>JAEIFU010000096.1:0-257673 GCA_018904235.1 Lordiphosa stackelbergi | reverse complement strand
ATTATCTTTAAGAAACTGTAAGTCATTTCACTTTTATGTGTCTTTTACTTAGGTTATAATCAGATATTTTAATTTGTGCTGATATTGCGGGGTAAATTTTCTTTTATTAGAATATATACAATTCGTTTTTAAAACCTTAATTTCTAATCTAAAATAAAACAGTATTTGTAAATAAATGTGTGTGCAAATGTAAGAACGTTCGTCTGATGGAATATCCATTGACTCCACGATGCATAAACACTAGGCATATTTTTTGACGTTTACCCTGTACCTTAACTAAGAAAGAAAAATTGAGAACCCTTTCAATGACTTCTACTATTTTAAAAATTTATATCATAAAGATGTTTTATGTTCAATTCATTTGCGATTTCACAGAGAATATATTTTATTTCTTAGATTCGCGATTTTTAAGTTCGCTGGATTCGATTTCAATAACTGTTTTCATGTTGGGTTTCGGCTTTCTTTCTTATCCCACATGGGATTTATTGAAACATTAAGTGATCTTAAAAGAAAGAAAAGTTTTCAAAAAGTTGACAACCCAAAAACTATTGACCATGGTATAAAGTATTCATGAATTCAAAATATCAGAAGTCTTTATCAAAAATGGTTCAAAATTTTATTTTTAAAATTCCCGGAACTTAAGAAGAATGACATCTTAACGATAAATGGAAAACTCTCGAAGAGACCAAAATTGTAGGATAATGCTGCTTCATGTTCTCAATTTTAATAGATTTGGTTCCAATAGGTCTTAATTAATACTGTGAATTCGTCAAAGTCCGCCATCTATAGAATTAGCCCCAAATGTATTTGTATTTATTTTTTTATTTTTTATGAAAATAATGTCATTTTACACAAACGGTGAATCGGTGAGCACAGAAAAGCAAGTAAATCTTCTGGGTTTACCAACTGTAGCTCTATTTTCTGTACTGTCTGTGGAGAGATCGCGAAGAATCATTCTGTTTCCGGTTTTTTAGCACTCATTTACTGGTTTCACTTCCTTGCTTGCATGACTACGAAAGTGAATTGTTAGTTTGCACTGATATCGATAGGTTTTCGAGCATAAAGAACACTTAAAGGGTCGTTCTCCCGTGTGTATGCGTAAATGATCCGTCAAATGATTAGAGCGTCTAAAGGCTTTCAAACACTGCGTACATTTAAACGGTCTTTCCCCCGTATGCGTTCCCAGATGTTGTTCTAGCGTGCTTTTTTGTGCAAAGGTCTTCGAACATTGGCTACACTTATGGGGTCGCTCTCCAGTGTGAATTCGAATATGTTGCTCAAGATGACCAGGAAGCATAAAGGTTTTCGTACATTCCAAACACTTGAAAGGACGTTCGCCCGTATGAATGCGCACATGATTCTCTAGATTGCATTTTTGGGTAAAGCTCTTCGAGCAGTGGGAGCACTTGAAGGGTCGCTCGCCGGTATGCGTACGATTGTGTCGGGTTAATTCGCAATTTTGAGTGAAGGTCTTTGAGCAGTGGGAACAGTGAAAGGGTCGTTCTCCGGTATGAGTGCGTAAGTGATTCTTAAGCCTGTATTTGTGAGTAAAGATCTTTGGGCAGTGTGAACAGGCAAAGGGTGAATGATTCCAATGAGACTGGAAACTTTCTTGGGTTTTGTTGAAGCACTGCAGACTGTGTTCAAATCGCCGTTTGAAATTAAATGCAATTTTTGCTGTGGCCAAGCAGGAAGGGCATATAAGTCCAGGTAGTCCCTCATTAGGTACGTCCAGGTGGCCAGTTACCTCCTGTATCAGGTTCCACAAGGTTTGGTCTTCGTCTCTGTGGGTATAAATGTAGGGCCAGTTGGTGTCGGTATCAGCTGACGAAGTAGCTCTGCAAACGCAACATAGCTGGGAAACATTTGTCCACTTGGCTCCGTGGTCCATTTTTCCACGAAATCTTCTTTAAAAACAAATTTAGGCAATTGTGTAAAAAAAATAAACAATAAATAGCCACAGGTGTGACCGTATGTGACTAGAGCCAACATATGGAATTGAACTAGTTCCATTTGATTGGAGCTAAATTTGAATGTCCCTGCTGATCCGTCTCCTGACTTATATTATGAATTATTCCCTCTAAATTGAAAAAAATTTTATTTTTTACATTTTATTATTAAAATAATTATTTGGACGTCCTGTTTCTGTTTAATTATTACATATAAATATCCCTTTGAACAGTTTGGAATGAGCTCTTAATACCCTTTTCTATAGAAGTAATCCTATTTCAGATTTACGTTTCTTCGCTTGATTGACTGTCCAAGTCTACCTTAGTATGAGTGTACAAATGCTATGTACACTGATAGGCTCGTTCTCCTTTGTGAATGTTCAAATGTTGCTCCAAACTGCTTTTCCTTGGCAATGCCTTCGTTGACGACGTTCTTCATTTTCGCAATTGAGATATTCCAAATCCTCTTCGCTTATGCTATCGCAGGTGATGCTATTCTCTTGCTTGACCTGTGGCCAATCTTCGTGGGTTTTGCTGTTGCTTTGCTCCAGCTGCTTCCGAAAGCATTGCAAGTTCCTCACAAATCGCCTTTGAAATGAAAAGCAATTTTGGCCGTTGCCAAGCAGGCGGGGCATATCTGTCCCGGTAGCCATCATCAGAAGTGCCCACTTCGCCAGTTACCTCCTCTATAAGGTTCAACAAGCTACGTCCCTCGTCGGGAAGGAGCGTAGATATTATTTTAGGAAAGAGGTGTCCCACAGTACAAGAAAAAAAATATATATTATAAATTAAACAAAACTTTAAAATGGGAAAAAGAAAAACGAAAAGAAAAGTAACTTCGTCTAAATAATTTTATAATTGAAAGTTTGTGGTTAGGACTAAGAGGTATCCTCACCATAGAATGGTAGGAAAAAAATATTGGCTTTATTTAATTAAAAAAATTTTATTAAAATAAAAAAATAATTTTTACGAATTTTATACTAAAAATTTCACAACGGTTAGCGACTTCGACCCAAAACATCGCCAAATCCGCTGCAAAAACATGCAATATTACCCATGACTGCGTTTGAGGAGTAATAATATTGAGAACAAACCAGTTTTTCTCACCAAAACCCATTTTCGAACGAACATTTTGTATGGCAGCTACAAGAAGTCGTCATCCGATCCGGTCGGTTTCGACATATTAGCAGCGTGCAGTAAAAAGAAGACTCTGTGCAAAGTTTCAGCTCGAAAGCTCCAAAACTGAGGGACTAGTTCGCGTAGAAACAGACAGACGGACAGACGGACGGACAAAGCTTAATTGACTCAGCTCGTCATGCTGAAAAAATAAATATAATATATATAATTATTAAACCCTTAAAAATTTAAAAAAAATAAAAAAAAAAATAATATAAATAAAATAAAACAAATTAAGTAATAATAAAAAAAAAAAATAAATTAAACAATTAAAAAATAAGGGATAGATAAGAACATACAACAAAACAAAAAAATATTGTTGTATTATGGAAAGAAACAAAGTAATTACATACTTTAAAAAACCCAAAAAAAAACAAAAAAAAACAAAAACAAAAAAATAATATGCTTTTTTTTTTTTGGCGCCCCCGCACCTACCACAAAAAAAAATTTTATCCTCCCTTCTCCCCCTCTCTCCATACACCCGCAAACCCGAATGGGCCACAAATTCCCATTGTAACACCAAAAAAGGAATGCTGCATTCAGAACTGAATTGGCCTAAGACGCTTTGCTGAGAGTGCGAAAGAGAGGGAGGGTGAGAGCGAGAATCAACCGCGCACATGCATACAAATTAAATATGTGTGTATGTGTGTGCATTAAAAAAATGTATCTACATACGTAAGTATGTACACATTTTCTGTTGTGATGAAACAACAATAATAACAACAAAACGACAAGTGCAGGCAGTGCATAAGTACATATGTAAACATTTTATTTCCAAAGAACACAACAACATGGCACTGCACTCTGCACTAAATATGAATATGTACATATTTTTGCAACGCAGCAACATCAAACCAAAAAACGAGATCAATTCACTCTAAAAACCCACCCCCAAATGTGCATTAAGCAACAACAAAAGAATAAACAAGTGCAAGCACTTTATTAAATATAAATACATTTTTTGTGAAGCGACAACAACAACACAACTACGAGATCGCTTAAAAAAATCCACCACCAATATGCACCAAGCATGCGCAGGTACAACCTTTCGTGGCAAATGTCTACCGCATACTAACATTATGTGGCCCGAGCCGAGGCCGCAGCCAGCGAGTGCCAAATCTTATTGAAGGTTGTATCATGCGCAAGGGCGAACGCGGGAGATATCTTCATGTAACGACCACTCACACACTACCAAACAAATGGGGTTTCTCTTTTCTCTCGTATTGTTGTTGTTGCTGAATTTTTTTTGGATCTGTATTTTATTTATGCGGTGGTTTGGTCTGTTTCGGGGCCCCCTGTCCTAGAGTATGAGGGGCCCCAGTGTTGCCAATTTAGCTATTTTCCCCACAGACCTCGAGTTGTTTGGATCAAAGGTGGAAACCCCTCTAAAATCGGAAGAGGTTCACACTTTAGAAGGTCGGTGAACCTAGGTTCGCGTTCGAAACCGGGGTTCGGGAATAATTTTTTTTTTTGCTTGATAAAAAACATGTAAATATAAATCGGAGAAACCCCATTCACTTATTTTGAATAGTTATTTTAAAATATATTTGTAGCATTGGTTTAGTAGTTAAACGATTTAAACTATCCAACTGAAATACAAACACGATTCAAACTGAAACTTAACATTACCATGTTCGCGACCACCAGTCCCTATCGAAGACATCAATGCATCTGATCCAGTTCTAGTGTTGAGGTGACGTAATTGGAGGTGTACTTGGTTTGTTTTTTCTTTTTGGTTAATGCTAAACTATAACTTTTTGCCTTCCTTTGGTTACCTTAAAATTTCCACAATTCGCTCAACGCATAATACAAATTCCATTTTTTTTTTGTTAGTTTTGTTTTGTATGGTATTGTGGTGAACCAGTCATACATAAATTTTTTACCCAACCCTTAACTAACAATATTGGTATTGTACTATCTTTTTTTTCCTGCAAAAGAAGCTAAGAAATCTTTGGTTATTTTTTTGGCCAATATTTTTTTTTTCTGGATCCAAAGCTAAAGATTCAATTCATGAACTTGGGTAAGAACCATTGATTATATTATTAATTAGTTCCTTTTGACGATTATACAATTTTAGCAATTTGTCTCTTTGCAAGCAGTTTTGTTCTAAGAATTTATTATTTATTAACTTTCTTAGATCCAAAAAAGATGTAAGAATTTGGATTGAACTTAAAGTGTGAAAAACGTCTTTCTAAATATGTACGAACATTCAAACCTAAACAAGAAAAATAACAAAATAAACATTTATAGCAGCTGAAAAAAAGGTAATCGGCCTTGCTTCTCAATTCCGATTTTCCACAAAAAGTTTTTGGAATTGATTCCTGTTTCTGTAAAACGATAACTTTTTCGGTTTCAAGCTTTTTGCCTTTTTGGCTAGTGAGATTAAAAATAGTTATTACATTTGCTATAAATAAAAGCATAATTCTAATATTACTTAGGTTAGAGGCTACAAAATAAAAATTTATTTTATTTTATTCTGGCCTTTCTCCATTATAATATACTAAATCAAAAAAAAAATAAAAATTATTAATATTATGCCAAACTACAGATATACAAATTGGGACTGGAAATTGGCACAAATCACAAAAAAATAAAAAAGAAAAATGATGAAATACAAAAAAAAAAAATAAAATAAAAAAAAAGAAAGTAAAAAATTTGTTTTAGGAGCTTTTTTTTGATGGAAAATCGTAGAGAACTTTGTAAGGCAGGGAACTAGTTTCAAGTAAGTTGTGGATATTGTCAACAACTTTTTTATAAGACAGGCAGGCAAAACACTCAAAGGGAGGCTGGTTGACAGTTTAACGCTATTTAATGAAAGCCCATTCCATTTTCCGCTGTCTGGGGCTGTCCTCAGTGTGTTGGCAGGATTGCTTCATGAAAGAATTGCTATAACGCTTGGGAATCCCAAAGGAAGAGCGAATCGAAAATCAAAGCAGCAAATGCCAAAAAAATATGTAAAATATAAATTATTTAAAT
Source organism: Lordiphosa stackelbergi (assembly GCA_018904235.1). Classification (NCBI taxonomy): domain Eukaryota; kingdom Metazoa; phylum Arthropoda; class Insecta; order Diptera; family Drosophilidae; genus Lordiphosa; species Lordiphosa stackelbergi. The sequence continues at coordinate 251,572 of JAEIFU010000096.1, read as the reverse complement.
TCATTTACAGAGGATCCTTAAAGCAGGTTCACTCTAATTTAAAAGGAAGTGGACTTTTTGAGTCCTATCAATGACACAAAAATTTAAAAACTTTTTGTCACTTACAAATTATGTTTAAACACTTTTTTATTTACACTTAGAACACGCGTATATGTATACCGCATGTTTTGCAGCGTTGAAGCTCTAAAAAGTGGAATTTAGAAATTTTAAAACACTAACTTTGGTGGTGTTTTAAAGTTTTTGAGTTTTAAAATGTTATACGCCATAAATTTCAAAAAATATTGTTATTGATATTGGCATATTTACAAACGTTCATTTTACATGAATTAAAACGGTCGGCCTTACAAAATAAAAATTTACGTCAAAAATCAGACAATCAGGAGGGGTCGATTGATATACACAGAGAAGAGTAAAGGCCCAAGGACAGTATTTTGAGGGACACCACTAGTTAGACTTAAGAAACCTGACATACAAGACCCCGAGACCACTGCTTGGTTTCGTCACAAAATAGGACTTTATAAGACGCGTTGCAGTTGTGAGAAAAAAACAGTTACAGATTTTAGGGCATTGGACTTAAGATATTCCGCGTTAACTGTATTGAATGCCTTGCTTAAATCTAGCAAGGCTAATACTTTTAACATTTGTTGTCCGTCTTCCTACGTATATCTTCTACAATCTTTAAAATAGCTGTTGTGCAGCTTCTGAATTTTGAGGTAACCAGATTGTAGTTGGCTTCACAAAGAATTGAATGAGAGAAATGTCTGAATCTGTTTGGCAATTAGTTGTTTAATACTTTTGCCAAAAAAGGAGAATAGATTGGTCTGAACTCGCTTTTATCTTTTGGTATGGGTATAATTTTAGCAAATTTCCAAAAGTCAGGAAATACAAAGAATTTGTGAATATCGTATTAAAAAATATAGGTGATATGATTAAGAAGCATAGGAAGTAATATTTTCAAGAATTTAAGTGGGATGGTCACTTTGACACATTCCAGAACGTCACATGAATTTACACATTCGAAACTAAAACTACTATCACATAGGGGTAAAGCATTCAGGCACAAGTTTTGGGTCGCATAGGTACGTTTTAAATTTGCAATTTTTGTATTGAGTTCCACTCTTCATCCGAGTCTGTTGATTTTAATTGAGTCTTTGTCTTCCTACACCTAAGTTTTTTAATTCTTTCCATGTCTACCCTCCTATATAATTCGATTCAGGCTAGGTGTTGAATAGGCAAGCAAGAGCGCACGCTTTTGATCTCCGGCTGCGGCTCGTCGGCTATGGGTGGTGTTCTTTGGTGTCTTGCCTGACCTTGAGGCCTTTTAATCTTTCCTTTCCTTTTATATAAACGTGCAAAAACGAGGACAAGCAAAAAAAATAAATTTTCTAACCGGAAAGAGACACATATTTAATGACAAAGAAGTTGGTACTTGCGCACACACAAACAGATTACATCAAGCTACCGATGATTGGGATCCTCAGATCTTGTTGAGGCCCTTTTCGCCCTCCCTTCCATGGCTGTCCTCTGCCAGATCAAAATTAGATTTGGACAGCCCCTCTGAAATGTCTGCTCACGGGGGTGGCATGATTAGCGGAAGTCAAAACGGTTTAAATTAGCAATTCATTATAAAGGATTTATTAATAACTAAAAATTTCATTTATATCGCAAAAGCTCAACATCTTTATGACAACTCGGCAAAATTTCAATGTATCCAAGCCGAAATAAATAGAAAAATAAATTAAGAAACGTACAGTGATATAAAATATTATCCTAGCTTAAATAAAATTCATGCAACAATATAAGAAAAATTAAAAAAACAATTTAAGAAATTTACTTAACTCGACTAATTTAATTCTTTGATTTATTTTTGGGCATGCATAAATTATACCATTGCCTTATTGAGTAGAACAGGTCATTGAGTCGGATAAATACCGCCCGGCCAAGTTTGAGTGACAAATGAGAGAGAAAGCACTCACTCGAGCCAGCAATGACTCAAACGAAAAATTTTGTGCAGAAGACTTTTAAATTGGCTGAGGTTTCTTTCCCTCTTAATTCCTTTTCTTTTTAACATTAATTTTACTGACTTTAAACTCACGTTTTATTTGTCCAGTCCATCGAAGAAAGCGCTCTCTTGTCGATGTTGCTGCTTGGGGAAAGAAAATAGTTCAAAACGGCTTTTGGTTTCAAAAGCCAACACAAAAAAAAACAACAAAAAAATCTTCTCACTCACTTTTTCTAACCTTATTTTTGGAATTCTTTTATGCCACTATTCTTTGGTGGAGACTCTCTCACTTTCTAGATTTTTCAAACTAATGGTGGCCATTATGCAATCGCAAAAAAAAACCTTTTTTTTTTTAGCTTGACTTTAAACTTTTGGGATTTACTTTAGGCCTTTACACCGAAACACTATTCCCTATTTATTCGCCACGAATCAGGGACTTCCGCCGGCTCTGGGAGGGATCAAACACGCCGATGAATCCTAACCAACTTGGGGTAGCACTTCACTCCTTTTTACGGACTTTTGACGCTCATGCACTTTGGTATACGTCTTGGTGCCGTGCTGGGTCTACCGAGTTCTCCTTTTCGCTACCACCTTGATACGAAAAAATAATCGCAGCCGCCCGACGATGTCTTTGCTGCCCACGCTTTCAGTTTCGCACTGAAGAGCTTAACTCTGTTCCCTTTGCCTTAGCCCTCTCCTCCCAATTTTGGAGAGATGTGTGTGGAGAGATGGGTAAATCACTCAAACGCCAATGCAAAATGATAATTGGAGTGGAAGCAGAATTGAGTGAGATCGGCTGAGATTAGGGCTTCCAAGTCGGCGCCGTCGTATCCATGTACTATGGATTTAATGTGACGAAAAATTTCACTCCAGAATAAGAGCCAAACCTGGAAGCAACCACGCCAGGCTTGTGAGGATCGGCTTCTAATGGGTTTTCCCCAACTAAATTCCCTCAAGCGGAACACTTACCCTATCTTTGGGCAGGCTCTTGCCAAAATTTTAATTAAATGCTGCTCCACCGCTATTTCTGCTATTCAATTCGAAATCTCACTCGCGTTTTGAGTTTATTCACTACTATTGAACTTTGCAATTTTTGTACAGCGGGTTAAAGAAATACAACTGTTGGGTTCAGCAGCCAAAATGAAAAAGAGCTAAGCTTACCCTTACCACATTCAAGAAAACTTGCACAGAAGCTGCCATGACACCCGCCATTTGTAAAGGTGAAATTTAGCCCTATTGGATAGTTTCACTCAATCACTTTCACTTTCACCACCCACTCAATCGAGCTCTTTAACACTAGTCAGCGGTTTGGCGCACATTTTAAATTTTTACGATATTCGCTGGCCGCAAGCTCATTACAAAATACCCCCTGCCGAAATCAGACTTGGGGTTGTATAAAAACTGCGCCGATATTGACACAAGTCTGATCCTAGCTTGTGGCCATTATAATCTACAAGCTATCACTGGCGCAAATCTTTGGCGTGATATCTGCCAAGAATTCGTCCTTGGGGGTCCTCAAGCTCATAGTATGAACTCCCTAGCTTTTGACGAATCCGCGCTTTGACAAAGACTGGCCCCAATTTTGCATTGTAACCTGACTGAAAATTACTCTGCTTAAAATTTCGCCGAAAGACTTCTTGACCAACCTTATACGAAACGTCACGCGACCTCATATTGTAGTTCTTTTCGTTTTTGTCAAACTGTTTCTGCATTACGTCACAAGCCTTCCTACGGATCAGCTCCATGGAGTCATCTCGATTAAAAACCGCCGCCCTGTCTTCTAGCAGACTCAGCGATCGCAGAAGCTGATACATGGCTCCCGACGTGACCATATGCTGACCAAATGCCATATAGTATGGTGTCGTTCCTATTCCTGAGTGAACCGCTGAACGTAATGCACAACTAATACTACTGAGATTTTCATCCCAGTCCTTTTGATCAACCCTAACATAAGAACGAATCGCTGCTATGATCGAGCGATTCACTCGTTCTGAAGCATTTGCTTGAGGAGAATGTATAGCAGTCAAGGTGTGTGATACTTTATGATCTCGTAACAGTTTTTGAAATGCTTCAGACTTGAATTGGGATCCATTGTCAGAAACAACTGTCTCTGGCACTCCAAACGTATGGAACAACTCCTGATGCAGATATTTGATGACCACTTCGGCACTCAACTTCTTTACTGCTTTCAAAAAGACAAACTTTGAGTAATGGTCTAACACTATAAATATGGCAATATTTCCACTACGTGATCTAGGATAAGGGCCGAGAAAATCGACATAGATTCGTTGGAAAAATCGTTGGGACTCCGGCGCTTTGCCCATTGGAGGTCTTAGCGTTTGATTTGGAGATTTGGTCGTTTTGCAAACTTCACATGAGTTTATATAGGATTTGACATCATTAACCAACCCTGGCCAGTAATAATGACGTCGAATACGCTCCAAAGTTTTGTGTATCCCACCATGTGATGCTAGTGGATGGTCATGAGCATTTCGTAGCAATTCATTTATCAGTGGTTTGGGGACCCACATTTTCCAGGCGAACTGATCATTCAACTGATCACCGCTCATATGGTCGGAACGACGGTAAACGATGCCGTCTACCACCTTAACATCCGGCAAATTCTCCGCATTTGCTTTTATACCCTCAGCCATATCAACGTAGTCTGTGGATTGAAAATGCATGGAGTTACTATCTACCAAAAGACCATCGCTACTTTCTACAGCTGCCACATCACCATCGTTAACCCTAGAAAGAGCATCTGGAACCACATTTAATCGACCTTTACGGTGCTCAATGGTAAATTTGAATCCTTGCAGTTTTAACGCCCATCGAGCTAGGCGGGAATGAAGATCGTTTTGGGTCATTAACCACTTAAGTGAGGCGTGGTCAGTGATAATAGTAAATTCAAGACCCTCAATGTACGATCTAAAACGTTTCACACTAATGATTGCAGCAAGGCATTCTTGTTCGGTGACCGTGTAATTTTTTTGAGCCTTATTTAATTTTTTTGATACGAATGCAATGGGATACTCATCCCCCTCATCCGTTTTTTGGACAAGTACGCCACCGACACCCGTTTTGCTGGCGTCACAGTGGATGAAGAATGGTTTCTTATAATCTGGGCTACGCAACACTGGAGCCGAACACAGTTTTCTTTTTAACTCTTCAAAAGCTATTTTTCCTTCTTCCGTCATGACAAACTTCTTCTTCGGTTTTAGTAGGTCTGTTAAAGGCGCTGCTATTGAAGAAAAATTTTCGATGAATTTTCTATACCAGCCCACCATACCCAGATAACTCCTTAAGGCTTTTAAAGTTTTGGGTAGAGGAAAGTTCGCCATCGCTGATATTTTGTCTGGATCAGTACGGATTACGCCGTCTCCAATTACGTGACCCAAATATTTTACAGAGCGCATACAGAAATGGCTTTTCTCTATGTTGAGCGTAAGTCCGGCATTTCGTATGTGTACTGCTACTGCTTCAAGGACCTTCAAATGTGTTTCGAAACTATCAGAGACAACCAATAGGTCGTCCAAATACACAAAGACTTCATCTCGCAGTGCCGCTGGGATGACTTTATCCATAAGCCGTGTCATTGTTTGGGCCGCATTGCAAAGTCCGAATGGCATGACGCGGTACTGGTAAAGTGGCCTACCAGGAATTGTAAAAGCTGTCTTATCTCTTGAAGCCGGATCGAGGGGTATTTGCCAATAGGCATCCTTAAGATCAAGGCTGGAGATAAACATTGCCTTGGGCAGTCGGCTAATTATGCCGTCAATTTGTGGCAACGGATAAGCATCTTTTTGGGTCTCTAAGTTAACTTTTCTGCTATCCAAACAAAGCCGCACTTTTCCAGGCTTCTGCACTAAAACAACTGGAGAGGACCAGGCACTGTCCGACTCCTCTATAACGCCTAATTGCAACATTCGGTCAACCTCCGCATACAATAATTTTTCGATGGCTGGTGATACCGGAAAGTGCCTCTGTTTCACTGGCTTGGCATTTCCCACATCGATGACGTGAGACAAAACACTTGTTTTACCTAAACCAGACACAGCAAAAGATGGGAATTTGTTGATAATTTTTTTCAACTTCTCGCGTTGGACTGCTGACAATTCATGTGGTTTTGAACTTGATTCCAACTCACAAACTTGTAAATTTGGAGGAAGCAGGTTAAAAATGTTCCAGAAATCGATCCCCAAATATAGATCCTGGCTGAGAGATGGGACCACGAACAGATCGATGTCTTTTGTTTGACTTTTGTATGAAATTTGTGTTTTTATTCTTCCTAACACCTCCTGCTTGCTGCCATCTGCTGTACTCGCAGTAGTCTGAACAGTCTTGATTGGTACCCTGCTTTCGATGACTTGCTCAGCCAATCGTCCTCCTATGCAACTCATTGCAGCCCCGGTGTCCAAGAGTCCGAGCACCGTTCTTTCAAATACTATTACTTCTGCATAGGGTCGTCTGTCAGATTTTCTTGATCGTATGGCATTAATTGCTTTTGTTTTTCGCCAAAATGCTTTTAAACGGTTTGTGCTACGAGACGTTTTGTGAAGATTTGAAACAGTCGAAAATAAATTAAAACTATGAGAACATGATGAGCTTGAAAGTTTAGTGTTCAACGCCTCTGGGGTAGTTTGCTCTTGACCATCCCCAGGCGAAGCCGAATTTACATGGTGTTCGTCGATTGGGATCTTTGAACACACGACTGCTGACGAGGCTGTGTGTTCTGCTTGACGTTTTTTAAACATTTCTGGCAGGATGGCTTATATGTATTTTTGGCACCACAACCATAGCAAAATATTTTTCTCTTTGACTCACAGTCCTGATACCGGTGGCCCTCCTTTCGACAGTTCCAACATATAAGTGCTACTGCTCCTATTTCCTCACCTGCCTCAGTATCAGAAAAATCCGCCGCGTTCTCAAATCCATTATCCTCAATCAATTCGGACACTTGCTTCTTAAACGGGACTGGTCTCTGGTACCCATGATCTCGTTTTACCTCCTCTAGAAATCGTTCCCGCCTCCGACATATTTCTCTCAATTTTTCAACAGACTCAACATTGATGTTTAAAATCTCATGACGAACTTCTGGTCTCAAGTTTCGTTTTACAATTTCAATCAACGTTTGGTTAGGCAGTGATTCACTTAAACAATCCGTTAACTGGATTATCGCATCGTAAAAAGAATCAAAACTTTCTTTTTCTTTTTGTTTTCGATCTCGTATCATCTCTCTAATGTCAACATCCGTGCGGGTGTCTCTAAACTGCTTTCTCAAAGCAGCACATAACTCAATCCAAATCACTCGTTCGGCCGTTTTATGAAAACGCCAAAAGAAATCTCTTGCCTTGCCATCAAACAACAGGCTGGCGTTACCACATACTACGCTAAAATTCCCCTCTAAAGTCTGATGGGTCAATGCCTCCACTCTGTAGATAAAATTATCCACGCTTAGTGAATCCCGCATCCCACTAAACCGAATCTTCCAACTGTTCATAATGTGGCCGACCTTGTCAGGCCTAAGGAGCAGATCAGACCCATTGCTTCGAGGTGTTAATGGAACCTGACGGCCGGTGTCTATGGTCAAAAGTTGATCCAATGTATGACTATTGTTGTCCTGTCGGACTTGCGGTTGACGAATTCCCGTTGCAGGCTGCATGAAAGCTGCCAAGTTCTCTTGGATGGTACGTGCCATTTGTTCGGACAGTTGCTTTATTACTTTTTGCTGCATGGCGTCTACAGCCTCTGAAATCACTTGTTTTACTTCACCACTCAGACTAGTCCGCTCCTCGCGTCTTTCCAGACCCCCATCACTTTGGCGATCTGATAAACAAAGTAGAGATGCCTGCAAGCGAGTCGTATTCTGCAGACTGCCTGCTTGTGAAATGATCTGCTCAATGCAGGCTACACTGCAAGTTGGACAAGTAGTCTTTGTCCTAAAATGTGTAGTTATGCATGCCTTGTGAAAGACGTGTTGGCATTTAGTTTTGTATAACTCTGGCAAATGAACCTCACCTAGGCACAATGCGCAGACAGGCCTGCGCTCATCATCGTCATCCGAATGGTTTAATCCCATTTTCATTATATTAAATTGAGTAAGAATGTGTGTTATTGGTTTCCAACTGCTCGCGGCAGATATAACCTTAGAGCCAAAACGACAATTTAAGAACAACAATATAAATTGGAAAAAGACAATATCTTAAAACAAAATATATTGAAAGGTTTTCTGTGAAAAAACAACAAAGTATAAATGATACGTAAAATTCATAAAACAAATTGACTTCTCGCTTAATCGATGCTCCCCGCTGAGCGTCTTATCAGTTATCACTCGATGTAAGTGTGTACGCAAACAAAAAAAATAAGAATAGTCATTTCCATGCCAACCTCAAAGCGACGTTTTCAGCATTGGTTGGTTTACGGCTTGCTTTCTAATAGCTTTTCGTCGTGGCCAGGGGTAATTGTTGAAATCATTTCTCCCTGTACTCCAATGCGAATTAAAGCTAGTATTAACAACCCTTCGGAAATTTATTAGACAAGTTGAGATTTTTAGTTTTCTACAACAACCTTGGTCAGTTAATTTCTTCGTAAATTAAATTTAACTGCATATCCTATGAGTTTGTACGCAAAACACTGAAAATCTCGATTTTGAAAGGCCAACTAAATCTATTGCACTTTATTCGTGGTCAAGGTTAGACTTCTTGAAGTGGTAATCCTTGCAGATCCTAATCGTGTAAAGATGCAAATGACTTTGGTTAAGCGAAAATTAGATTTAAGACAGATTACGAGTCTTAAGAGCACTTATCATTCGTGGTCAGTAGAATTTCTCCTTGAAGAATATTCTCTGTTTATCCGATGCGTTTGACAGGAATGCTACAAGACTCTCAGAATGACTGTGAGGTTACAATGATTAAACATCAACCGTGGCTGTGAAGGACGCGACATTCGCTACTAGGCAGCTAAACTGCAAAATTTAATCCAGCCCAATGATTAACCAAACTGATTGAAAGATTTGAAATTGAAGACAGATATAGACGTTTTGTCATTGTATATGTGTGAGTGAGCCACACTGAAGCAGTGATGGCCCCTAATGTTGGGCGCCAAAAATTTAAGAAAAGTAATCATAAGAATTATAACTGTAACGGGTTACCCTCCTATATAATTCGATTCAGGCTAGGTGTTGAATAGGCAAGCAAGAGCGCACGCTTTTGATCTCCGGCTGCGGCTCGTCGGCTATGGGTGGTGTTCTTTGGTGTCTTGCCTGACCTTGAGGCCTTTTAATCTTTCCTTTCCTTTTATATAAACGTGCAAAAACGAGGACAAGCAAAAAAAATAAATTTTCTAACCGGAAAGAGACACATATTTAATGACAAAGAAGTTGGTACTTGCGCACACACAAACAGATTACATCAAGCTACCGATGATTGGGATCCTCAGATCTTGTTGAGGCCCTTTTCGCCCTCCCTTCCATGGCTGTCCTCTGCCAGATCAAAATTAGATTTGGACAGCCCCTCTGAAATGTCTGCTCACGGGGGTGGCATGATTAGCGGAAGTCAAAACGGTTTAAATTAGCAATTCATTATAAAGGATTTATTAATAACTAAAAATTTCATTTATATCGCAAAAGCTCAACATCTTTATGACAACTCGGCAAAATTTCAATGTATCCAAGCCGAAATAAATAGAAAAATAAATTAAGAAACGTACAGTGATATAAAATATTATCCTAGCTTAAATAAAATTCATGCAACAATATAAGAAAAATTAAAAAAAACAATTTAAGAAATTTACTTAACTCGACTAATTTAATTCTTTGATTTATTTTTGGGCATGCATAAATTATACCATTGCCTTATTGAGTAGAACAGGTCATTGAGTCGGATAAATACCGCCCGGCCAAGTTTGAGTGACAAATGAGAGAGAAAGCACTCACTCGAGCCAGCAATGACTCAAACGAAAAATTTTGTGCAGAAGACTTTTAAATTGGCTGAGGTTTCTTTCCCTCTTAATTCCTTTTCTTTTTAACATTAATTTTACTGACTTTAAACTCACGTTTTATTTGTCCAGTCCATCGAAGAAAGCGCTCTCTTGTCGATGTTGCTGCTTGGGGAAAGAAAATAGTTCAAAACGGCTTTTGGTTTCAAAAGCCAACACAAAAAAAACAACAAAAAAATCTTCTCACTCACTTTTTCTAACCTTATTTTTGGAATTCTTTTATGCCACTATTCTTTGGTGGAGACTCTCTCACTTTCTAGATTTTTCAAACTAATGGTGGCCATTATGCAATCGCAAAAAAAACCTTTTTTTTTTTTTTTAGCTTGACTTTAAACTTTTGGGATTTACTTTAGGCCTTTACACCGAAACACTATTCCCTATTTATTCGCCACGAATCAGGGACTTCCGCCGGCTCTGGGAGGGATCAAACACGCCGATGAATCCTAACCAACTTGGGGTAGCACTTCACTCCTTTTTACGGACTTTTGACGCTCATGCACTTTGGTATACGTCTTGGTGCCGTGCTGGGTCTACCGAGTTCTCCTTTTCGCTACCACCTTGATACGAAAAAATAATCGCAGCCGCCCGACGATGTCTTTGCTGCCCACGCTTTCAGTTTCGCACTGAAGAGCTTAACTCTGTTCCCTTTGCCTTAGCCCTCTCCTCCCAATTTTGGAGAGATGTGTGTGGAGAGATGGGTAAATCACTCAAACGCCAATGCAAAATGATAATTGGAGTGGAAGCAGAATTGAGTGAGATCGGCTGAGATTAGGGCTTCCAAGTCGGCGCCGTCGTATCCATGTACTATGGATTTAATGTGACGAAAAATTTCACTCCAGAATAAGAGCCAAACCTGGAAGCAACCACGCCAGGCTTGTGAGGATCGGCTTCTAATGGGTTTTCCCCAACTAAATTCCCTCAAGCGGAACACTTACCCTATCTTTGGGCAGGCTCTTGCCAAAATTTTAATTAAATGCTGCTCCACCGCTATTTCTGCTATTCAATTCGAAATCTCACTCGCGTTTTGAGTTTATTCACTACTATTGAACTTTGCAATTTTTGTACAGCGGGTTAAAGAAATACAACTGTTGGGTTCAGCAGCCAAAATGAAAAAGAGCTAAGCTTACCCTTACCACATTCAAGAAAACTTGCACAGAAGCTGCCATGACACCCGCCATTTGTAAAGGTGAAATTTAGCCCTATTGGATAGTTTCACTCAATCACTTTCACTTTCACCACCCACTCAATCGAGCTCTTTAACACTAGTCAGCGGTTTGGCGCACATTTTAAATTTTTACGATATTCGCACATGGCGACTTATGTTTATGGCCCTAATCACAGGTTGAAATCGACTTGAAAACAATACAAAAATATACTAGCTTAAACTACGAATAAATTATACAACCAATTACTAATTACATTGAAACACAAAGAGAGAGAAAAAATATAAATATAAATCCGCTGAATTCGGTAGAAGGCGTTTCTAGCTGACGAACATCAGGAGAGTCAGGACAGGCTTTTTCGCGCGACGTGTTTCTGTGAGTGGTGCAAGCCGGCAAGAGATACCCGATTAAATTCTTTTTGAAACTCGATAAATCTGCTACAGAGACAATTGATATGATCAAGCAGGCTTACCCAGATGTTGCTTGGTGTGTTTCGGTTGCACCAGGCCTTTTTGGAGGGCCGGGAAGAGGTCGCCAAAAAATACCGTGCAGGAAGACTTCGACAAACTTGACTTCGACAAACACCGATAATGTGACTCGTGTGCGCAAAGTTTTAAACTCAGACCGTCGACTAAATATTCGTTTAAGTATTCGTTTAATTACCAAAATCTGTGGTTTATGACATTGTCACGGAGCATTTAAACAAGGTGTGCACGAAGATGGTCCCAGAAGTGAACTTGAAAAGTGACTTCTTGTGAACAGCTACCTGACCAAGGCCGGCATCCCAACGCTTCCACAGCCGCGCGCGCTACAGCCCAGATATGGCCCTGTAGAATCGGGAGAGGACCAGAGCCATATAAAAGACGTGTGTCTACCCTTACATTTATTTTTACAATTTTTATTTTGATGATTTTCAGATGATTCTTCATTTAACATATTTTCTTCAAAAGTTTCGGTACTTTCATTTACATTACATTACACTGACTGATACTACTTGTTTCCAAATCTTCCGTATCTTCATATGAACTGTTACTTATCTCTGCTTTATGATTAAAACCAACATTTTCTTTTTCGTTGAGCCAAGGTGTAATGAGGTTTTCTTCAAATGTATTCGATTCAATAATAAGAACATTGCTGTTTCGACTTAATGCATCTACGTGTTGCATTCTTTTTCCAGACCTAAGCTCGAGATCATAACAATAGGTTTGGAACATGAGAGCCCATCTAGCTATTCGTGGGTTGATATCTTTTTTTTTAACGTTAACGTTAGAGAATTGCAGTCAGTTACTATTTTAAACTTGATACCTTGTAAATATACTCGACACCTCTTCAGTGCACTTATAATTGCTAGAGTTTCTAGCTCAAAGCTATGGTACCTCGACCCTACATCTGTTGTGCGCTTCGAAAAGTAAAAAACAGTATGAAAGTTGTCTTTTTTTCTTTGCAGCTGTATTGCATCATAATTCATTGCAATTCAGTTTCATCTCCAGGGTCAAAAATCTCTAATATTGGTGCTTCAATCAACTTATCTTTGAGTGCATCAAACGCGTCAATCTTTTAATCTTTTCTTGTTAAGTCATATAATGGATTTGCAATCAGAGAAAATTTTTTCTAAAGCATAAGCGCAAGCCGATGAAACTCGTACTGTGCCTCGTGGACTATCGTTGGAACCGGGAAAGATCTTATTGCTTCTAGTCCTGACTTATTTGCCTTAATTCCTTCTCCTGTGACAGTGAAAGCTAAGTAATCAACTGCGGTCTGTAGAAACCAGTTTGTTATTAACAAGGCATTTGAAGACTACCTCGAAAATACTGAAATGTTCATCTGGACTCTCCGTGGCAATCATGATATCGTCGAAATATATCACTGCTTTTCCTGTCCGACCCAGGTTTGCGAATATTTTGTTAATATATTTTTGAAACGAAGCAGAGCGATGCACCCGCATTTGCTGCTGATAACGTGAGCAGCGACCCGCCCTTCCCTACAGGGTATAATATATAGGGTTAGTGCGTCGGGTTTGGTACCCAACAGCGGAAAAAATCTCCACCAATGAAAACTGCAACTACAATGCCTCGGATACGGACCCACCTCTGACGACGACCCACGCAAACGTTGTAAGGACGACGATTTGAGGATATGCACCTGGAATGTCCGCACCCTCAACAGAGATGGTGCTGATATCGATGTGGTGAATGTCCTCAAGAATTATTCATCGGACGTTACCGCACTTCAGAAAATGCGATGGATTGAATATGGGAGCAACTTAATAACGCCACCAAAAGAGCAAACAGATCAGAAAACACCACCCCCTGGAAGATCTACAGGGTTGCCCATATTCGACGGACCCATGTTTTTTTTAAAAAATCAAAGAAAAAAATAAAAATTTGGCGGTTGGCAATCTTAATCATTTAATTTGTTCCAAGTAGATTTGTTTACATCAATTTTTGAATATGATATCTCTCAAATGGCCGCCTCTGGCGTTGATGGCGTATTGTGCCCTTTTTGCAGCATTTTCCATCGATTTCGCCAACATTTCGGCCGGAATAGCGGCTATTTCTTCACGAATGTTGTCCTTGAGCTCTTCTACGGTCCTTGGCTTGTTAACGTAAACCTTTGACTTCAAATATCCCCACAAGAAGAAGTCAGTCGGCGTCAAATCGGGCGAACGCGGTGGCCAGTCCAAATCACCACTTTTCGACATCAAACGGCCCGGAAACAATTTCTTCAGAAAATCGATTGTTATGCGACTTGTGTGCGGTGGAGCGCCGTCTTGTTGAAACCAGAACTGCCTCATACGCTTTCGACGAATAATTGGCATCACAATATTGGTCATCATGTCGCGATAACGCTCCTGGTTGATGGTAACAGCATGGCCATTTTCATTTTGGAAGAAAAACGGCCCAATGACCGTTTTCGCACTAACGCCGCACCAAACTGTGACTTTTTCGTCATGAAGAGGCACTCTTGAATCTCCTGAGGATTTTCAGTGGCGTAAATACGGCAATTTTGCTTATTTACGGTTCCATTCAATGTGAAATGGGCTTAATTTTTAATTTTTTAAAAGCACGTTGAGTTTTCACAATTGACTTGTTCTGTTGAATGTAAATTTCAACTATTTTAGAGCGCTCGCGTGGCGTGTATTGTTCCATGGTAAAAACCTGCTTGGACTGACGCTTCAAACGCGGTATGTCATTAAGCGATCTGACATCTCTGTCAAAAGTTATGGCGTTGCCAGATGGGTCCGTCGAATATGGGCAACCCTGTACTACAGCGGGCATGCTTCTAAGCACGAGTTTGGGTGCGGCTTTGCAGTTAGTGATAGACTGCTCCACTCTGTCAACAGACAGTTTGCCGCGCTTAGACTTAAGGCTAAATTTTTTAATATTAGTCTTATCTGTGCTTACGCGCCAACAGAAGACAAGGACACCTCAACAAAAGAAGAATTCTATGAGCACCTGGAACAACTATATGAGCGCTGATCAGATCGTGCTATGCGATTTTAAAGCGAAAATCGGGAGAGAAGGAGTTTTTGGCTCGACAGTCGGCCGATTTAGCCTTCATGAAACAAACTCAGGAGAGGGGCTAATAGTCTTCGCTGCGGGTCGAAACATGGTCATAAGTAGTAACAGATTTGAACCGACCAGGAAGTCCCCTGATCAACGAACACGAAATCAGATTGATCACGTTGTGGTCGATGGAAGGCATTCATCGAGTGTACTAGACGTGCGCGCGACTCGAGGAGCCAATATAGACTCGGAATATTGCCTTGTTGCAGCCAAGTTACGCACGCGGCTCAGTGTTGCATATGCCTTGCGCTCTTACACGTCGAAAGCTAAACGTCGAGAAGCTGCAATCACAAGGAACCTCGAAAGCTGTAATGTACCCATACTTCGGGATAGTGATTGCACGCGTATTTATTTGTTATATGCGGGCGAGACCGAACAGCTTCTAAGCTCTCTTTCCGCAATACACCTATCATAAATTATCGCAATGGGCCAGGCCTGAGTTTTGTTGACAGGGAAGGAGGTCGGTGGGACACGACTAGCAGATCAGCCTGTGGGGGGTTCTTGACCACTTCATCCTTCAACCTCAGGTACGTATTAAAAATGTCCCTGGCCTTGGTAAGTAGATTTGCACTAGGCGTAAACAAACGAAATTTGAGGAACAATGATGTTAGACCGTAACCAAAATATACATATGCACCCTAACTGTGCATTGCTGTAGTGGTGGTAATACAACAGCGCGTCACAACCCTCCCTACCATGAGTTTTCTTGCGCGCCGGGCTATTCTGAAAACTCCCAAATTCGGGCAACTTGTACCCTCCCTCCTTCACATTACTTCAAGGAAAATGTTCAGATTTATAGAACATTATAATTTTATTTATACTTTAAGTTTCTCAAACTTCATATTAATTCGCATTCGTACAAAGCATAGCTCGCAAATAACTCTCAACCCAATGTTCAGTTCGCTCTGACCACGTCACTGACCAAAAAAAAAAACAAAAACAAAACGGGCTCGGGCTTCCCTTAACCGAATTGAAGCTGCAATTTCGCTCACTGCTCGGTGGCCGTGGTTGAACACACAGCAATGATCGGTCTGAGAGCAACCTTATACCAGGCCCAATTCAGTCAATCGCTCATCAAATGCGGTCTTCACGAAGACCGAACTTTAAAAATGTCATTTCTTTCGGTTGCAGACTCAAGAGAGCGCCAGAGTTAAGCATAAACAGAGAGCGAGTCAGCGTGAGAAAGAACGAGAGAAGGCATATAGTTTTTCGCACACATTCATATTGTTAGCCGAGCCTATGCACTATGCGTACACACCAATGCATACATACGAAGAAGACCTTTTGAAAGTGTGAATTTTGCCACAAGGGCCCGAGATAGACCTGACAGAAAAAAGAAAAAAATATGTGTTTCTCTCCTCTCACAACCAAAGAGAGGCAGAGAGCGAAGTTAAATGTTGCTTTGCGACCTCTATTTAATGTGATCGCGCAAGAGCGGTTGTTTTCTGACACAAGCAAACGGGGCACCGATTTTTGCGACCTCTGGTACAAAGTAAATTAACGGGGATATTCATGAGCCCGATTATATAGGGTTCCTTTCATTATTCGCTTCTAATAGGTATTTCCTGAAGTTGCCAATTTTTAATAATTAATGAAATATATTCGTTAACTTTAGGAACTGATTCGTTTCTTATTTTTTCTTATTCTTATCTTTCATACTAAATTTAATTAAATTCGTGTCAACTTTACTTAATGGGTGCATTTAATTTAAATCAGTTAAAATTATTTTCGCATTGGGGGTTTACTTTTTTTTCAAACTCACAACACAGCTGAAAATAAAAGGGTATATGGTTACATGTAGGGGAGAATGGGGGGTTCTGAGCCGCTGGGGGTTGTGAGCCACTCGAATATTAGCCACAAAAAAAATATATTTAAACTTTTTGTTTATGTCATGTGTCTCCCTTCTTATTACCTAACTTTCGGCAAGCAACCTATCAGTCTACACCTTCTTTAAGTTCGTGAACCAGAACTCGACTTTTTTTAAAAAAAAAGTTTTTTTTCATTTTTGACTTGTGAATATTTTTTCGTAATGAAAAAGTAAGTATGAGGGAAATATCTTTGGTCAATTGCCTTTTTGATAGAAATATGTTTTTTTTGTAAAAATTTCTTTTTGGTTATGTGACGTCACCAAAAAAAAGTGAGATATGGGGGGTTGTGAGCCACTTTGAAAAAAAGTCAATTTTGACTTTCAAAGAGAATATTGCAATGACGCGCAATAAAACAGAGGAAAAACTCTCCAAAGAAGTAAAAAAATCATTGAAAAAGGCAAACAAAAGAACAGCCACAAGTAAAATGTGCTCGTATATGAAAGAAAACAAGCCTGATGCCGTTAATCAATTTTCACTCTTCATTGATATTTCTTAATTCAGAATATGAGAAAAATTGTTCATTTTTTCATTTAATAAAGAATAATGGCTTAAATACACGAATTTTGAACTATTAGATGGGTGGCTCACAAATTTTCGAAATGTCAAAAAAATCACTTTTTTTTAATATGAAATAAAAAAACACCATTTTATTTTTTAAAACTAGTGATAATGAAAGTTTTGTGCATCTTTTACCTAAAATACAAAATTTACAAAACGAAAAAAAAAATTGATTTTTGGCGAAGTTATGTTCGAAAAACAAAACTATGATCACAACCCCCCACTCTCCCCTATATATATCAAAGAAAGTAGTGAAAAGTATATGAGGCCGTTAATGTGGTCGCATAATTATACAAAGCACTGTCTTTTAATTGGGCACGTCACGTTATTGCATTTTACTTTACGTTAATTCTGGCTGCCACACCAGCTGATCCAAGCAAACACAACACATAATCAAATCTCTCTTAAAAATGTATTGGTAATTTCCAATTTAGTATATAATTTTTTATCGTTAATCCATTTCGCACAAACTTTGATCAACCAATGCGGGTGCTAAACAAACTTGAAGCCTGGCTTGTTCACTCTTATACCCTTTATGAAAACAACGCGAGCATGCTCGACAGCAAAGTCGGTCGCTTGGGCCAAGTTTAGGTTTAGGTCACAAGATTTAATTTGTTTTCACTCACCATAACAATTTATTTGACGAAGGCCTTCTCGAAGTTCCTGTGGTGTATGTATGTGTGTTCAATGTTCAGACTTAATTTGTAGAATTGGAGTATCGAGGATGTTCGTTGTGTGTGTACTGGAATTTGCGTTTGAGTTTCTAATATGTTTCACTTTTTATTTTCCACTGTGCTGTGTTGTTGTTGGTGTGTAAATGCCCCGATTGATTACTAACTCTTTTTTTCACAATTTTAAGTTGGCAAGATAAAGTGACTATACTTTACAAGAATTTACGCTGGGGAAGAGAACTAATGCAATTTGTATCTGGAGCACTAAATCTGGTTTCCCCAGTTAATGGCGTCAAGTTGGCCAAGGCTTGAAGAAAAACCAATTTGCCCAATTTTCTTGCGAAATTATGGAGGGCTTAATAGAAATATAAATGTCGACAATTTGCAAGTCTATGGTGGAAAACGAAGAGAAACTTAGGACATTTTCCCCAGAAAGACTTAGATGGTAGCTTTTCCAAGAAATATTTACCTTGTCGGGGAACTCTTAAAATATTGTGTCGAATTGAAGTATTTTCACGACAAAACCTATTCGGATGCCATCAATAAATAAGATTAACTTTATAACTTGTCGTTGCTCCAAATTGTTTGGGCAAAGGAGTTGCAGCTCGGATGTGTAACTACGTGTGATCTCGACGCCGCTCAAAACGAAAAAGAACGACGTACAATGCTTGTGGACACTACATGGTACAACTATACAAGGTACGGCATTCAGCTGAAAAATGTGGCCCAAGCGCTTTGCTGAGAGTGCGAAAAAGAGGGAGGGTGAGAGCGAGAATCAACGGCGCACATGCACACAAATTAAATATGTGTGTATGTGTGTGCATTAGAGCGGTCCCCAAACCGGAAAAATGGAAAAAGGAGGTCTCAGCATTCCCAAAGCTAATATTTGTTGTATAATTAATAACTGTGAAAATCAAAAAATTTTATTTTTATTTTTAATGGGCGCGACAGGATCTCAAAGTTTTAAAAAACATTAATCATACAACACGTTCACCAAATACAAATTTTTATAAACGAAGTTACTAGATTATTTCAATTGCTGTCATTGTTTGAAATTCATAAAGAGATCTAAAGGGCATAGCAGAATAAGCATACAAAAACTGTCCCTACTCCGATCAGCATTAAATTTAAATATGTTGTTACCATCAATGAGAAACTTACTCTCCTAAATTTTTAGTCCTCTAATCGTTATTGGAGTAGAGTTATGAGGGCGAAAAGATAAATCAAAAAACTCGTTTATCTTAAGAACCGCTTAACCGATTTTAATGGGTTAAATATATGTTATAAGTGTCCACCATAGAATTCAGAAAATTATTTTTGCACATTTTTATTATTAATCCTTATGCAAAAAAAATATTATTAAAATTTTCAGATAGGAGGGTGAGAGCATGACCTTAAAAATTTCATATACATGGGGACCGCTCTAGTGTGGATTCAAAAAATGTATCTACACACGTAAGTATGTACACATTTTCTGTTGTAATGAAACAACAATAATAACAACAAAATGACAAGTGCACGCAGTGCATAAGTATGTAAGCATTTTATTTCACACAACAACATGGCACTGCACTCTGCACTAAATATGAACACATTTTTTTTTTGCAACGCAGCAACATCAAACCAAAAACGATATCTATTCACTTTAAAAACCCACCCCCCAAAAGCAACAACAAAAAGAATAAAAAAGAGCAAGCAATTTATTAAATATGAATACATTTTCTTGTTAAGCAGCAACAACAAAACAACTACGAGATCGCTTCAAAAAATCCACCACCAAAATGCGCAGCAAAAAACCGGCAAGCGCGCGTACAACCTTTCATGGCAAATGTCTACCGCATACTAAAATTATGTGGCCCGAGCCGAGGCCGCACACAGCGAGTGCCGTACCTTATTAGTTGTATCATGGGACACTACGAGGCTGTCAACCTTCGTGAGTTCTTATAAAAGCGCAAGGTTGTATTTACGTCATTGCCAGTCGCTATAGCGTTTTAAGACGTTACGTTTGAAATCGATTACATTGTCAGTTGGAATTTAAAATTTCAAACTGAACTTCATATGAATTATCGAATGGAAATATTCCTAGCCGAAATTAATGTTGACTCAGATGACAAAATTGTACATTACAAAGCCTACGCAGCTAAACTTGCCCAACTGCTCTGGGAAACCTAGCCATTCCCTTCCGATATATGTAGGTTGTAGTTTAAGTAATTCATATATTTATTTAGTTGCATATGGTTGATTAATGTTAAGGTTAAATAGTAGTATATAATGGTTTCATGAACGAAATGCGTCTTAGACTTCTTCTTTATTTAAACGTAGCAACATCGATATTTCGCCACACAACTGGCTTCTTCAAACGGCGAGTAGCGACTAACTCTGACTTCTCTCGGGACGATCTGCATTGTATCTCTTTTCCCTCGTTCTCTCTCACTCTGCTCTCCGCTAACTCTCTCTTGCTCTCTTGATCTTAACCCCATTCTATAAGTTCTGGCCTTTGGCCCCGAACCTACAATCGGCCGTCCTGACTTTTCATTCGACCCGAATGAACTTTCCCAATTCTTCATGTATTCATTTACTGTTGTCGTTTTGTAGCGCCATAATTTGGCACTTGAGTAATCTCATAGCGTCCGAAGAATTTCTGTTTTAGCTTCATAGACGTTCCATATTGTCCTTTTAACTGCTACAAGGTCACCTACTAAACCCATTCTTGCTCTCTGGATTTATTAAAGGCATTTTTATTGTCTGCTTCAAACAATTCGATGTTCCTTTTAGTTTCCTTCCTAGTCTCTTTCTCTTCTTTCTTTGTATCCTGATTCCTCATCTTCTTTCTTAATCCAGTCAAAATCCTAATAGGCGGGATCTTGATGGTTGGAAACACTAGTTCGGGACCCGATTCGTACGGAGCTGCTTCACCATCGGTAAATTCATTCACCTGTCCATTTCCCCTTGCTTCACCTGTAACTTTTTATTATCACCTCATTTCCAACAAAGGCTGGTTCCTTTTTTATATTTTCTTCCATTGGGCACTGAGCAGCAATATGACCGTCACATAGGCAATCATAACATTTGGTTGATACTTTACAATCCCTGATTAAGTGAGATTGACCACATTTGAAGCATTTCTGAGGGCTTCGTTCTCTTTCACCATACCTTGGTGATTTGTTCTTCTTCGGTGAATTTCTTGCCTGTCCTGATGATTGCATTCTAAATTTTTGATTTTTTCATATATTTTAATCTGATCTTTTAGCTGCCTAATTGTCGATGCTTTATACAGATTGGCTTTGTTGGTTTTCAAATCTGGGACTCCATCGATAAAGTATTCAATAATACTTTCGTCATCTAGCATATTCGGCTTACCCAACTCAACGATATTGTACAAATATTCCATTAAGGACTCATTGTCACATTTGCGTCTGTGTTTTAGGTTTTTATGAATTGCTGCCGCACTCATTTCTTTTCCAAACTCCTCTGATAAAGCCTTTTTTAGTGCACTCCAAGTAGTGACACCTATTAGCCCTTTTATAAAAAGTCTGGCTGCTCCGTCTATTACACTGAAAACAAAAATCATTCCATTCCGGGATTTCCGGAATCAATTCGTGCCGAAAGGGTACTAAAAATGGGTTGATCCTGGAAAGGCATAAACCATTCCCGACAGGAATAATTTAGGTGCGGAAATATTTTTAAACTTTGATCCCGGTTTTAGCCTGACCGAACTTAAACTGATCCCATTTTTATACCCTGTTCCCATTAAAAATGGGAAAAAGGGGATCATGAAGTTGTGCAAATGTATGCAACAGCCAGAAGGAAGCACCTCCGATCCCATAAAGTATATATATTCTTGATCAGCATCAACAGCCGAGTCGATTTAGACATGTCCGTCTGTCCGTCTGTCTGTCTGTATGAACGCGTCGATCTCAGAGACTGTAACAGATAGAGCCACAATTTTTGGCATGTATGTAGGTGTATACTGTACCCACATCGAGTTTGTTTTAGATTTGGAAAATTCCTCCTCCTCCATCTTTTAACAGCGAAAAACTGTCTTTCTCTCTGTATAAACGCGTGGATCTCACAGACTATTAGAGGTGGAGCCACAATTTTTGGCATGTATGTAGGTGTATACTGTACCCACATCGAGTTGGTTTTAGATTTGGAAAATTCCACCTCCTCCATCTTTTAGCAGCGAAAAACTGTCTCTCTCTCTGTATAAACGCGTTGATCTCAGAGACTAAAAGAGGTAGAGCCACAAATTTTTGCATGTATGTAGATGTATACTGTACCCAGATCAAGTTTGCTCCAGATTTGGCAAATTCCTCCTCCTCCTTCTTCTAACCGCGAAAAACTGTCAGAGCTACAATTTTTAAGCTTGAACCTAGTGACTTAATATATATTCAGTAAGGCCCAATATCTGTCTATTCTGTATACCACTATAAGATCCGAGCAAAAACACCGAAGATATGCAAGTGCGCCTCCCCATTTATTCAAATTAATTTTAAAATAAAAGGAGTTCAAAGCTATAGGAACCACATTACTTGGAACAGGGTATTTTGCTGTCGGGGCACTCGACCGCAACACTCTTACTTGTTCGAGCATAAGTTAGTCCCATTCGAGAAAACATTCTGGTTCGGTAGAGAAGGATTTGTTCCCGATATCCGAACTCAAGTTTATTCCATTTGAGATAATATTCTAGTTCGGTAGAGAATGATTTGTTCCCGATATCCGAAAGCCACTTTGTTCCATAAGAGATAACATTCTAGTTCGGTAGAGATTGATTTTAAATATATTTCTTATATATTATACTAGCAAAAAGCCCGTCGCGCTTCGCTGCGCCTTTAACAGTATAGAACCAATATCAGAATCAGTTTGAAGTCAATCGTGAGAGTCAAATATTTACCAAATTTAAAAATATTCTCTAAATTTGTTTCCTCTGTAGAGCCCAGAAATCGATTCAAACATACATAGGCTTGAAGTCAACGTTTTACTGCTTTGCTTTTTCACCGTTACGACTCTGCGTTCACCAACTAAACTTCCAAACTTTAGCTCCATTCCATCACAAAAAATCCCCCCATACATTATTTCTTACGCAACTACCCCGTTTCCCACCTCCACCGACTTTCCGCCTAACCACTTATCACCCAACCCGCCCAGGATAATTCACTTCTCACCCACTGCCTCCCCTTCGCGTACCGTCCCCCCACCTCCCACCCATGCCCCAATTTCCAACATCGAAAAATCACATCTCAATTTATTTCTATTGCTTATTTTTACAAACCAAGATTCCAGTCGATCAACACGCCTCTCAATTTATTTCATTAGTATTCTAACAAACCAAGATCAAGTCGATCAGGTGAAAAATTTTTTTTTCATGCAGAATAGAATTTTCGTCCATTTTCCACGTGGGGGAATTTTCTAAAATTGGAAAAAACATGTGTCGAATATTTTGCATACTACGTTTGCAAACCAAGTTTCATCCCAATCGGATGAAAAATAGTTTATTTTGTACGCAGAATTTTCCGGCAATTTTCCGACCTTCAGGTAAAATTTTCTATCTTCAGAAAATCACATTTCAAACTATTTCGTATTCTATCTTTACAAACCGAGTTTCAAGCCAATCGGATGAAAAATAGTTGTTTTCATGCAGAATTTTCCGGCAATTTTCCGACCGTTGGGTCAAATATTCCAACATCAGAAAATCACATTTCAATATATTTCGAATTCAATCCTTACAAACCGAGTTTGAAGCCAATCGGATGAAAAATGTTTTTTTTATGCTGAATTTTCCGGCCATTTTCCTCGTAGGCGGATTTTCAAAAATCGGGAAAACACGTGTCGAATTATTTCGCGTACTACTGCAATCACAAATTATTTCGTATTCTATCCCTTCAAACCGAGTTTCAAGTCAATCTGGTGAAAAATAGTTTTTTGCATGCAGAGTTTTCCAGGAATTTCCCGACCGTTGGGTCAAATGTTCCAGCATCGGAAAATCACATCTCATTTTCTTTCACTTACTATACTGACAAATTGAGTTTGAAGTCAATCGGATGAAAAATAGTTTTTTGCATGCAGAATTTTCCGGCCATTTTCCTCGTGGGCGGGTTTTCCAATATCGCGAAAATATGTGTCGAATTATTGTTCGTACTATTCTTGCAAACCAAGTTTCAAGTCAATCGGATGAAAAAAATTGTTTACCATACAAACTTTTCCGACCCTTTTCCGACTTTTCCAGGTGGGATTTTCCTGAAAATTAGTACACAGTTATTGTTGAATTTTCATATAGATCTTTGAAAATCAGTTTGAATCTGATCGGATAATAAACTAAAAAGTTTCATACGACAGTTTTCCGTGAATTTTCCGACTTAATGGACAGATTTTCCAAAATTTTAAAGTTACGTTTCCTATATTTTATTATGTGTAACTTTGAAAATGAGTTTGGAGCAAATCGCTGGCAAC
The DNA here is from genome assembly GCA_018904235.1 of Lordiphosa stackelbergi. Classification (NCBI taxonomy): domain Eukaryota; kingdom Metazoa; phylum Arthropoda; class Insecta; order Diptera; family Drosophilidae; genus Lordiphosa; species Lordiphosa stackelbergi. Next base: position 227,299 of record JAEIFU010000096.1, on the reverse strand, counting down.
TATAGTTTCGCCCATACAACCTTGACCACCCACTTTCCACCCAGGGGGGGTGAATTTTCCGGAAGATTGGTATGCAGTTGTTGTTGAATTTTCATATAGATCTTTGAAAATGAGTTTGAACTTTATCGGATGAAAAACAAAAAAGTTTCATACAACAGTTTTCCGCGAATTTTCCACATTTCCCGACAGAATTTTCCAAAATCCGTTCTTAGTACTCACTTTCAGCATTAGATAAAACTACTGTGAAAATCTCATGTTTCTATCTTTTATGGTTTGGGCTGTGCGACGGTCACCAGTCAGTCAGTCAGTCAGTCAGGTTGAACTCTTTTATATATATAGATATACAGAGTTTTTGACATTTTCTTACAGGCTATATAGGAAAAAAATTTCAGCTATAATACTCGTTCTCGCTTCTGGCTAAGTTTCCACTTTTGATTGGGCAGAAATCGATTCGTCTTCATTTGCAAGCTGCAAGTAGAAACATTTAAACATTACAAAAATTTAATTGGTAAATAATTTAGATAGCAATACATGTCTAGAAGTTACCAACAATTTATCTATGAAATTGTGGCAGATATGGCGTATTTCAAATTGTGGGTTGACTTTCGGCAAAACACATCTGGCTATTTTTTCTTCTTGATCTGGCTGCCATTTTGATACACATATAAAAATCTACTCACTTCAGTCTAATTCCACAAGATCAGCTTCTGTCTAAGATCCATGCGAGTAGGCAAGAGATCGCTTCTTTTAGGTCTTCAGCTGTGATAAGCTTTAAGTCTTCAAATTTATAACCCGCATCTGTAAATAATAAAAATAATGTTAGGGAACATACAGTCAAGAAAATGAAAAAACTACATGCCCACATGCATACACACATACAGACATATGTAAATTTAAGGCTGGCAAAGCATTGCTTGGACCATGATGAACTAATTATAAAGTGGTCTCGTCGGCAGCCGACGCTAGCTCATTTTTTTGTCCCTAAGCTTGCTTATTGTTTCTGTTCCTAGCATTTGCTAAGGGACAGATTTAGCCGACGAGACCACCTTATACTTATTTCATCATGGCTCGCACACCGGGTTTTACATATTTATGTACCTCTTCCCACACGTAAATATGTATCTACGTGCACACACACAGTCACAAACGCGAAAGTATTTGAGTAGAGCGCACATTACCATACACATACACCGCCGCAGAGATTACAACACTTTACACAATAATCTTAGAACTTACCTGATAAATTCTGCTCTACATGGTGCAAGTTGTTCCTTTCCCACCATTTTTAAATTTTTCATCGGGCACTTTTCTCACTTTTTTTGCAATCCAACTGCTTCTTTAAGCGTCACATAAAGAATGATGCCAAGCCAAAGCGGTGCAGGCAAAATGCAGATCAAACAACAATGAGAGAAGCAAAGAGAGCGAATTTGCTTTTGCTCTCAGGTTTTTCGCTATCTCACTCTCTCAATTATTGGTTATGTACGATTCGTGCCAAATACAATCCTTTTTGGAATGATATATGACCACTCGTGCTTAAAAATTTATTCCTACTGTCGGGATCAAATCACACTTTTTAGGATTGAAAAATTCCCGGCATTTTTTTTTTTTGTGTAGCTAAACAAATTTTTGCAAACTATTCCACCCCACTGTCCTGAACATCGTGTAATGTAAACTGTGACAACTTTTCTGTGTTTGCAGTAAGCATATTTCCTTCCTTTTTGTTGTCATTATTTTCATCATTAACCTTATTCAACGTTGCTTTTTTGCTGGTTACAGGGCCCACTACTTTTCTCTCTTCATCATCCTCTTCTTCATCAGAATAAAAGCAATCCTCGTCCCTTTATACTCCAACAATCGCTTTTGCAACTCATCTTTTCTTCCTGACACTGGCAAATTTAGCTCTTGTAATACTTCCTTCAGGCTTGCCACTGTGAGCCCTTTGATTGTTTTTGCATCCATATCGACTATTGTTACGCTTTTACAAACATCGCTTAGTTAAATCAATTTTCAAGTGGATAATATAAAATTAAGCAATTTAACTTAGTCTTATTTCTATTTGAAATAATTTAGCAAAATGATTATCTCTTCTTTATTAAACTCCCGTGGTTTTCAACTCCGCCCCTGAACTTACTGCTCCAAATTTATCAGCTGGCCGCTTACTCGTTCCCGTCAGCATCTGGCGCCAAAATTTTTATGTCAAGATCGTTCTTCTTCGTTTCTGCTGCCACTGCTACTCGTCACTGTCACTGACAGTTCTCTGTTGCTTTTTGAACGCACGATGAACGGATGTTCAAAATGGAATTGCCAATGACTTCACAATGCTACTGCCCGTTGCCGTGAATCTCCTTCTCACTTAAGCTTAGTACGCAGACAAACTAAATCGATTTAGCTGGGTGTCAACTCCATATAAAACGAGAGCGTAAGTTAAAGTCGGCTCTAACCGACTTCGATATACCCGTTACTCATGAAAAAACATGTTTAACAGTGTTCCCGCGTTCCTTAGTGCGACCATCCAAAAAGTATGCAACATTTTTTAGGGTGGTAGCGGGGAGGGCTTGGTTCACTTTTTTGCTCATAACTTGAGAACCGTTCATCCGATCTTTATCATTTTTTCGGCAAATCGATTCATTTTGCTAACTACTAACTATCTCTAGAAGGTACGAATCCTCTATCTTTAAAACTGTAGGAGATATAACGTTTTTCCCAAATTTCGGGGGCGGGAGTGGGCGTGGCCAAAATTTGAAACAAACTTGATCTGCGTGCAGATAAAAGAAGCATTTGTCCCATACATGTCAAACCTCTATCTCTTACCATCTCTGAGATCTAGGTGTTCATACAGACAGACGGACGGACGGACGGACGGACGGACGGACAGACGGACAAGGCTAAATCGACTCGGCTGTTGATGCTGATCAAGAATATATATACTTTGTATGGTCGGAAATGATTCCTTCTGCCTGTTACATACATTTGCACGACTTTAGTATACCCTTTTTACTCTACGAGTAACGGGTATAAAAAGGGTGTCGCAAAGCTTTCGTAACATTCCGACAGGCCTCCTACGCTCGGTCGAACTCAGACAAACTAAAATTTCCGTTCATACCCATCGGAAATCTCGTAGTGCCGCTAACTTGACAGGCACAAACAGCTGATTCAGTTCCGATGGGGTGGTAGCAGAAAAAATTGTTTGTAATTTTTCCGACACCCACCCGTCGGAATGTCAGCAGCAAAAGCTCGACAAAAATCGTCGATTGGCATAATTTGAAACCAATGGTAAGATTTTGCATTGCCCATGACTTCTGCATTCCATATATCCTACAAAAATCCCTAAATATTTGCAAAAACAATTAACTAAATTCAAATGCAAGCAAATCAGCGCAGTATGACCGTTTCACATTTGGTGGTATTTTGATGAAGGGTGGTGTTTTGGCGTTGAACAGTCACACTGAATCGTCCGCTGGGTAACCCATCGGAATAAGTTGTCAATTTAGCTAGCGGACGGTTAAGTTTGTCTGAGTACTAAGCTTAACACCTTCTTAACTCAGCTTTACACTTGGCTTTTGTGCACACCTTTGCACGTATCTCCTTGCACACCTTCTCACGTTCTTGTTGTTGCCTCTTTTGCAGTTTTCTCCTTTACCGCTCACGGCAACGACTCTATATAATTCTGTGTGTGTTTTCTTGTGTTGTTGACTCTTTTGCGCTCTTTTTCTTAAGCACTCACGACAACGATGTTTTATATGTGTGTTTCTTTACTCGTTGTTGACTCTTTTGCGCTATACTTCTTAAACGCTCGCGTCAACGACGTTTTATATGTGTGTGTCTTTCAGTCGATTTCTTTCACGCTCACTATAGCCGCTTGGTACAGCTATGTCCAATTGTTTAGCTTATTATGTCTCCTGTTTCTTTCTCGTTGGTTTTTTTCTGCACCAAATTTGTTGTAACTTTTCCTTTGCTTTTGAACGTTTAATTGATGTTTAACTGGTTGTCACTTTATTGAGTCGCTCCACTTCTTGTATTATATTTGCTCTGCATACAGTTTTTGCATAATATTCATTCCCCCAAGTTGTAGGTTGTAGTTTAAGTAATTCATATATTTATTTAGTTGCATAAGGTTGATTAATGTTAAGGTTAAATAGTAGTATGTAATGGTTTCATGAAAAAAATGCGTCTTAGACTTCTTCTTCATTTAAACGTAGCAACATCGATATTTCGCAACACAACTGTCTTCTTCAAACGGCGAGTAGCGACTAACTCTGGCCTCTCTCGGGACGATCTGCATTGTATCTCTTTTCCCTCGTTCATTCCTCTCTCTCACTCTTCTCTCCCCTAACTCTCTCTTGCTCTCTTGATCTTAACCCCATGCCAAGGCAAGGTATACTCAAAAAGGTAGTCTCGCTCGCTCTCTCGCTCTCTTTGCTTCCTTCTTAAATGTCAGTCTGTTGGCAGCAGTTGAGAGCGACGGATCTCCGCGCACGAAATTTTCTTGATTGACACTGAAATAAGAAGTAGCACGAGAGCGAGTGCGACTACCTTGTTTTCATATACCTTGTGCCAAGGTATACTCATCAAGGTAGTCGCACTCGCCCTCTTGCTACTTTTTATTTCAGTGTCAACATTTTGACAGAAGAGAGAGAGAAATTATAAATTGTTATTTACATTTATTTTGCATATTATTTATAATAAAATTAATTATTTAAATAAAATTAAGAAGTAAATCAAGAAAATTTCGTGCGCGGAGATGCGTCGCTCTCAACTGCTGCCAACAGACTGACATTTAAGAAGGAAGCAAAGAGAGCGAGACAGCGAGCGAGACTACCTTTTTGAGTATACCTTGCCCCATGCTATAAGTTCCGGCCTTTGGCCCCGAACCTACATATATGCGAACAGTGTACGACTGAGTACGACTGCCAAGGAGATACTCGGTTACTCCGAGCCCCTTCGAATACGGTCTTGGTACGATGAGGAGTGTCGCCGCTCTGCTGCAGAGAAAGACGACTTATACAGGAGAACTCTGCAGTCGAAACCATGATGTAATAACATGTGTTATGTTATTGCATCATGGTCGAAACCATCACTGGCTGATATGGCCCTATACCGGGAGAAAAGGAATGAGTAGAAGCGACTTTTTAGAAGAAAAAAGAATGAGCAGGAAAGGCGCATGCGTGAGGAAGTCGAGACATTATAATTTTACCAAAATATTATGCAATTAACATAAGGTTTTCTGCCCAGATTAGTACAATTCAAAGACGAAGACGGGAATCTGGTCTGAGATCCGCAAGTGGCGCTTAACAAATGAAATAGTTACTTCTCCAACCTACTGGGAGGCGATGATGAACATGATGCCGCCTCTAGAGAAGTAGCGATGCCACCAATCGACAACATAGAGATATACCCACCGAACCTACAGGAAGTCTGTTTAGCCATACAAAGGCTAAAGAACAACAAATCACCAGCCGCGGATAAGCTGCTCGCTGAATTGTTCTAGGCTGAAGGCGAAGAATTGGTAATATGCATGCATCAACTTCTGTTCCGTATATTGGTTGACGAAAGTATGCCCGACGATTGGAACCTAAGCGCACTTTGCCCAATCTATTCAAGAGGAGACCCTGCAGTTTGCACCAACTACCGCGGGATCAGTCTCCTTCCTATCGCATATAAGGTTCTGTCGCGCATTATCACACTGATTGGACCTTATCAGTGTGGCTTTAGACCTGGTAAATCCACCACAGACCAGATATTTAAATTACGACAAATCCTGGAGAAGACCTACGAGAGAGGCATCAAAAAAACACCACCTTTTTGTTGATTATAAATCAGCCTTCGACACACCGATATGGTCTAGGTTTTCTTAAGCCCTGTCTACCTTTGGTAATCCAGCAAAGTACGTTCGACTTTGCATGATGACGTTGAGAAAAACGCAAAGCTCCGTCAAAATAGGAACAAACCTCTCTGAAACATTCGATACCAAAAGAGGTTTTAGGCAGGGCGATACCTTATCGTGTGACTTCTTAAATCTACTGATGGAATATATACTACGCCAGTGCCCACATGACAACAGAACGGGCGCCTTTATTCATAAAGATCTAATGCTACTCGTATATGCCGATGGTATTGACATTATCGGCAAAAACCAAACGGGCAGTAGGCAGGGCTTTTTCAAAGATTGAGAAGCAGTCTGAGCTAATGAGTTAAGCGGTAAATAAGGACAAGACGAAATACCTAGTATTCTCAAAACAGAAGTCTACGCGTCTTGGACAATCTGTTACAATGGGTGAGTACAACTTTAAAGTTGTAGAGGAGTTTGTCTACCTCGGAGCGACGATAACCAGCGACTACAACATCAGTCTGGAAATCCGTCAAAGAATTACTCTTGCAAACCTGACAATGACAGCAACAGATGAAGCGGCGATTGGCGTGTTTGAACGAAAAATTCTTCGGAGGATCTAAAAGTTGGCGATGATTTCCGCATTTGAAAGAATACCGATGGGCGCATCTCGTGGCATTTTTCCAGTTTTGAACATACAGCTTGTGTCAACCATGGGAAACAAAGATCAAGGAATTGGCATAAAGATCGCAGAGAAAACTGATTGTATGCTTTTGTTTTGTAATTGTAATTAATGTTTTTGTTGTGGTGTCTATTTAAAACGACCTAACCTAAAAAAGATTGTGTTCTGTAGTAATGCCCATATGACACTTGCCGATATTGGTGACCGAGTGTATCGGCCAATAATTAAAACGAGACAACGCTATCGAAAATAGGACAAAAGATAATTAAGTGTTAGATGTCGTCACACATAACTTTCGATTATGGATTCTTTAACTACTCGCATCAAAAGAAGCGTTTGCCATCATACATTGGCGTGTTGGCGGCCAATATTGTTTTCGTCGGGAACAATATTGGTGGCCAATACGAGAACTGCTTTGCGGACACTCTGCTTGCAGTTGACATCAGGGGCAATTTCTAATATACACCTCTCGCTTGCTTTGGTTAAAATTTTATATAAGGTGTCTATAGCTCAACTCTCCTTCCACAATATTGGCAACCAATATCGGCAAGTGTCATATGGGCATAATAAATAACGCCCAATAAACTGCAGTTGTAAATTTAAAAAAACCGTAAACATGCATACAATAAGATAGTGTTAACAGTTTGTGCGCATCTTTGCGCCATTTCCAATTAAATTGAGTCATTGCAGACGAAATCGTAACTTCTTTTAATTTATCTTTATTGATAGGTCTTTTTATACTCTGTACCGAAGGTACATAGAGTATATTAAGTTTGTGCAAAAGTATGTAACAGGGAGAAGGAATCATTTCCGACCCTATAAAGTATATATATTCTTGATCAGCATCAACAGCCGAGTCGATATAGCCATGTCCGTCTGTCCGTCCGTCCGTCCGTATGAACAAACAGATTTCAGAGATGGCAAGAGATAGAGGTTTGACATGTATGGGACAAATGATTCTTATACTTGCAGGCAGATCAAGTTTATTTTCAATTTTTGCCACGCCCCCTCCCGGCCCCGCAATTTTGAAAAACGTCATATCTCCCAAAGTTTTGTAGATAGATGATTCGTACCTTCTAGTTAGTTGGTCATTAGTAATATGTATCTTTTTGCCGAAGAAATGATAAAGATCGGATGAACGGTTCTCAAGTTATGATCAAATAAGTTAATTACCCCCCACTATGACTATGACTATATCTTATAGCTGCCATATCGGTCGAAAAGAGGGTTTTAATGATTTATGATTTGCGATTGATGATGAGTCTCTGCTGAATGAAAATGATGGCAAACATTAAAATATTCTGTGGCTTTAGTACTTTTTATAATTTTTTATCACTCACACATAATCTCCTATACAGGGTTGCCCATATTCGACGGACCCATCTGGCAACGCCATAACTTTGACAGAGATGTCAGATCGCTTAATGACATACCGCGTTTGAAGCGTCAGTCCAAGCAGATTTTTACCATGGAACAATACACGCCACGCGAGCGCTCTGAAATAGTTGAAATTTACATTCAACAGAACAAGTCAATTGTGAAAACTCAACGTGCTTTTAAAAAATTAAAAATTAAGCCCATTTCACATTGAATGGGACCGTAAATAAGCAAAATTGCCGTATTTACGCCACTGAAAATCCTGAGGAGATTCAAGAAGTGCCTCTTCATGACGAAAAAGTCACAGTTTGGTGCGGCGTTAGTGCGAAAACGGTCATTGGGCCGTTTTTCTTCCAAAATAAAAATGGCCATGCTGTTACCATCAACCAGGAGCGTTATCGCGACATGATGACCAATTTTGTGATGCCAATTATTCGTCGAAAGCGCATGAGGCAGTTCTGGTTTCAACAAGACGGCGCTCCACCGCACACAAGTCGCATAACAATCGATTTTCTGAAGAAATTGTTTCCGGGCCGTTTGATGTCGAAAAGTGGTGATTTGGACTGGCCACCGCGTTCGCCCGATTTGACGCCGACTGACTTCTTCTTGTGGGGATATTTGAAGTCAAAGGTTTACGTTAACAAGCCAAGGACCGTAGAAGAGCTCAAGGACAACATTCGTGAAGAAATAGCCGCTATTCCGGCCGAAATGTTGGCGAAATCGATGGAAAATGCTGCAAAAAGGGCACAATACGCCATCAACGCCAGAGGCGGCCATTTGAGAGATATCATATTCAAAAATTGATGTAAACAAATCTACTTGGAACAAATTAAATGATTAAGATTGCCCACCGCCAAATTTTTATTTTTTTCTTTGATTTTTTAAAAAACGAGAAGGCCAAGCTAACTTCGTCTTTGCCGAAGTTTTTATACCCTTGCAAATGTTATAATACACCAGAGTTTAAGAACGCCAGCATTAAAACAAACTATTTTTCTAAATAAAACCCTCTTTTCGACCGATTGTTCCTATGACAGCTTTAAGATATAGTCATCCGATTTTGACATAAACTTCCAAATCTGTGTAAAAGCGTATAATATTAATAATCGCTGAAGTGAGACACGTTAACATTAAAAACAAAAAAAATTTTCTCATAAAAACCCACTTTTCGACTGATAGTTCCTAAGGCAGCTATAAGATATAGTCATCCGATTTTGACATAAACTTTCAAATCTGTGTAAAAGCGTATAATATTAATAATCGCTGAAGGGAGACACGTTAACATTAAAAACAAAAAATTTTTTCTCATAAAAACCCACTTTTCGACCGATAGTTCCTAAGGCAGCTATAAGATATAGTCATCCGATTTTGACATAAACTTCCAAATCTGTGTAAAAGCGTATAATATTAATAATCGCTGAAGTGAGAGACGTTAACATTAAAAACAAAAAAAAATTTCTCATAAAAACCCACTTTTCGACCGATAGTTTCTATGGCAGCTATAAGATATAGTCATCCGATTTTGAGAAAAACTTCCAAATCTATGTGAAAGCGTATTATATCAATAATCGCTGAAGTGAGACACGTTAACTTTAAAAACAAAAAAGTTTTTCCCACAAAGACCCACTTTTCGACCGATAGTTCCTATGGCAGCTATAAGATATAGTCATCCGATCCGGTCGGTTCCGACATATTAGCAGTGTGCAGTAAAAAGAAGACTCTGTGCAAAGTTTCAGCTCGATAGCTTTAAAATTGAGAGACTAGTTTGCGTAGAAACAGACAGACAGACGGACAGACAGACGGACAGACGGACGGACAAAGCTCAATCGACTCAGCTCGTCACCCTGATCAAGAATATATATAGTTTATAGGGTCGGAAATGAATATTTCTATGCGTTGCAAACTTCTGGGCAAAATTATAATACCCTTTGCAAGGGTATAAAAACATGGGTCCGTCGAATATGGGCAACCCTGTATATGTGGGATTTCAAATGGATGCGAGTCCAACGGACAAGAATACTAGAAGCGGTCACAGCTATCTGGCAACGCTGAATGCATTGCCTGATTACTCAGGTACTCATTCCGATGGCGAGCGGAGCAGTCAGAGAGAGTCGGTTGCAGCGGTTGATAGAGTGAACACGTAGGAAGAGACAATACACTTTAACATTATAATAAACATAAGCATAAAGCCGGGTATCCAGCACCGCGGAAACTAAAAATTCCTGTCAAACTTCATATAAAAAAAACTGTGGCAGGAATTTTTAGTTTAACTTTTCGTTGCTTGTGTATCCAGCAACATGAACGTAATCCACAATTTCTTATCGATAGTTGGCATATCGATAGCGGGTGTGGATGGCGAGAACAGCTGATACACAGCGCAGGAATATATTGCCAACAATTATTTTGGATGTGATGAGCGAACATTTTGTGAGAAATGCTTTTATATTTTGTTTGTTATGAGCTGTCATCTTGCTCAGGCTGGGGAACCATCAGCGTGCAAAGATTGGTAGGGGATGGTTTAGAGGCAAAAGGTTATGCCCAATTAATGAGGTCGCCAGAAGGATGCTTTCCATAGACACAAAGGTCGGAGAGATGTCGTCCGTTAAGATGCCTTCTTAATCTGTGTGTCGCCAGATCATAGGCGGATTTTTTAGGCAATCTTGTATCCAACGATGAAAGACTTCATTTGATTGGCGTACAACCAGAAGGTCATACTGTTTTGGAGAAGATTGCATTATAAAGTAATGCAGTTAACAACATGCTGCAGTGATGTTTTGTGCCATCCAGGACACACAGCAAAGTGTCATGCGAAGCGTCCACATATCGGTATGTAGTTGTTTGCCTCACATACCAGGGGCCCAACATAGATGACTCTAGTTTCCTGAGGGCAGTGGATCATGCCGTATCCCGTAACGGGATCGCCCGGATCCACCGCTACTAGGCTTAAGAAGCCAATAGAGCTCCAATGCCATTAGCTGCAACCGTAGCTACTGCCCGAGTCACATCGACTTTCCTGGTCAAGCGTCGCGACACTTCTGTTCAGAGACACGCCAAGCCGCGTTATCCGTACTGATCAGGCCATTGAGTTTACAAAATCCTTAAAATATATACTGTTTTGGAGAAGATTGCATTATAAAGTAATGCAGTTAACATTATGCTGCAGTGATGTTTTGTGCCATCCGGGACACACAGCAAAGTGTCATGCCATCGGTTTATCATCCTCAAGTATAAAGTATGTAGCACATACTCCGACCAGCATGCTTCCTCCAGAAAATACTATTTATATTTTTAAATTAATTTAAATTCAAATAGTTAACAGTGCTTAACAGCTGATTGATCAGAGTGACCTTCCACCTTTTTAGTGCGTGGTCACACTGTTTTAGTTACGTTCCACACACACAAGAAATAAATAGCAAATTCCTGGCAGGAATTTTCCGCAGTGCTGGATACAGGCCTTTAGCAAAACTGCGCAACAATACGTGTGTGCAAGCGAGAAAGACATATTCGCTGTGCAAAAGTGTGAAAGGCAACCGACGCGTCGGAAGAGAGGCGCCAGAGAATCGGCGACATCAACGTTTCTGTGTATGTGTATGTGCGCGCTAGCAAAAAGCAGACTGGCCAGAACAAAGCAGCATCAGTAAGAGAGACGTTGAGTGTGGAGATCTGTAAGGCGGCATTAAGAGATTGACAGGCGCGTCATTTCACGTCGTTCTGGAAGTTGCAGGAAGCTGGACGGTGTTTAAATCCGTGGCAAGCAGTGCAAAGCAGTGCGTGAAACAGTGGACGTAGCATCAACGGCAAGCAGCTAGAGGCACAAACGTCGGCAGTGGCAGAGTTTGGCAGCAGCAAGACGTACAACGGGTAGAGGCACAAACGTCGGCAGAAGCAGAGCGCTGGCATCACAAGCGTCGGCAGTGGCAGAGTTTGGTGAAGCAGCAAAGCAAGCAGTACTACGGCTAGAGGCACAAACGTCGGCAGTGGCAGAGTTTGGCAGCAGCGACAAGAGGTATATGTTTGAGGTACAAACATCGGCGAAGGCAGAGTTTGGTATGGAGAACTGTAGAATATACTCATCAAATATTGAGATATTCGCATCGAATTGAGTTCCAAACAGAGATCGGAGAGATTAAGTTAAATCGGAGACACTAACCTAATATAAGTTTTACTGATTTAGTTATAAAGTGGGTGACCAAGATGCAACTAGAAGAGATTTTGGCACTGAACGTTGCAGGCTTGCGTGCAAAACTGTTAGAGCTAAATTTATCTACAACCGGTAGGAGGCGTGACCTACAAGACAGACTACTTGCTCACTTTGGCATTCAGGAGGATGAGGGTGAGTCAGATGGAACTGAGTCAGTAGTTACTGCAGTTGATGGTCCTGGAAATCCTGGTTCGTGGTTTACATTGAAAGTGTGTCGACTTTTTCGGGTACAAGCAGTCCTGATGTTGAACAGTGGGTGCAGGATTTAGAAGAGTGCGCGGATACCGTACAATGGAGCGAGTTACAGCGTTTTGTTTATGCGAAACAATTACTTAGTGGTGCAGCAAAACTGTTTATCCGTAGCCAAAAAAATATTCGGAATTGGAAATCGTTGAAAGCTAAGTTACGTGAGGAGTTTTCTGTTAAAGTTTCTTCAGCTGAAGTGCACCGAAGATTGGCTCAGCGTGTACAGAAAAAAGGAGAAACATTACGGGAATATTTGTATGCTTTGATGGAAATAGCAAAACCAGTAACGCTGCATGAAAAAAGTTTGGTAGAATATTACATAAAGGGTATTCCAGATTAGAAAGCAAACAAAATAATGCTCTACCAGGCCAGAAATATAAAGGAGTTGAAGGCGCAGATTGAAGTCTATAAAAAATCTCGTAGCTTCTCTAAGGTGGTAATTAAAGATGAACCGCGTGCTGAGGAGATTGACGGTCAGAACAGGGAGGAATCGAAAGCAGAGAGCAATAGGAAATGCTTTAAGTGTGGGGATACTTCTCACTTAAAAAGAGATTGCAAGAAAAATGACTTTAACTGTTACCGATGTGGTCAAGCAGGTCACCGTGCAGCACAATGCAAGGTGGAGGTTGAAGTCAAAATGGAGAAAAGCGCAAATATAGTTCAACTTGAGAGGGTAAAGGTTAAGCCCAAAAGTGAGCTTACAGTTTCAGGTCTTGAGCTTAAAAATGTAGTGCATTCAAGATACGTTTTTAAAGGTCTCGTGGACACCGGATCTGACTTATGCTTAGTAAGAAGACGAGTTTTTTACAAGCTTGGAACTGAGATAACAGGAAAGGGAAAGCATTTGACTGGAATCGGCGAGAGTCAGGTTTTGGCATTTGGAAGTGTAACTTTACCTGTACAAATTGATAACATTTCGTTAGAGATTGAATTCCACGTAGTTCCAGACGGGGACATGAGATTTGATGCAATTCTAGGCAGGAATATTCTCGATGAGGTAGATATGCGAATAACTAGAGATGGCACTCAGTTTATGCGCAGGGGCAAAAAACAAGGAGAAGATCAATCTCAACTACCGAAGTACAATTTTTGTAATGAAGTGCAGAACAAAACAAACAGTATGTGTGTAGAACAGATTGAAGTGGATAATCAGGCAGTGCACGCTGATATAAATCTGAGTTGCGAAGTGAAACAGTTGAGACAGAAAATAAAAGAAAAGGAGGCTGAGCACCTAGAAACGCAACGTGAGATTGAGAGACTACAGCAAAAGTTGGATCAGGCAATGGATTTGGTTTCAAAATGTAAGGGAAAAATGTGAAATTGGAAGAGGAAATGGAGAGGGTTAAAAATGAAAACAAAGATTGGGAGAAACAGTTTGACCAAATGAAACTTCGAGAGCAAGTGCAGGAATTAAATAACAGAGCTGATCCCAAAATCATTAAAGATACGCCGTGTAAGTTGCCAAAAGGAGTCTTGGGCAGGGAATCCCCAGAAAAAGTTAAAAAGTTGAAGCTGGAAAATAAAAGGGCTTTTGATTTGAAAAGAAAGAAAGACCGACAGTACAAATTGCATGATTTAGTGGCCATAAAGCGGACACAATATGGAGTAGGCGTGAAGTTTAAAGGAAAATTCCTCGGACCATACAAGGTAGTCGGTGTTAAGGAACATGGGCGGTATGAAATGGAAAAGGTAGGATATACAGAAGGTCCCTTTAAAACGTCAACAGTCTCAGAGTTTATGAAGCCATGGGAGGATCCATTCGGGGCGAATGTCCTGTCAGGAGGGCCGAATGTGGGATTTCAAATGGATGCGAGTCCAACGGACAAGAATACTAGAAGCGGTCACAGCTATCTGGCAACGCTGAATGCATTGCCAGATTACTCAGGTACTCATTCCGATGGCGAGCGGAGCAGTCAGAGAGAGTCGGTTGCAGCGGTTGATAGAGTGAACACGTAGGAAGAGACAATACACTTTAACATTATAATAAACATAAGCACATACTGTACATCGTTTTAAGCCATCCACAATATAATAATAAACAATATGATATAATCAAAATTCTACATATATATGGATTTGTTAAATAAACAATTTCATATGAATGTCTGAGCAAAGGTAGGCTGACCCAGCAATCGTTAACCAATCATAGGTTTTGTTCGATTTCTTTTCAGCAAACATTATTGTCAAATTTTCCAATCCCAATCGGCCATCACTTAATTCAACAGGTAAAATCGGCAATCATAATTCACAAATCGGAAATCGGAATTATCTGCTGAGTACGCCCATTGTTTACCCAAAACTTTGATTTGATGCTGTCAGCAGTTTTCCTTTTCTGGGACAACTTTTGACCGAGAAACTCGGACGCTATCTCGCCCGATATTGTCAGGCACATTTTCCGGCAAACAAATTTCCAATAATTCTTTTACCTTTTTGTTAGATAGCTCTGTCGAAATATTATAAAATAAAAAAATGGAGTACCAGAGATACCCATGTCCGTCTGTCTGTAGATATAAAAGTATAGATCTCTGACATGGTAAGAGATAGATTTTCACATGTATGGGACGCCCCTTCCCGCCCCCGCAATTTAGAAAAAACGTCATATCTTCCACAGTTTTGCAGATAGATGCTTTGTCCCTTCAAGAGATATTTTGTAATCAATATTATTTATCGATTTGCCAAAGGAAAGACTAAGATCGGACGAACGATAGTCTAGTTATAATCAAAACAATTTTTTTTGCTGGGTAACACCGGTTCAACGGTGATGATTGACACACTTTATGTCTTCTTTATCACCTTGTGTGGCTTCTTTCTAAAATTTATCAGATGAATACAAACTTTGGGGATACAGAGTATGTTATAGTCGGGCTTCACCGACTTTCTAACTTGTTTTTTAGGAAAATACAACATAAATATTTGAAGTCGATTTGCGTGACTATGAATTCACTGTAGACCCCTAGTTTTTGGTGTAATTTTCATAGAATTGGCCTGAGATTTCGTTTTTGCTATACGCATTGTTCGGTTTTTTTCCAATCATACAAATCGACTCCCCCTAATACACATCGTATAATTTGTCGAACGTCGTTAGTGGTATACATTGGTCTGTATTTAGTGGTATACCCTCTTTTTTTATTAATTTATTTATTTAGTCGACAAAAAAAGACTGTCAACTCAATTACACATACATTATAAAAAAAGCATTATTGACTAAGAAAGCCTAACAAAGAAAAACTAACAAAATTACAGAATAACTAATAACGACTCTGACACGATGGGGGAATTTTATTTGCCCGTCCGGCCAGCTATGCCCCGATTCAAAGCCAATTGTAGTCAGAGACGTTATTAGAGCTACCAAAAACTTTAATGATACAGAGATAGAGAAGGTGAAAAAAAAAAAACAAAACCTAAATAGGAGCAAAGGAAAAAAAAATAATAATAAAATAATAAAACTAAAATAAATCAGATATAAAGAGAAAAAAATTTTAGAAAAGAGAAAAAAAAAGTACTATCTAAAAGTGAAATTTAAAACTAACTAAAAATAAAAAATTTATAAGACAAACTTAAAATTAAATAAACAGAAATCTCTGCCCCGGTGGGGGATGATTTTTTAGCCAGTCCGCCAAGCTATGCCCCTACTCACAGCCAGGCGAGGTCAGAGATTTCCCCTAAGATAAATATAGAGAGATGTTTTTAGAGAGAAGAGAGAGAGATCTGTTGAGAGCAGGTGATAGAGATCATTATAATTTTGACATAAGACTCGAAATCGATTGTGCTTTGCATAATCAGTTGTGCATATAGGCAATATTAAAGGAAAATAGTTTCTGGTTGGCCTAGAAGTAACGGAGAAGTTAAGGCGACCTAAAAGTTCAGAAGAATCTACATCACCAATAATTAGTTTATGAAGAAAAGAAACACCTAATACTGTTCTACGGTTAGCTAACGAAGGAAGGTCAATAAGCAAGAGTCTGTTAGAGTACGATGGCAGACGAAGGTTCGGGTCCCAATTTAAGCCTCGTAGAGCAAAAAGCAAGAATTGCTTCTGAACAGATTCAATACGATCTATATGCTTTTTATACTGCGGACACCAGACGGACGAGCAGTATTCATGTATAGGACGGACTAGAGTAGTGTATAAAAGCCTTGTGGTATATGGATCATTAAACTCTTTCGACCAACGTTTAATGAATCAGAGTACACCATTTGCTCTATTAACAATAGAGGAGATATGAGGATTGAAACTCAATTTGGGGTCAAAAAGAATTCCAAGATCAACGACTG
Organism: Lordiphosa stackelbergi; assembly: GCA_018904235.1. Classification (NCBI taxonomy): domain Eukaryota; kingdom Metazoa; phylum Arthropoda; class Insecta; order Diptera; family Drosophilidae; genus Lordiphosa; species Lordiphosa stackelbergi. The sequence continues at coordinate 210,694 of JAEIFU010000096.1, read as the reverse complement.
TAGAAATTCGTTCCAAGGGTTCATTGCCAATCGTATAGGTAGCCAGCGAAGGCTTGCAACGATGAAAAGTCATGAACATGCACTTGGAGCAATTAAGGTGTAATTGATTAATCAGACACCAGGACTGCAAGGAGTTTAAGTCATCTTGCAATTTGATGGAGTGCATCGGGTCGTTGAAAGATAAAATAAGTTTTACATCATCGGCGTACATAAGTATCCGAGAATTCGAAATTATTGTGGGGAGATCATTAATAAAAAGAGTAAAAAACAAAGGACCGAGGTGACTGCCTTGTGGCACACCAGAAGTGACAAAGACAGGCTTTGACGTGTTAGGAGCGAAGCAGAACTTTTTGAGTTCTATCTTTTAAATAGGACGAAATCCAAAGTAGAAAAGGGGATGGAAATCCTAAACGATCAAGTTTAACGAGGAGCAGGTCATGGTTCACAGAATCAAATGCTTTACTGAAATCGGTGTAGATGACATCAGTTTGTTTTTTTAAAAGGAATCCATCGTTAACCATTGAGGTAAATTCCAGTAAATTGGTCGCAGTTGACCGACGCTTTGTAAATCCATGTTGGAAAGGTGATAAAATCGATTTACAATAGTGCTGTAGGGAAGAGGTTATAATCTGTTCAAACAATTTTGGAATAGCGGATAGTTTAGCTATTCCCCTATAATTGGATATATCAGACTTCACACCTTTTTTATGAAGAGGAATAATATGGGATTCTTTCCAAAGATTTGGAAAAATAGCAGATTCTAAAGAAAGATTAAAAAGCTTAAGCAATGGATTGCACAAAGAAATACAACACTCTTTGAGCACACAACTAGGAATGTTGTCAGGCCCAGGGGAGTATGAAGATTTAAATGAATTTAAATGAGAAAGTAAGGAGCTTTCGGAAATCGAGGGAGCAGTTATCGAGTTAGAAGAAGAAATGTTATAAGGATAAGAAGAATTAGTAAAGCGCGTAGAGGAATAAATAGATTGAAAGAAGTCGGCGAACAGGTCAACGGCTGTGCAGTCATCGTTAGCCTTTTGGTCGCCCAGAAAAAAATAAGAAGGCAAAGAAGAAGGCCTACGTTTAGAGTTTACAAAGCTGTAGAACTGCTTAGGGTCCTCTGCGAATTGAATTTTACATCGGACAAGATATTTCCTGTAGCACTCAGCATTGAAAAGTGTAAAGTTCGATTTTGCAATTGAGTATTTAGAAAAGTCAACTGCAGAACCAGAACGTTTATACTTTTTGAAGCATCTAGACTTTTTAAAATTAGAAAGTCTAGGACAGAACCAAGGAGGATTAACTGACGCGGGAGAAGCAACGCTATTAGGAATACAGATATCTAAGAGAGAATTAACAGATTCATAGAAAAAGGTGAAAGCTAAGTCTAAATCAACCGCATCGTACAAAGGAGTCCAGTCTGTTGCACAAATAAGTTGATTTAATAACGTAAAGTTTCCTTTACGAAAACAACGACGAGGCTTATTAGAAATCATAACAGTCGAAGCGGTAGGTCCAATAACTGAAATAGAGATTTCAAGAGTAGGATGGTAAATATCTTCGGGCAGTGATAGAGGGGCAGACCTAGAGACAACAACATTCGCGCTGTCAGAGACAAAAACAAGATCCAACAATTTATTTAAATTGTTTGGTACTGCGTTAAGTTGAAAAAACGACATGTCCAACAGACTATCTAAAAAGTCAAGATGTGCTGATGGTACAAGATAAGTAGACCCATTAAAATTTGACCAAGTGATGTTTGGTAGGTTAAAATCACCAACCACAACCATGAAGTCAATGTCTCTTAATTGGGTAAAAACATCTTTAATACAAGCTATATGTTGCATATAAACTTGATTATCAGAAGATGGAGGGATATAGGAGCAGGTAATAAATAAAGAGAATGTTAGAAAAATTACCTTTACGGCAACAAATTTAACATCCCTAGGCACATTAACATTGATCAGTTCTGATCGCAGGGTGGATTTAACTGCAATCAGTACACCTCCACCTCTGCGAACTGGTCGATCATGCCGGTAGATAAAACAAGTGAGAAAGTCGGTCAAGCCCGACTATAACATACTCTGTACCCGGTGTATATGCTGAATGCGTCACTGCCACTGTGTTCATCTCTTAGTTTTTTTTCTCTCTCTCTCTCTCTCTCTCTCTCTCTTTGATGCATGCAATGCGGTGTTGTTTGCGTGTGCGTGGGAGGCGTCTATATTACACTTTTTTTCTTATAACTTGAGAACCGCTCATCCGATCTTTATAATTTCTTCGGCATAAAGATAGATATTAATAATGACTAACTATCACTAGAAGGTACGAATCATCTATCTACAAAACTGTGGGAGATATGGTTTTTTCGATATTGCGGGGGCGCGAGGGGGCGTGGCAAAAATTGAAAATAAACTTGATCTGCCTGCAAGTATAAGAAGCATTTGTCCCATACATGTCAAACCTCTATCTCTTACCATCTCTGAGATCTGTTTGTTCATACGGACGGACAGACGGACGGACAGACGGACAGACGGACATGGCTATATCGACTCGGCTGTTGATGCTGATCAAGAATATATATGGGTGATTTTGAATGGGATTTTGAATGGATCGAACTAATTTTTTTCGTATTCCTTGTTGTAAAGTAGTATACACGTATTTTCAGCATTTTGCTGAAATTCACGGAATTCGCGGGAAAAAGCGATTTGAAAATTTACATATTTAAAATATTTAATTAATTTCAATTGCTTGCTATCCAAAGCCATTGGTGATAATAATATTTTAAAAATCTATAAATTAACATCTGAACCCAAACTTTCAAATTATTCACACTTAAAAATTTTAACAATTTTTTTTGGTTTCCAAATCGCGAAAATAAGTAAACAAAAATTAATTGCCGTGCAAGGGACTTTTTTTTCTTAATTTTTTTTCTCAAAATTTGGTCTTGTATCCAGGAATTTACTGCATTAAGCTGTAAATGGGCAATCCAATAGTTCCAGAGTTATGGCCTTTTTTCATTTATTTAAATTCACACAAGTCACTATAATACGGCTGAATTTTTAAAATCGCGGTTTTCCAACTGCTAAACTTACAATGGGTACAAAATCTTAACTATATTCAACCACAAAATATTGCCCTCTTAAAATTAAAACATACTAAATCTGATATCGTTACTGAAAAGTGAATTCAAAAAAAGTGCTACAGAAAATATCTTGTCCGATGTAAAATTCAATTCGCAGAGGACCCTAAGCAATTCTACAGCTTTGTAAACTCTAAACGTAGGTCTTCTTCTTTACCTTCTTCTTTTTTTCTGGGCGACCAAAAGGCTAACGATGACTCCACAGCCGTTGACCTGTTCGCCGACTTCTTTCAATCTATTTATTCCTCTACGCGCTTTACTAATTCTTCTTATCCTTATAACATTTCTTCTTCTAACTCGATAACTGCTCCCTCGATTTCCGAAAGCTCCTTACTTTCTCATTTAAATTCATTTAAATCTTCATACTCCCCTGGGCCTGACAACATTCCTAGTTGTGTGCTCAAAGAGTGTTGTATTTCTTTGTGCAATCCATTGCTTAAGCTTTTTAATCTTTCTTTAGAATCTGCTATTTTTCCAAATCTTTGGAAAGAATCCTTTATTATTCCTCTTCATAAAAAAGGTGGGAAGTCTGATATATCCAATTATAGGGGCATAGCTAAACTATCCGCTATTCCAAAATTATTCGAACAAATTATAACCTCTTCCCTACAGCACTATTGTAAATCGATTTTATCACCTTTCCAACATGGATTTACAAAGCGTCGGTCAACTGCGACCAATTTACTTGAATTTACCTCAATGGTTAACGATGGATTCCTTTTAAAAAAACAAACTGATGTCATCTACACCGATTTCAGTAAAGCATTTGATTCTGTGAACCATGACCTGCTCCTCGTTAAACTTGATCGTTTAGGATTTCCATCCCCTTTTCTACTTTGGATTTCGTCCTATTTAAAAGATAGAACTCAAAAAGTTCTGCTTCGTTCTAACACGTCAAAGCCTGTCTTTGTCACTTCTGGTGTGCCACAAGGCAGTCACCTCGGCCCTTTGTTTTTTACTCTTTTTATTAATGATCTCCCCACAATAATTTCGAATTCTCGGATACTTATGTACGCCGATGATGTAAAACTTATTTTATCTTTCAACGACCCGATGCACTCCATCAAATTGCAAGATGACTTAAACTCCTTGCAGTCCTGGTGTCTGATTAATCAATTACACCTTAATTGCTCCAAGTGCATGTTCATGACTTTTCATCGTTGCAAGCCTTCGCTGGCTACCTATACGATTGGCAATGAACCCTTGGAACGAATTTCTACAGTCGTTGATCTTGGAATTCTTTTGACCCCAAATTGAGTTTCAATCCTCATATCTCCTCTATTGTTAATAGAGCAAATGGTGTACACGTTGGTCTAAAGAGTTTAATGATCCATATACCACAAAGCTTTTATACACTGCTCTAGTCCGTCCTGTACTTGAATACTGCTCGTCCGTCTGGTGTCCGCAGTACAAAAAGCATATAGATCGTATTGAATCTGTTCAGAAGCAATTCTTGCTTTTTTGCTCTACGTGGCTTAAATTGGGACCCGAACCTTCGTCTGCCATCGTACTCTAACAGACTCTTGCTTATTGACCTTCCTTCGTTAGCTAACCGTAGAACAGTATTAGGTGTTTCTTTTCTTCATAAACTAATTATTGGTGATGTAGATTGTTCAGAACTTTTAGGTCGCCTTAACTTCTCCGTTCCTTCTAGGCCAACCAGAAACTATTTTCCTTTAATATTGCCTGGATGCACAACTGATTATGCAAAGCACAATCGATTTCGCGTCTTATGTCAAAATTATAATGATCTCTATCACCTGCTCTCAACAGATCTCTCTCTTCTCTCTAAAAACGTCCCTCTATAATTATCTTAGGGGAAATCTCTGACCTCTCCTAGCTGTGAGTAGGGGCATAGCTTGCCGGACTGGCTAAAAAATCTTCCCCCACCGGGTCAGAGATTTCTGTTTATTTAATTTTAAGTTTATCTTATAAATTTTTTATTTTTAGTTAGTTTTAAATTTCACATTTAGATAGTATTTTTTTTTCTCTTTTCTTAAATTTGTTTTCTTTATATCTGATTTATTTTAGTTGTATTATTTTATTATTATTTTTTTTTTCCTTTGCTCCTATTTAGGTTTTGGTTTTTTTTTTTTTTTTTTTCATCTTCTCTATCTCCATATCATTAAAGTTTTTGGTAGCTCTAATAACGTCTCTGACTACAATTGGCTGTGAATCGGGGCATAGCTGGCCGGACGGGCAAATAAAATTCCCCCCATCGTGTCAGAGTCGTTATTAGTTATTCTGTAATTTCGTTAGTTTTTCTTTGTTAGGCTTTCTTAGTAAATAAGGCTTTTTATAATGTATGTGTTATTGAGTTGACAGCCTTTTTTTGTCGACTAAATAAATAAATTGATTGATTTCTCATCTAATTTCCCATAAAACATAAATGAAAAAAGGCCATAACTCTGGAACTATTGGATTGCCCATTTACAGCTTAATGCAGTAAATTCCTGGATACAAGACCAAATTTTGAGAAAAAAAAATTAAGAAAAAAAAACGTCCCTTTCGCGGCAATTAATTTTTGTTTACTTATTTTCGCGATTTGGAAACCAAAAAAAATTGTTAAAATTTTTAAGTGTGAATAATTTGAAAGTTTGGGTTCAGATGTTAATTTACAGATTTTTAAAATATTATTATCACCAATGGCTTTGGATAGCAAGCAATTGAAATTAATTAAATATTTTAAATATGTAAATTTTCAAATCGCTTTTTCCCGCGAATTACGTGAATTTCAGCAAAATGCTGAAAATACGTGTATACTACTTTACAACAAGGAATACGAGAAAAATTAATTCGATCCATTCAAAATCCCAGTGGGCGATTTTTCATGGAATCACCCATATACTTTATAGGGTCGGAAATTATTCCTTCTCCCTGTTACATACTTTTGCACAAACTTAATATACTCTATGTACCTTCGGTACAGAGTATAACGAGAGCGTAAGTTAAAGTCGGCTCTAACCGACTTCGATATACCCGTTACTCATGAAAAAACATGTTTAACAGCGTTGCCGCGTTGCTTAGTGTGACCATCCAAAAAGTATGCAACATTTTTTAGGGTGGTAGCGGGGAGGGCTTGGTTACCTTTTTTGCTTATAACTTGAGAACCGTTTATCCGATCTTTATCATTTCTTCGGCAAATCGATTCATTTTGCTAATAACTAACTATCTCTAGAAGGTATCTTTAAAACTGTAGGAGATATAACTTTTTTCCAAATTGCGGGGCGGGAGGGGGCGTGGCCAAAATTTGAAACAAACTTGATCTGCGTGCAGATAAAAGAAGCATTTGTCCCATACATGTCAAACCTCTATCTCTTACCATCTCTGAGATCTAGGTGTTCATACAGACGGACGGACGGACGGACGGACGGACGGACAGACGGACAAGGCTAAATCGACTCGGCTGTTGATGCTGATCAAGAATATATATACTTTATATGGTCGGAAATGATTCCTTCTGCCTGTTACATACATTTGCACGACTTTAGTATACCCTTTTTACTCTACGAGTAACGGGTATAAAAATCATTTGACAATATTTCAGAATCAGAGATTGTTTGATTTAACCAAGTCTCTGAAAATGCAATAATGTCAAACTCAAATGAAGCACTATTTAGGAATAAGGTAGAAAGTTTTGATAACAGACCCCTAACATTCTGATAGGCTATATGAGGACAAACGGACGGAACTAGTTTTTTGAAACCCTATTAGAATTAGATCCTACATTTGAGGATGTCCTAAAGGTAGCTGGCCTAACTCGATTTCGTGGCCTAAACTCATGAACAATCATATCTGGCAGCCAAAATTCTGGGTCACATATGATTGGAAATGCTTCAGATGGAACACTTATGTTGAAGGAAGCAACATCACGAGGTTGGGCAAAATTAAACTTTGTAATCGAAACACTTGCTGAGGTTTTGCTCGCGATATAAGCGGCAATTTTCTCGCAGGTAGTTTCAGGGGACAACCTAGACACGAAAACTTGCTTGCGTGGTGCAATCACAGTTAGAGGAGGAGGCTGAGATGGAACAGTAACACTGGCAACGGGTTCAATAGTTTCAGGAGGAGCAATTGGGGAATGATCTAATCTATCTATTGGTGGTTTATTTAAAATATTATCAGGAACTTGATTCTGGAAGGGAGGCAAGGGAGATAAGTCCAGCATAGTACCTGGTGAAGCAGAAATCGAAATGGTTGGAGATAAGTCCAAGCATTGAGGTGAAACTGGCAACGAAGAAGTAGATTCGGACGACTTGCCACCATCGCAAGGAGGCAGTTGTAAAAACTGACGCTCCAACCGACGCGCGGGCGGCGATTTAAACTTAAATTGACTAAGCAATTCAACACTGGATGAAAACTCGCTAGTGATTTGATTATTCAATTTGTACAGAATATTAAATTTGTTTTTCATATCATTGCTCATACGCGAGAAATTAAATTGAGTCTCAGTGCATACAGGGCATGACCATCTTATAGAACCGCAGTCTTTTTTAGGCGAATACATTTTATCGAGGTCACGCCCACTTACATTAGCACATTTAATATGCATCATGTTTTCGCACAACCAACAATTTACAAACCTTAGTTGATCTGACTCAAGTGCATCTTTGTATGAGCAAGACTTTTTGCAGCACGACATTCTCCTAAATTTACCACGGGGGTTGAAGATTAAAGAGATTTGCAAATCAAAGCGCGTATCAATAACTCACTCTCAGAGCGGTGTAATGAGTACAAAAGCCCAAAGCTTTCTTTGCAAAAAACAACAACAACAACAATGCGGTGAGAGCGATGCACTCTGAGAGTATGCAACAGCGAACACACACACTAACCTTTATTAAGAGGGGGGAACGGGGGAACCGCCAAATCGAAGTTAGCGAAACCAAAACACAAACAAAATACACAGGACAGACGCCGTGTTATTTGTAAAATTAATGCAACGATTTAAGTTGATTTGGGCAAATTAAAGGCACTATAGAAGTCACAAAAAATATTTAAATACGGAGCACAATAAAAGCACGTCTATCACACGCAAGAGTTCTCTCTCTTCTTGGTCGGCGAGTATGGTAGAGTGTCCCGAATCTCCCTTGTTCCAGGCATCGGATTCTCTTAGTCTTAGGGCTGTTGTGATTGCCAGTTGTTTTGCTACTAGGTCTAGTGGCAGAAGGTGAAAAATAGTATTTAGCGCTTCCATTGGTGTCGTTCGGAAAGCGCCACTAATACCGGGTTAACGCCCAAGCCACAAGATTTTGTCCACTGAGCCAGTGTTGTCAGTGGGGTCTGATTCCACATTTAAAGATGGCAATATCATTCGCGTACCCCACCACTATGTGTCTCTCCGCCTCCATTACTCGCAGCAGTTGGTTAACTGTTACAACCCACAGCAGCGGAGAGAGGACACCTCCTTGAGGAGTGCCTCTGTTAACAGATCTACGAACTGATGCACCGCCTAGTTGGTAATACACCGACCTGCTGGTTAGCAATTGGTCGATCCGCGCCCACATATGCCAAGGCAGAGGTGATGGCGTTAAAGCACCCTCTATGTCGAGAAATGCTACTAGGGGGTAGTCGCTTACTTCAAGTGATCTTTCGATCCTTGAAACCAGGGAGTGCAGGGCGGTTTTAGTACATCTTCCCTTGCTGTAGGTATGTTGTGTGTGTGCTAGATGAGCTGGATTTATAGTTTGTGTGTGCGTCTTTAAGTCTTTAAAGAGTCTTCAGAAGAAATGAAGATAGACTGATTGGCCTATAATCGTTCGGTTTTACATGTGAAGCTTTGCCAGCTTTTGGTATAAATACTGCGTTCGTTTCTCTCCAACTGGTGGAAATGTAGTTGACCCTAAGACAGCCTACATAGATTGTGTAGAGCCAGTATACCCAACAGTTTGCTGTAGTTGGGCAGGAAATTTGTTAGCTGGACCCGGTGACTTAAATGGTTTGAACGAGTTAATTGCCCATTTACTTTTGGTCTCTGTAACAATGGTATTATTGTATTGCATGTACAACTCTTTTGTATAAACCTGAGGTGATACGTTAACGGAGCATTCAGAAAAGTGCGTGCTTAGAAGAAGATTTAGCGATCCGCCTGGTTTTCGTAAGAGTCCTGGCGAGGTTGGTGAGCTTGCCAGGATCTTCCTGAGAGTATTGGGCCCTGGAAGAGCGTTTAACCTTCCTGAAGGCCTGTTTTTAATTTCTTAACTTCTGTTTATATAGCTCCCAAGTGGTTGCTTGGTCGTTATATTTGGCTACGTTAAAGGAATGACGACATTCTTTTCTGAGCTTATCCAGCTCTGCGGACCACTAATGTGGTTAAAGGTATATCCAAAGTAGTATGAGTTCTTGGTTGGTCGCCAATCAAATGAAGGTTTTCATCGTCGGATACATGATTGCCTTAATACATTTTTTTTTTAGCTGTTTAATATTTATTGAATCTTCTCCCAATGAGACTAACAATAAGTTTTCAAATCTTAATCTAGAAGCTATAATAAAACCATCTCCTATTGAAGGTGGTTTATGTTCCGCGGCCCTTTAATTCAGTCGCTCGGTTGGTCTTTACTTCCGAGGCGAGAATGCGTTGATTGCAGGGTGAGAGATTGTGCAAGTTCATTAGGGTGGACAAGACGCTTCTCGGAATATTTGCGTTTAAGGTGCTGTATTTCAGTTTTCACCAATGGGATCCTTAGATCGTTGTGGATACACTCGTTGCGAATGTACCATGGCGCTCCAGTGAGTGTTCTAATAATTCTTGATTGTGATCTTTGAAGAATGTCCACACTGCTCGCACAGGAATTTCCCCACAGCTGCGAGCCATAAGTCCAGACATGCTTTATGATGCTTTTGTGTAGTAAAATGTAAATGTAATGTAAAATTGGCTGACAGCTCCTCCAACGGGGCCAAGCCAAGCTTCTCACAATCTCTTGGCGTGTGTGCCTTAAATTTTTCGCACAAGAGAAAGGGACCTTCAGTTTAACGCCGAGTCCGAACGGCAAAGTTGGAGAATTTGCTTTTTCATGGCTAGTTACTTCACAGCTGGCGCTACTAAGCTGGTGAAGGTGACCGTATGTGTAAAAGCTATTCTTCTAAAGAAAGAAAAAACTTTTATTATTAGATGTTCAGAGGCGGGATCGAACCCACGACCTCCCGCCCAGCAGTCCAGCACACTAACCACTGGGCCACAGACGGCCACTTTGCGCTTTTGTGTAGTAATACTTTATATTCCAGTTTTAGGGGAGAACGGGAGATAATTAGCGAGTGAAGGCTGTTGGCCTTTAGCTTTATTTTCAATTTCTTTGGAGTCTATGTGTTTGCGCCAGGTGAGCCGTCTGTCGAGGTGTACTCTAAGGTATACAACATCATTTGATCTGGGAACTGGTGTTTCTGTTGAGTGTGAAGGTCACGTGTTTACACTTTGCTCGTTGATCTTCCACCTCCACATAAGCTAGGTGGCTTGCCAAAAGTCTTGATGCGATAATTGGACATCGTGATCTGCTTAGAATTGCCTTGTCATTTGCAAAAGTGGATATTGTTAGTCGGGGGTCTGTTGGGATGTCTGCAGTGTACAAAACATACAGAAAAGGACCGAGAACGCTTCACTGTGGCACTCCGGCTCCAATGGTGAACTCTTCCGTTGTGTACTCGTTTTGTCGGACAGAGAATACTCTGTTGCTGACATAACATTCTAAGAGTCGGTGAGTATTTGGGGGAAGCAGTGTCTTAATTTCATATATAAGACCGTCCAACCAAACGCGCTCAAGTGCTTGGGCAACATCTAAAACGAGAGCGTAAGTTAAAGTCGGCTCTAACCGACTTCGATATACCCGTTACTCATGAAAAAACATGTTTAACAGTGTTCCCGCGTTCCTGAGAGTGACCATCCAAAAAGTATGCAACATTTTTTAGGGGGGGTAGCGGGGAGGGCTAGGTTAAGTTTTTTGCTTATAACTTGAGAACCGTTCATCTGATCTTTATCATTTCTTTTGCAAATCAATTCATTTTGCTAATTACTAACTATCTCTAGAATGTAAGAATCCTCTATCTTTAAAACTGTAGGAGATATAACATTTATCCAAATTGCGGGGGCGGGAGGGGGCGTGGCCAAAATTTGAAACAAACTTGATCTGCGTGCAGATAAAAGAAGCATTTGTCCCATACATGTCAAACCTCTATCTCTTACCATCTCTGAGATCTAGGTGTTCATACAGACGGACGGACGGACGGACAGACGGACAAGGCTAAATCGACTCGGCTGTTGATGCTGATCAAGAATATATATACTTTATATGGTCGGAAATGATTCCTTCTGCCTGTTACATACATTTGCACGACTTTAGTATACCCTTTTTACTCTACGAGTGACGGGTATAAAAATTGTGGGGCAGTATTCGTGGTGCTCATACGCCGTCCCAATATCTAAAGTTAAGCGGTTGACTTGCTCAATGGTCCATTGTCTTGCTTGAAAACCAAATTGATGTGAAGGAATTCTATTTTGTGCATGTGTATCAATTTTGCGAAGTAAGATCTTCTCAAATACATTTGATAAGCAAGGTAGAAAGCTTATGGGATGACGCTTAAGTTTTATCCTTTCCTGGTTTCTTCCATTAAGTTAAACACTAAGTTAAACAGTATCCACATCGCAGTACAGCATTAAAGATTCTTGAGATATATGTAATGGCTGGACTTGAAAGTTCTATGATCATTTTAGTCGTAATATGATCATATCCTGGCGCTTTTTTAGGATTAAGTTCTCTGATAATATTTTATATTTCAAGCGAATGAACTATGATTGGGTAAGTCTGTAAAAACATTTGCCTTTTCTTCGTCGTTGTGGGCGCATCTTCTTCTCTGGTCCCTCAAAGGCGTGTCTACCCTAGCAGGTGGCTTTTGCTTGCATGTGCTCTCCATAGGGGAAATTTGGTGCTTGTAGGCGATAGTCTTTCGATGTAGCGGCTATGGGCTAGCTGCTCCTCAGCTTCGAGTGTTTTGTGGAGTACGTGTTCTGCATGTCGCAGGCGAGTCCTTGCAGCTGGCGACCGACGTGCTGGCGACAGCACGTTAAGTAGTTTAAATAAAAGTTTCTGGAGTTTTCTTTAGTTTAGTTTTTAGAATGCTTCGCCTCTGCTTGGCTTATCGATATATTATAGAAGCTTAGAGCTATCGATAACAGTGACTCTTAAGTCCTTATCTTAAGTCCTGTTATATTAAAAATATCACCTACTGTGGGTTGGAAACTAATGGAACCGGATTACTATATTTGCACTCAATGCAAAGGTATGAATTTGAAATTTAATCCGCTCGTATACTCACCTAGGCATACTCAACCCGAGTTGAACACAATTTGATACAATGAGCGTGTTCAGAAGTATAAATCATTGAGCGTGTTCAGCAGCATAAATCGATGACAAAAAATCGACTATTTTTGTTAGATTGTGCTGGTGAACGGGCATTATGCGTAATCATGTTTGCTATTTTTCGTGATTGTGTTAGATGTGAATCTAACAAAGAAATAGTTTGTTAGAATTGCTTGTTTATTATTTGTTATCGATAGCACACAGCTGTCAGAAGTAAACAAACAAGCAATTAAGAAAAGTCAAATGCAAAATTAATGTGAAAACCTCTTTGTTTTTAATAAATGAAATGGCAGAGGACGTGGTTTCGCCAGTTGCTCACGGAAATTCGTGCAAGGCTCTGAAGGGTCTACTGGTTGTTGAGCAGGAGGAGGGAATCTTGAAAAGCCGCTACTCCAAAAAGGAGAAGCTCTGCGTACGCGTAGTAACCACCTCATCTGGGTACATGGACACCTCATCACAGTTTGTCAATGCAATACCATTCAGCTCCTCCCGGACAAGAGCTGGTTAGGGATGCCCATATCCTCATGCAAGATAATCACAAGGAATGAAACCCGGCGGGAACGAATTGTCCTTATTTGCCCACCTATGCTCTAAGCTCATTGTCACTTTGTGGATTTGGCCATCGGATATTCGATTTTATGTGCACATTCTCGCAGGGGGCCGGGCTTACAACAAACATTTAATGACTAACAAAGTCTTAAGGAAAATTCAAGAGGAATTCCAGGAGCAGTTGGTGCTAGTGACGACGGTCATAAATATTTAGTAGTCAGTTATTAATTATACTAAGCTGCTTGCCGTCAAAAATTCAAACCTTCCGCCAACAAAAATATATCGATAACTTTGTTGTCTAAAAATTCTATCAAACTCGTTCACCAGCAGACTAACACTATTTTTTTGATTAATGATTTTTGTTAGATGATTGGTGTATGCTGGTGAACACGCCCAATGACAATGGCGCCCAATGACAAAATGTCAACTATTTTCGTTAGATTGTGCTGGTGAACGGGCAATCATGTTTGCTATTTTTCGTGATTGTGTTAGATGCGAATCTAACAAAGAAATAGTTTGTTAGAATTGCTTGATTGTGATTCGTTATCGATAGCACACAGCTGTCAGAAGTAAACAAACAAGCAATTTTGATAGCGCAAATGCAAAATGAATGTGGAAACTTCTTTTTATCTGCAAAGGGTATTATAATTTTATAATTTTTTTCATTTCCGTCCTATAAACTATATATATTCTTGTCGGACGTCTGAGCTGGTCCGTTCTGTCCGTCCGTCTGTCTGTCTGTCTGTCTGTTTCTACGCGAACTAGTCTCTCAGTTTTAAAGCTATCGAGCTGAAACTTTGCACAGAGTCTTCTTTTTACTGCACACTGCTAATATGTCGGAACCGACCGGATCGGATGACTATATCTTATAGCTGCCATAGGAACTATCGGTCGAAAAGTGGGTCTTTGTGAGAAAACTTTTTGTTTTTAATGTTAACGGCTCCCACACTTCAGCGATTATTAATATTATGCGCTTTCACATAGATTTGGAGAAAGTTTTTGTCAAAATCGGATGACTATATCTTATAGCTGCCGAACTATCAGTCGAAAGGTTTTAATGAGAAAAATTTTTTGTTTTTAATGTTAACGTGTCCCTCAGCTTATTAATTAACGCTTTTATTGGAAGTTTTGAAATCGGATGATTTCTTGCGCATAGGAACTACCGGTCGAAAAGTGGGTTTTAATGAGAAAAACTCTTTGTTTTAATGCTGGCGTTCTTAAACTCTGATATACTAAAACATTTGCAAGGGTATAAAAACTTCGGCAAAGATGATGTTAGCTGGTCTTCTCGTTTAATAAATGAATTGGCAGAGGACGTGGCAAGTAGCTCACGGAAACTCGTGCAAGGCTCTCAAGTCTTTACTGGTTGTTGCGGAGGAGGAGGAAAGCTTGAAAAGCCGCCTCTTCATGACGAGGCAGCCTTGCGTACGCTCCCCATTGTTCTTGAAAGTGACAGTACAACAATACAGAATGAAATTCAAGCAATATTTCATGATGTCCCATGCATCGTTAAGGACTCATAGCTAGAGATGGGCTCGCGACAGGGTTCCCGCTGGACCCGGAACAAGTAGGGGATCAGGCGTGGCGAGATTGAATTGAAATTTGTTGGTCGGAATCGGGACGGAACGGGAACGAATTGTCCTTATTCGCCTATATCTACTTTTAGCCCATTGCCGCATTATTCAAATTAACATTTTAGACCCTTCTTTGCGTGACCCTAGATGAACTAATTACTAGCGTAAATCTTTATAAAAACCAGCGCTATGTTGTTTGGCAGCTGTCAAATCAGGAGTACTTGTTAATGGTCAATGTACGTATGTTTGGACAAAATAAAAAGATCTGGTCATCGGATATTCGAGTTTGATGTGCACATTCTCGCCGGGGCCGGGCTTACAACAAACATTAAATCGCTAACAAAGTCTTGAGGAAAATTCGAGCGGGATTCCAGGAGCAGTTGGTGCTAGTGACGACGGTTTTATATAGTCAGTTCTTAATTATATTAAGCTGTTTGTTTTCAAAAATTCAAACCTTCCGCCAACAAAACTATATCGATATAATTCTATCAAACTCGTTCGCCAGCAGCCAAACACTTATTTGTTGATTGATGATTTATGTAAGATGATTGGTGTGTGCTGCTGAGCAAAGTTCGGGCCAAAACCTTCACCTGAAAATCTTTGAGTCGAAAGGTAATAGTTTAAACAAATAATAAACTCAGGTAAGCAAAAAATTAATATTTCCTGTCCTGTTTACTTTGTAATCTAATCCTCTGCTCACTATTGGCACGGTATCATTTCTAGGTTTTAATCGATCTAGTTTTCGGAACTTACCTCGTAGTTGTTGCTTTAGATTGCTTACCTAATCAGTTTATTGTGGTGTTTTGCAATTCGCTGAAGCTCCAATACCTGACAATGCTGCCGACTCATGCTGATTCTTTTCTTTGACTTTAACTTAGAAACAGTCATCAACATATCGACACGCTCATGTAGCAAACGAAACTGTCCGCAGGTGTACGTGATGAAAAAGCCAAAAATGGAGTCCTCTGCAAACAAAGTCGTAACAACACAAATTCCGGCGTACGAAGTGAAGAGATAGGTGACCGAATAGCGTGCCCAACTGCTGTACGGATTATAAGGGAATTGCATTTTGTAGGGGAAGGGCTTCTCTGCAGCGTCCAGACCCACAATGAAAAATAACTCAACTAACGGTAGCATGCAGTACATGAGAATGAGGCAGGAGAGCAGGACAGTCATAATGCTAAATGTGCTCATACGCTTGTGACACTCATTGGAGATATTGGCGTGACCGTGGCTGTAAAAAAGTAGATGATATGTAAAAATGTTATTTGGACTAGTAAATAATAAAATTTAAGGTTTGTTAAGAACATTTCTGTGGAGGTGTCTGAATTTTAATCTGAGAATAAGGTTAATAACCGTTTCGAGTACCTTAACCCATATCCACAACCGTAATATAACCGTAACGAAGTCTTATAATAAACATACGCTGCACTTTTTTCAAAACAGCCCAGATCGGATAGTGAGAAAATCTTGTATTGGTCCGCAAAATTCGCTAAGCAGCAGTGTCGTGAAATTCAGGTCAAAGTTTTGGCATGATGAGTTTGATCAGCTTGAACGTGTATAGACCCTCAATGCAAAGGCAATTCAATTGGGAATCTATCGATAGTTAATCGGTGTGCCCAGCTGCTCGATGTACGAGTTAAGTTGTCTGCCGTTTCCGCTTGCTGCTAAGCGTTCTCTCTTCTTTTGGCCTTGACATCGAGCAGACGTAATCGCAGTTAATCTTTGTGAAAAAGTCGCATCCTTACCTATAACATCGTTGGATGTTGAAAATAGTGATCGAGCAACGAACTAAAGATTGCCTAGAAGAGTATTTCCACTGTCACACACGGCCCTTCTTAACAAAGACAAATCTTTTGTCCGGAGCCAGGTGAATACCAATAGTACAGAGGAGCACGTTAAATTATTGGCCAACTAAACCCATAGGCAAAACTTTTATTTTGTTGGCCACTGGCCTCCCCTTGCAAGTTTCTGGAAGAATATCGGACTGGGTAAGAGCACACAATACTTGCGGCTGCAGCCGAGCATCGGTGCTGCTGAACCGCAAACGCGCTGGCTCTACTGAGTACTGGTGACATTTCCATTTCGAGGATTCAAAATCCGTCCACAGACGTCACCAAAGGGCAGCCTATTTGTTTGCGGACGTCACCAATGACCTGCAGTTTCTGGGGGCGAAGCAGCGACCATAAGATTAGCGATCATTCTGTTGACCTCACCCTACTAGAACCGCGAGGCACCAGGATGGAGTAGGATCCGTATAAAACAGAGGGCCCGGGTTGACGAGAAGATATTAAAGGTGGAGACTGCATGCGAATGATTGCACCCAGGAAATATTGCTGATTTGACCTAACCTCAAACACACCAAAACTAGGGAGAACCGCACCCCAATGTCGGCAGCTAATTAGTGTCAATTGTGACTATGGATATTTGTGTTGTGGTTTATTTTTGGTTTTGATTGCCTTTTCTTGTAGTTGATTAAATCCGTATCTGTTTGCAATGTATTAGCTCCCTTCGCAGAAATATTGCCTCCCTACCGTCTGTTGCCAAATGAGAATTTAATCAAACATTTACATCACAGTAACCACTTCCACAGCATCGAGCAGAGCTCTCATCGTTCATCTGTGTGGGTAAGTGCGACTTCTGCGCTTGCAAGGATGTGCCTTTGAGTTGAATTTCTTTGGTAATTACAAATTTCCTGCGATCGGAGTAATCTTACGCGGATATATGTTGGCAACAAGCGAATAAACCCGGCTTAACTGTAATGTTGTTGTTATGATGGCCGCACAGAAGTCAGCTGATCAATCGATCAGTTCGCTTTTGCTTTTGCTCAAAATCGAATTTGACCAACAAAAATGAGAACCAATCGTAAAGTGTTATGTTAAAAGAAAATTAATCGAACCAAACTGAAGTTAAATTAAATTGATTTGCAATACGATTAAAAATCTCTGAATATGAATTTTTTTATACCGTTTAGTTTATTAGTTTATAACACATATCTACCATATCCCTTTAACGTAATCACGATAAAATATTATGAATATTAAGTTTTCTTCAATTTTTCTCAATTTTCTATTTTAACAATATATCCTAAAATATTCACACAGTTTGGTACCGAATTATTCTGAATCCTAAACGATTCTGTTAATGTACGCACAATGAATTGTGAAGTCCTATGTTTCTGTTGGAAATAAAACTTTGTAATTGATAACAAAGTGTTACAAAAAACACATACTTTTCACGACTCGGCTCTTAGTGCTGATCAAGAATATATATTCTTTCTGGCGTTTGCCTTTGGCACCGAAGACCCTTGAAGCCCCTTACAGCCCACAGTTAACATTTAGAGTTGGCTCAAGTTGGAGAACACATCTGCAGGCTCTGCAAAATGCACCAGTCAGAGTTTGATACTCTTGTACATGAAATTAAAATTTAAAATTATTTTGATGAAACAATAAGCGAGTTAGTGTCGCATATCACAGTCAAAAATTAATCCATGCTAGCGCTTCACCTTTCTCATATTTATTGGCCCAAATATTGTGAAACATGAAAATTTATATTTATATAAGAATTTAAAAATATTTTTTGAATCTGGCGCCAAAGAAAACAGAGTATACTTGTAGGGGGCACCTATGTTAAGGTTGTCAAAAATATGTTATCATACTAAAAAAAATACTACATTGTTGAGGGGTACTTAGAAATGCGCGCATAACTTCGTCAAACGGTATCCAAGTTCATTGGGACAACAACCGTTGAACGCAGTATTAAATGGGCTTTTATAATAAATTTTAAGAAAAAATCGCATAGAATAAAATAGTAAAACCAGTGATGGTCAAAGTACAAATTTCTCCAAAAAAAAAGGAAAATGCCAGATCTGTAAGCCGCATTTCTCAGCCATCACGTTAAATTAGTCAAACCATTGATTAAAATGTATTAGATTCCTCTCGTCGCTACCGGAATTGATAAGGATATGAACAATCGGACGGTCCATTCGCGAGTTATATCTATTTAAGTGAGGTACAAAAGCAAAAAGCGGTTTTTAGACCATATCTTCAGATTTTGGGGGTGTTAGGAGAAAACCAAGTATGAGGAAATGCTATACTCGACCTGCTCTACAGCGTGTGCTAGGTCATTTCGAAAGTATATTTCGCTGTAACACTGTGTAATTAACTATTTTTCCAAACATCCCAAGAACATGGTGATAAATACAGCAAAGAGTTGTATTCAACGGATGCTGAACATAAGTGACGAAATTTATCACGGAGAGACGATATCGGAAATTAAACAAATTTTGACAGACAATGACTTCTCAAGGAACAGCTATAAATAAACAAGAACCCAAAATTTACAAGTCGCTCACATATGTTCCACAACTTTCAGAACGTTTCGCCCATTCTGACTGCTACAATAAGCGAGATATACAGCTAGCCCACAAACCAAAGAACACAATGAAGAACTTTTTCAATAAGACGAAGTCCAAACTAGACACATTCGATAGGAGCAATGTGATATACAAGATTCCATGTAATGTAGATGCAAAAAACAGCTGCAACAAATTGTACATTGGTACAACAAAATCTAAACTTAGAACTAGGATATCTCAACACAAATCAGACTACAAACTCAGACATCAAACAACCATTCAAAAAACGGCGCTTGCGACACACTGTACGGAGAGCGCACACTCGCCGAAGCAACAACAATCCTACAGCAAGAAAACCACTACAGCAGTGGTGCACAAACACACACTGTATAGGATTATACACCTTTAAGTGAGCACGGTTGTAAGTTTGAATTTGTACTGACTCACTCTGGCAAATGAGTTTCTATTTATTAAGATATTTTCCTTAACTATATTCTAATCTAACAATGTGTGTGTAAAACACAAAGATGTGTTTAAATTTCTTGCGTTGGTCGCAAGAGTGGTGCATGCGTATGTGATAAGAATACATAATGTCACACACGATGCATCTTTAATCAGCAGCCACCGGATGGTGGTGCTCTTCAAGTACACGACCCTTGTCAAACCGTAATTAAATCTAATGTTAGAGATGACTTGTTTATGATCGGCTGCTGCATGTTAGCGATCCTCGTCTGTATCGCTATTAATATTAATGCTATTAGAAACAGAGGCATATTTGTGACATAGGCTGAGATAAGTAAATATGAGATTAAGACTACGTGTGGGCCGAGTTGAATATCATGTTAAAGTATTAACATTCTTCGGGGGCCAAAATGAATAGTGGTCTCCAGTTCAACATTAGGATCGTGGTCGAGTTTATGTCCAAATTCATTCTCAGGGGCCTAAAATAACAGCCATTTCCAGTTGCGCCTTACTCTTCCGTAAGAACCATAGACTCTAATTAAATGTCTAAGTTGGCGCTCCAGTCTCTTGGTCTTGTTCAATGCGAACCCATTTGATGTTGCTTTCAGCGAGTTGACTTTGTCTGCATCTTTGCTAGTGCAGATATATTTCTTTGCCTGCAAAATAGGAATGAAATTTCGAAAAGAAATGGCTCTAAAAGCCCCAATGGTGTTTGACCCCCTTTTTTTTGCGGGGGGGGGGGGTTTGTTTTGGGGGGGGCCCTCCGGGGGGGGGGGGGGGGGTTTTTTTTTTTTTCTTCCCTCTTGTGGGTGTGTTGGTCGCTGGTGGTGCTGGTAGTCGTGGTGTTCTTTCTTCTACTTTCCAGCATGTTGCATAGATTTAGATTTATTTATTTCTTCATCTTCCTAGTGCTACAAGGAGTTCCTTAAGTTAATGCACTAGTCACAACAGCAATTTCACTTAAATTAAATTAAATTAAATTAATTTTACAAACAATTTTTTGACAGTATAATAAGACTGAGTTAAAACTAATTTACATAAATCAATATATACTTAATTTTACACAAATATATATATATATATTTTTTTTTTTTTT
Source organism: Lordiphosa stackelbergi (assembly GCA_018904235.1). Taxonomy (NCBI): domain Eukaryota; kingdom Metazoa; phylum Arthropoda; class Insecta; order Diptera; family Drosophilidae; genus Lordiphosa; species Lordiphosa stackelbergi. The sequence goes on along the minus strand of JAEIFU010000096.1, from coordinate 190,170 downwards.
TTTTTTTTTAAATTGTAAAGTTAATTATATATTATTATTATTTTTAGAGTGTTCCATTAAACTATTAATAAATTTATGTGTGCTTGAAATTGTTTTCAAAGAATAGGGTAAGTTGTTCCAGAGCTGAATAGCATGATAATAAAATTGCTTCTTAGAGCCCTCCAGATTACATCTTATGGATACCAAGTTATTCGTTCGTCTTGACGACGCAAAGTTCAACAAATCAAATAAATATGACGGTTCCTTAGTATATATTATTTTGTGTAGTAGTTTCAATACCTTGCAGTAAATCCAATTGTTGAAATTAGTATTAAGTAAGTTGTTTGTGTGGATAGTGACATGGTCAGTTTGACTAAGATTATATACATATCTAGAAATGTTATTAATTGCTACTTTTAATTTATTCTGACTACTCATATCACTGCTGGCAAATATCTCTATTCCGTATGTCAGTGTGGGAATTAGGAAAGCTTTCGCGATCAGATACCTAAATTTAGTAGGCAGAAGTGTTTTTGTAAAGTTTAGCTGCCTCAGCAGACCATACATTTTTCCAGTGGCTTTATTAATTTGATCAGTCCATGTTAAAGTGTTATTAAAAGTCAGTCCCAAATTTTCGGCTTTTTCAACATATTTAATGGTCTGATTATCTATAGTAAGTTTTTGCAAATTTTCTGTTATTATCTTTCGTTTATAGATGATCAGACATTTTGATTTTTTCGGGTTTATAGCCAGTCCATTCTTATTTGCCCAGTCAGAAACACGTAACAGATCAGAATTACATATATCAATACATTCACAAAGTTTACTTAACGGTCGACTAACATGCATTTGGACGTCATCTGCATACATATGAACATCACTAATTAATAAAGATTTGGGAAGGTCATTTGCATAAACAGAAAATAGTAGTGGCCCTAACACTGATCCCTGTGGAACTCCCCTTGTGATTGAAACAAGTTCTGATTCAAGTCCATTCGCTACTACGGCTTGTTTTCTGTCGCTTAAATAAGATTGTATTAACTTGAGTGCAGTCTCAGAAAAATTATTTAAGTATCTAAGTTTAGTTAATAGTATTTCGTGGTTTACCGTGTCAAATGCCTTACTATAGTCGAGAAGGGTTAGAAAAGTCACATTGCTGTCATCCAGTTTTTCTCGAATATCCTCAACTACTTTTAATAGCGCTGTGGTGCAACTTCTATGCTTGCGAAAACCAGATTGCCTATTGTCAAGTAACTTATTTTCCTCAAGAAAACTATTAATTTGTTTGGCCATCAACTTCTCAAACACTTTTGAAAGAAATGGCAGTATAGATATTGGCCTGAAATCATTTGAAGTCTTTGGTATTGGGATTATTTTCGCTATTTTCCATTGTTGGTAGCCAGTTCTTTTTTGTCGTCAGCCAGGATATTGTTGTAGATATCATCTTCCAATTGGAAAGAGTCCAATTGAGAATCTCCCGCCTTACCGCATGACTCCATACTAGACAGCAACTCCACATTTCTTTGGCTGCATTCGTCCTTGTTCACCTTTTCGTCAGAGTGGCCCGTCAGCTCATCACGGGCCTGAAAGACATCCTTGTCCTTCTTCTCTATGGTAGACTCGCTCTCCTGCTGAGAACAATCCAAGTTCATTGCTTGCCCTTTAAGCTGCTCTGCATATGGACCGTGTTGGTTGCTGTCCTCATCTTTGCCATGAAGGTGCTGATCCAGTTGTTGAAACTCAGCTGCTTGCCGAGCGAATTTGTTAGCAACCTCCGATTCAGCGCATTTGTTGGCAACCTCCGATTCAGACAGAATTATTGAAGGTGCCTCCTGGGCAATTTTAGCAGCATCTGCCGCTCGCACATATTCTTTATTCACCCGCCTCGGGGTGATTTTAAACAAAGAGAAAGTCGGCTCCTTGGGAGTTGTGGGTGTTTCCCTCAATGGTGTACCTGCTGGTTCCAGATGTGGTCTTCTGACTGTCTGTTCTGGAAATCCTTTCCAGCTCTTTTCTCCATTTGTCTTACATATACGTTCCCAAGCAGTTGTATAGTAAGACGGTTCTTTCATAAGTGAGGAAGTAAGTGAACTTCTTGCTTCCCCCTTTAGGCACTCGTTAAGGTAATGCATCTTGATGGCATCTCCGAAATCTGCTCTCTCGTGGATTGCCTGCTTAAACCATTCATAAAATGTTGGCCAATCCTTACGGTTTCCACTAAATGTGGGCATTCGTATTTCTGGTGCAGAAGGTACAGGTGGTAATAGCGCTGCTGAGGTTGAGGCTGACTTTACAACCTTTGATTTTTGTAGGCGCTGCTTTCTAATTTCCAACATTTCCATCATACTCATGGCCTCAATTCTCAGATCGAGAATCTTGTCACAATGGATGAGAACACTCATATTCCTCAGCCTTTTATGCGTTTCTTCCAACGCTGTCAACATAACTTCAATCTTGGATTTGTGCTTAAATATTTCATCAGTGTACAAATCCATGAAGCATTTACTAGCTTCTTCAACAGCTTGACTTAGTTTGCCTGCAAGTGAGTCCAATAGTTTCACCAATTCATCTATTGGCCTTGCAGAGCCAAAACTGTCCGCTTCGGTAGCATGTGTGGGCGTCGTGTACCGCTGCACATCATTTCGTTCTGATGGCCCGGCTTCCTGCATGACGTGGTCACTCATATCGACCTTTAATATTGCCTCCTCATAAGGCTTTATTTGCGCCATGGTTATGTCGAATATTCCCATATTCGCACCCACTTCACGGATTTCGATTAACCAAAAAATTTGTAGCGCGCACAACAATTTTCGCGAAAATCGAACATCCGGCTCGAAGGACCAAAAAATGTATAGGATTATACACCTTTAAGTGAGCACGGTTGTAAGTTCGAATTTGTACTGACTCACTCTGGCAAATGAGTTTCTATTTATTAAGATATTTTCCTTAACTATATTCTAATCTAACAATGTGTGTGTAAAACACAAAGATGTGTATAAATTTCTTGCGTTGGTCGCAAGAGTGGTGCATGCGTATGTGATAAGAATACATAATGTCACACACGATGCATCTTTAATCAGCAGCCACCGGATGGTGGTGCTCTTCAAGTACACGACCCTTGTCAAACCGTAATTAAATCTAATGTTAGAGATGACTTGTTTATGATCGGCTGCTGCATGTTAGCGATCCTCGTCTGTATCGCTATTAATATTAATGCTATTAGAAACAGAGGCATATTTGTGACATAGGCTGAGATAAGTAAATATGAGATTAAGACTACGTGTGGGCCGAGTTGAATATCATGTTAAAGTATTAACACACACTATCAAGCTTTGCGATGGTGTGTGTAGCAGTGACACACGAAGTAAACGTCATTATGTAAAACGTGGGCTACAAACAAACAAATAAATGTGTGTGCGTGCTATTTATAGAGCACACGTATTCTCTCTCTCTATGCGTGTGTCGGCTGCGACGCCGGCAGCATTTTGACTTCCTATCCCACGTTATAGGAAAAAAATGTTTTGTGCACCACTGCACTACAGCAAACGCTTCACTCTTGAGATGTTGTATATAATAGACACACACACTGACAAAAGGCTTAACTACAAATCGGACACCGAGAACTGTGAGCACCTATACAAACAATGACCAATGACCAATGACCAAACAATAACTCAATATCCAACTCCACGCCGAACGGAACAGACGTGTTAAACAATGTATGTAAAAAAGTTTGTGTTTTTTGTATTAAGTCAATGTTACATTGTAATTGGAAATTGTTTTGTAGTGTCCCTGAAGATGGTTGCCGAGGAGCAACTGAAATATATTGGAAAAACAGCATACACATCTGTATGTTTTACTTGACCTCGAGCCCGCAATACTCAAATTCTATAAGTTTTTATGATGTTGCATAATTCCGTTAAGTGTAAAGCGGATCAAGCAGACAAGAAGTCCGCCAAGAAAGTTCCCAGTAAATTGTCTGGAGACGCCGTAGATGATCTTCAAGTACCTGCGGTGATTGAAGGCACATTGCTGCAGCTCATCGCAATCGAGGTTTCATCAAAACACAACGGACGTTAAAGAAGCGGATCTTGCAGGCCACAGGAGCCCCCAGCACAAAACACATAAATCGCGAATCAAGTAAGCAAAACAGAGAGATCAAAGGCGCCGTCTTGTGTGCGTTCGCTGTTTGTAACAGTTGAGAGAACTGTTGCGTACTTTCACCACGAAATTTTCAGAGCATACTCAGGCGGCTTTTATTTTTAACGGTTACGTTCAAACCCTGTTTGGCTATGCAACGCACCTCCAAATACCTCTACGCCTAATAATTTGTATTCGCATTCTATAAACGTGGTCGGCAAAAGAACCATAGCTGAGACATCTCTGGAGGAGCAATCCTAAACATGTCAAAAAACCAACCTTATCTGAGTTGACCGCTGATGATCTCAGGCTATTAGAGCAATAAGGAAACAAATGTGGAGGTAATGAATAAGTTTGATGTACTATCAGAAGATATAACTAGCTTAAAGCAACAAAATGAGCAACTTAAGCTGGAAGTCGAGCATCTAAAAAAAGCCAGAGAAGAAGACAAAAAGCGGCTAACCCAAATGGAAGACTGTATCAAAAACAAAAATCTTCTTTTTAAAGGGCTTTCACTAAACAAATCTGTGTTGAGTGAGGTAGAAAAGGTTTGTCGTCAAACCCTGCAGCTCCCACAGAGCGCAAAAATCCTTGGAGCTAAAAAACTATATGAAAGGAATTCCAAAATGACTGCGCTTGTTGAGTTCGACTCTGAACAAAGCTCGTATGCAATTCTTAAAGCATCTAACAAACTAAAGGGCACTGATATTTACATAGAGCGAGATTTAAATGTTGAACGGCAACAAAGAAAGAGTATCATGCTTCTACTTAAACGGCAACTTTTGACGGTCAGTAAGAATCATAAGATTGCTGTACTTGGGGACAAACTAAGAATTGCTGATAAATGGTTTCACTGGACACGAGATAATACTCTTGCTAGCGGTCAACAAGATGCACGTACTACCCTAGCCGAACTCTTTCCGTTTGGCCTACATCACGTTAACCTGGACTTCAACCATCTTGTGAAATCACTTTCCCCAAAAAACTGAAAAATAATAATAAAACAAGTGAGAAAGTCGGTCAAGCCCGACTATAATATACTCTGTACCTCTCTCTCTCTCTCTCTCTCTCTCTCTCTCTAAGATTGTGCGGCGTTGGTTGTGAAAGGGTGGGTGGTGGGTGGCGGGGGTGGCCGGGAGTGATTCAGATTCACTTATTTGCTCATAACTTGAGAACCGCTCGTCCGATCTTTATCATTTCTTTGGCAAATCGATACATATTCCTAATGACTAACTATCTCTAGAAGGTACAAATCATCTATCTACAAAACTGTGGGAGATATGACGTTTTTTCAAAATTGTGGGGGCGGGAGGGGGCGTGGCAAAAATTGAAAATAAACTTGATCTGCCTGCAAGTATAAGAAGCATTTGTCCCATACATGTCAAACCTCTATCTCTTACCATCTCTGAGATCTGTTTGTTCATACGGACGGACAGACGGACAGACAGACGGACAGACAGACGGACAGACGGACATGGCTATATCGACTCGGCTGTTGATGCTGATCAAGAATATATATACTTTATAGGGTCGGAAATGATTCCTTCTCCCTGTTACATACTTTTGCACAAACTTAATATACTCTATGTACCTTCGGTACAGAGTATAAAAACTAGTAGTATTACAACAGATAACTCTAGCACTAAGAAACATTGCAGCACACAGGATAATGAGATAATTAAAATATTGGCCTATAATATAGCGGGTCTAGCGAACAAAACGTTACATAACAAATTTTTTAAATTCGTTCGTGATCATGCTGTTTTTCTCCTATACGAAACTTTCATTTTAAGTAACAGCTCGTCTTACGAAAGCTATTTTGGGGATTTTCATCTAACGTGGCGGCCTGCATCAAGAACAGCATCAAGAGGTCGAGCTTCAGGCGGATGTCTCTTCGGCCTCAGCAGAACTTTTTCAAGAAAATACAACACGACTTTTGTGGAAGAAGGAAACAACATGTTCATCAAATTCGAAGCAGCTGGAAAAACTTTTCTAATAATCCCTGTTTATCTAAACTGTAACAACTGGCAAGCCGACTACGAGGTGTAAATCCTTCCGAATCCCATTAATAAGATGTAGTAGTCATTGGCGAGATTCTCAAAGGATTTTTATTTATTGGTAAAGGAGTTCACAAGTACTTAGGGTTTAAGTTGTGAAATGGCGTAGCTGCCAATACCACTAGGTCTTGCTTGATTCTTGGTTTAATTCTCTTTTGATACTGTTCTTACAATTAGTTCTTAGGAGCTAATGGAGCTAAGTCTCGTAGCTGCGCTGCCGACAGCGGCAGTGACGAGACGGTTATATATTCTTAGGTATATAGCTATGCTCGCTTAGGCTGGAGCGCGAAAGTATATGCACATACACTTGAGTTCATACCATGTGAGGTCCGCTTGTGACAATTATGCTGACGCTTACACTTTCTGTTAGCAGACAAAGGCTGGCTCGGATTTCGGCCACTTGAACTTGGAATTTATATTTATGTGTTGTTTATTTATGTGCATCAATGTATAAGGTACAGTGTGCATTCGATATATGTGCATATTACATCTCCCTTCTTTTGAAAAATAACGTAATATAATGAAGTTATTTTCTTAGTATATCTATGTGTAATATGAAGAGATATTTTTCTTTTGTGTTTTTATTTATATATTTTTTTTTTTTTTTTCGAATCATTCTATCAATCATACCATTCTAATTATTTTTCGTATTTTATGTAAAGTATGTTTTTTTTTTTTATTTTTAAACTACCTTAATGTTCTACCTGATCTCCTATTTTTAACTCAAGATTTATAGTATTTTTGTCGTAGTTTATTTTCTGTTTTTGCTTGTGGGATTCTAACAAAATCCTAGCTCTCTTAAATGCTTGTTCTAGTCTGAATTTTGATTCTTTAGCATAGTTTTCTATATTATACAGTGGTTTTATCTTATCTATACTATTAAAGTGTTTAGGCAAATTTGAAGTTTTACCAAAAACTAACTCATATGGACAATAGTCATGCGCCATAGAGGGGGTTGTGTTAAAACAATATACGAAGTATTGGAGCCATACATCCCAATCTGTTTTGTCAACTGAGATGTATGATCGAATGAATTCATTAAGTGTTCTGTGGCTTCGCTCCACGGTTCCTACAGTCTGGTGATGATGTGCGGTAGAAGTTATGTTTTTAATGTTCAAATTTTTGCATAAATCTTCTATTATTGAATTTTTATATTCTGTTCCCATGTCCGTAATGAACGTCTTCATTGGACCGTACTTTAGAATAAAATCTTCGAATATAGCTTTTGCTACTGTATTTGCACTTTTGTTTTGAATGGGTATTGCTACTAGGTATTTTGTTAAATCGCAGATTAGGGTTACTGCATATTCGTTTCCTTGTTCAGATTTGGGAAGTTGACCGATCGTGTCCACAATTACCCTGTCGAAAGCCATTTGTGGCGTTTCAGTTATAGTTAATGGAGTCTTTGTATGTTTAGTCGTTTTTGACATTTGGCATTTAGGACATTTTCTTATATAGTTTGTTATATCTCTTGTCATGGATTTCCAATAATAATACCTTTTTATTTTAGCTAATGTTCTAGCTATGCCTGTATGACCTCCTTGTATTGGATCGTCATGGAATGTAAACAGTATTGCTTCTTTCTCTTTTTTATTATTTAATAATAGGGTCACCGGCTTGAGTAGCGCTACTCTTAGAGATTGTAATATTTTATTGCCCATTATTTTGAAAGATTCTATTGAGGTTGTATCAAAGATCTTTTCGCTCGGTGCCATTTTGAGTTGGCTAATATTTAGTATACCGGCTTCTTTTTCAAGCCTTTGGAAGAACTGACCTAAGTCGAGAATTCCATTGGTGTACATATCGCTAACGTCAATTCTTGCCATAGCTTTTTTTCCATGTTTTAGTAAACATAGTGAATCCGTTATTCGCAAGGTCACTACTTTTCGTACCTCATCATTTACAATGACTTCGTATACGTTGGGCTGAGAAGCTTTATTTTGAGTTTGCTTATGCAAATCTACTTGTTCTTTTCCTGCGCAGGAGTTTTTCTGTTTACTTTGGTTTCTGGTAGTGACTTTCAGAATTTTATTATTTGTTTGAATATTTTTCAAGTTCGTGATAGTAATTCTTGATAGCGCATCGGCTACATAATTATCTTTGCCCTTTAGATACTCTACTGTAAAATTATATTCCTCTAATTCAAGTCTCATGCGTGTTAGTTTGGAACTAGGGTTTACCATTGAAAATAGGTAGGTAAGTGCTCTGTGATCTGTTTTGACGGTGAAGTGTCTACCATAAATATATGGCCTGAAATGTGTTATTGCCCAATGAATAGCTGATAGTTCTTGTTCTGTTGTACTTTTGTTGCTTTCGCCTTTTGTAAAAGATCTTGATGCGTATGCAATTGGAAGCTGGAGTCCATTTTTGTTTTGAGTTAGGACTGCTCCACATGCTTGCTTACTAGCATCTGTAATTATGCAAAATTCTTTGCTGAAATCTGGATATTGTAAAAGAGTTGGGTTCATTAGTGCCGATTTTAGATGTTCGAAGGCGTTTTGGCATTCAGTTGTCCATTCGAATTTTACATCTTTCTTACATAATCTTGTTATGTGACGAGAATAGTCGGCAAAATTTCTTATAAATCGTCTGTAATAATTACAAAATGCAACAAATCTTCTAGCGCTGTCCGCATCATGTGGGACTGGATAATTTCGAATGACGTCGTATTTTTTGTCGTCGGGCAAGATTCATTTGTCTGTGCACTTATGTCCCAAAAAAGTGACTTCATGCATAAAAAATGAACATTTTTCGGAATGTAACTTTAGGTTATGTTGCCTACATTTCTCAAAAACATCAGTTAAGTTTTTGAGCATATGTTTTTCGGAACAACCAATGACTATTAAGTTATCCATATAAAGAAATGCTTGCGAAGGTTCTAGTCCAGAGAAAGCTATAGTCATCATTCTCTGAAAGGAATTTGGCGCTATTTTTAAGCCGAATGGTAATCGTGTGAAGCGATATGAAAAATTGCTTGTAGAAAAAGATGTTATATCTCTTGAACTTTTTTCAAGTTCAATTTGATGAAAACCTGACATTAAGTCAAGGCATGAAAAATATTTTGCTCTTCCTAGTTGATCTAAAATGTCATCAATTCTAGGGAGTGGAAATTTATCGGATAACAGATTTTTATTAATCTGACGATAGTCAATTACTAATCGCCATTTTTTCTTTTCGGAATTTGGAAGTGACTTTTTTGGTACTATTAAAAGTGGGCTATTATAAGGTGATACAGATGGTTCGACTATTTTGTCATTAATGAGTTTTTGGACGTGTTCTTGAATTTCGTCTTTTTGACTATGAGGTCTTCTGTAGTTTTTTATGTATGTTGGTTCATCATCCATCAATCTCAGTTTTTGTTTATAAAAATTATTTGTAGTTATCGATTCGGTTTCTAGTCCGAATACATCGCTATATTGGGTGCATAATGTTGTTAGTTGTTTATGAAATTGTGGCGGGAAATTTTTCGAAAGTTGGGTTAATACAGTTTTTTCTCTGTTTCCTAAGTCTGTTTCAACTACATCGTAGTTTGAAAGTGATTCATATTTTAAGTGGTTTACGCTGACTAACTGATCTGTATTTGTTGTATTTAGTAGTCTTATGAATGCATTTTTGACTGTTGCTATGGTATTTGCTATGTAAATACCCTGCTGAATTTCCTGGTTCGGAATAAATACACTGTCTTCTGCTGAGATTATTTCGATTTTTCGGACAACTTGGGATCTTGCTGGCAGAATCATGGAGTTATTGCCAGGGCTGAATGTTATTGGAACATAAATGTGATATTTTAAATTATTTGGTCTAATTATAAGCCAGTTTTCATGTGGCATGCAATCTAATTGACAGTTGTATTTTTGTATGAAATCGAGTCCTAGTATTCCATCACAAGGAATAGCGAATTGTAAATCTACGATATGAAAATTATGCGGAATTATATATTTAGAAGTTTGTATTTCGATAGAAGTTAGCCCTTTTGATTTGGTAACTTCTTGATTTATTCCCTGTATATTGATTATATGATTAGTTTGGATGTGTTGAAAAACATCGGAATTTTCCTTTAATATGGATATATCCGCACCTGTGTCTATTAAAAAGACTAGTTCTTTTCCCGTTGCTACATTTATAAAAGTTACGAATATATTTCGGCTGAGATTGATGGTGTGAATTTTACTGTTTTCTACTGCTGAGTACCTAAAGGATGTTGGGAGTTTCCCGGAACGTTTTGGGCTATCCTAACATTGTTGTTGTTATTGGTATTATTATTATAAGGGTTGTAACCTCCATTTTGGTGGTTATTTCCTCTGTGACTTCCTCTATTGTTTCCTCTATCGTTACCTCTATTGTTTCCTCTGTAATTGTTATTGGAGTTATAATTCTGGCCGTTGTTGCGATTATAATTATTATTATAATTATTATTATTATAATAACCGCGACCATTGCTTCTTCCGCGAGAATTACCTCGATAATTATTACCTCGATAATTTTGTCCTCCACGGGTGTACAATATTGTATTGTGACTGCCTGTCATTTCAGTACTACATTGTAAGTACTTCGTGATGGCTTCGTTCATTGTTGTGAAACTTCCAGCCTCAAGTATTGTTTTGAGTTTTCCATGTTCACAATTTTAGCGATGGCTTCTTTTGTACTGAATTTATCAGCGTGTTCAGCTGATAAGCCCTCATCGATATACGATGCTTCCAATAGCCTCCGCAAATGATCGATTTCTGTCGTAAACTTTTCTGCAGTTTTGCCCTTTTGGCTAGTTTTTGCCAATTTTGCCTTTACTACGTCGGACGTTTCACCGACTATAGTGTCTTGCAATTTTTGTATAATTGCGTTAATAGTGGTCTCGTTTTGAACTTTATATAGGGTGGACCCTATTATTTTCGATTTTATGACTTCAACGGCTAACTTATGTTTTCTTTTGTTTCGATGTCGCTGGTATCTGAATCTAGTTCTTCTTGTATTGGTAATGTTATTACCGCCGGAATTGTTAGATCGTGTAGATCTTTTTCTTTCATTTCAACTTCTTCGCTCAATTCGGAACTTTCATCTTCCGTTGACTCTATTTCTGCCTGTTCTGCTGTTTCTTGTTGTTCACTCAGATCTATTGTCAAAGGGGTATTTAGGATAGTCGGTATTGATATATCTAAATGATACCTCTCTTTGACAGTTAATAGATTAGAACGTAACTTGATCAATAATTTCGATATTTTCGACCAGTTCGTAGTACTTATTATTTTTCTATTTTCATGCACTAATATTCTTGCCTCGTTGAAAGAATCGACAAGAATTTTTGCGTGTTTATTTACTGTTTCCTGTTGTATTGCCCTATTCTGGCTTACACATTTGTAAGACTTATCAAAAATTTCTTTGATTTTACGGATATGGTGAGTCAGTTGCTCCCATTCCATACTAAGTTTTTATATATTTTTCCTTTGTTTGTGGATAATTTTTTTTTTGCACATTAGTTTGTCCTATTTCTTGATGAATGTCTATTTCTGAAAATGTTTTATCGGCTATCAAAAGAGATTTTGTATCTATCTATGGATAATTCCCTATTATTAGAATTGTACTCCTTTTCCAAAATTGTTCCGATACTGTCTTTTATATTTAAATTTTTTTTGTATTTATTTTTATTTCATTTTCGTTTCCCTTATGTTAGCGTACTGTGTACATATACATACGTATATTTCTTTTTTTTGTTCAAATATATTTTTATAACAATTGTTTGCGCCAATTTTTTTTTGTCTAGATCGTTAGCTTGGTAAGGCTCTTTTTGTTACACACTTATTGTGGAACATATAAGCTTTGTACAGAATGTATGCGCACATAATAAAAACAATTATTGATAATAATATATTTGTTAAATTTGAATCAATACTTTGTGATTCGATTTTGTTTATTACGTTTGCACTGGAGTCCACTGATTTTGTATCAATTAACCCCATTTTGGGTATTATTTCTGTATTGTAGTTAATGTCGGTTTTTGATATTGAATTGCTTATCATTTATATTTAATTAATTTTTATTCTGATACATGACTGTTCACAGCCGGGATTTTCAAGAGGCCCCTTGCAGTCTGCTGGGCACTTTGGTTTCCTTGCTTCTATTATGTCTTCCTTATTTTTATAAGCTTCTAATTCCCTGTATGTATTTTCTAATTCTTGTTTAATCTGTACATTTTCTTCCCAGTTTACTGGGGTTGTTCCTGTAGCATATAACTGCCTGTTTAATTCTTTAATTTTTAAATTTAGGAAGTTTCTCTGGCCTCCTCTCCTTTTTTTCTTAATTTTTCCTTCTTTAGGCATTAGTATATTTTTTTTTGTTTGTTTGGTGGTTTTACAGGTTTCCCTACGTAGGTAAAAAAAATGAAAACCCGCAGCTAGAAACTGCCTGGTTTGTACAATTTGTATTAATTTTAGTTTGCATCGCAGTGCAAAGAGACGTAGAATTTTAATTTAATTAATGTATAATCTTAGTTTTAATTCTGCTCGCTCCTGTCTTTTGGCAGGATCTTCCCTTGTAGTGGTCGGGCTTGGCACGCCGGTGCTGGCTGCACAGGCTGTTGTCTGGTGGCTGCTGCTGATGTCCAGGGCCTATGGGCTCAGGCGGTACCGGTGCCGGTCATCGCACAGGTGTAAATTTCGTCGTTGGGGCACTTTGGGGATTGATGTTCGGTATTAATATATATATCTTTTTTCATTAGTAATCTTTGCTGAGCGAGCTGTGATTGATGGGCAATAGTGTAATCAAATTCAAATGTAGTCTTTGGGCTGTTGCCCACGCGGGAGACGGTGTATTCGTATTTATATATATATATATAGTAGAGCATTTGTTTTTCTCGTCTTCGCCTCCGCGTCTACCCATCACTCACACTCTACTCACTCAGACTTTTCGGATTCCCATTTGCAGATTCCAGGGTGTCTTTTTGAATTAATCCGCAGGTTCCAGGGACACGGTCGCCATGTAAATCCTTCCGAATCCCATTAATAAGATGTAGTAGTCATTGGCGAGATTCTCAAAGGATTTTTATTTATTGGTAAAGGAGTTCACAAGTACTTAGGGTTTAAGTTGTGAAATGGCGTAGCTGCCACTAACACTAGGTCTTGCTTGATTCTTGGTTTAATTCTCTTTTGATACTGTTCTTACAATTAGTTCTTAGGAGCTAATGGAGCTAAGTCTCGTAGCTGCGCTGCCGACAGCGGCAGCGACGAGACGGTTATATATTCTTAGGTATATAGCTATGCTCGCTTAGGCTGGAGCGCGAGAGTATATGCACATACACTTGAGTTCATACCATGTGAGGTCCGCGTGTGACAATTATGCTGACGCTTACACTTTCTGTTAGCAGACAAAGGCTGGCTCGGATTTCGGCCACTTGAACTTGGAATTTATATTTATGTGTTGTTTATTTATGTGCATCAATGTATAAGGTACAGTGTGCATTCGATATATGTGCATATTACAGAGGAGTTATATGAACTTATCTTAAATATATACGATAACAACATAATGCTTATTGGAGATTTTAATGCACGTATTGGCAATGAACAAGTGGATACAGTAACCCAAGGATCGATGCACAGTGCTGGGACAGTTTTTAGAAAAGCCAAGGATAAAGTGTTAAACCGAAATGGTAGTAAGATTATTGAAATGTGCGAGGACCTGAGACTAACTGTCCTAAATGGGAGAACTGCTGGGGATTCAGATGGAGAGTTCACCTTTCTGAGAGGTTCCGCGTGTTCCACTATAGACTTATGCCTTATTCGTGGAGACTGGGAGAATATCGTCGAGGACATGATAGTAGGAAACCAAATATACTCGGACCACCTGCCGGTCACAACGAACGTTTTGCTAACGACAAAATCACTCGACATTCCTGAGGTGCCGCATCTTTTACCGAAATTATCCTGGAGGGAACGTTTTGCAGATCGATACGCTACAAGTCTGGCCCAGCTATCCATCATGGAAACTGCCGAGAATTTTAGTACAGAGCTATGTACAGCGTATATTAAAACGGCGGCTCAGTGTATGCAGGCTCCAAAAGGTGAATGTTTCAAGCAACCATGGTTTGACCAGCAGTGCGAAACCGCTCGAGTTTTATCCCGTCAATATTTACGCCGTGTCCAAAAGGAGAATTCTCCCTCTGCCAAGTCTGAATATCAAGTAGCTAACCGTTCATATAAAGAACTTTGCATTTGGAAACAACGTAACTATTACCGCAGAATCGAATTGGAGTTGGCGACAATCAAAGACAGTAAAACTTTCTGGTCAATGGTGAGAAGAGTAAATGGAACACAATCTCGTAGCAACATAAATGCAGATGCAACATGCCTAGCTCGACACTTTGAAAGCCTTTTGTACGTTAACCCAGATGGTCTTGTCAACATTAACTGGTGCCTTCCTCTAAATCAAGTAGAAGAGCTCGACAAACTCATTACCTTGGAAGAAGTTCAAACAGCTATAAATAAAACAAAATTGAACAAAGCACCAGGAGAAGATCGTATACCAGCTGAATTCTTCAAGGGAGCCCCCAAGATTTTTATAAGCAAGCTAACTAATGAGTTTAACCGGCTATTTTCCGAAGCATCCTTCCCAGACAGTTTTAAAAAAAGTATAATATTCCCCATTTTCAAAAAAGGTAACCCGACGGAAGCGACCAACTACAGGGGTATATCCTGTATAAACACGATAGCAAAAATTTTTACCTCGGTGCTTTATACACGATTAGAATCATGGGTAGATGGGCAGAGCAAGCTAAGCGAATTTCAATTTGGATTTAGGAGAGGATACTCGACGGTGGACAGCCTTTTCGTGCTTACATCCACAGCGATCACGTATATGGAGGAAAAACGAAAACTTTATCTCTGCTTTGTAGACTTCAGAGCGGCATTTGACTCAATTAATTGAAGAAGCCTGATTTATATGCTAAGCAGCATTGGTGTTTCATAAAAGTTTTTAACGGTCATTCAGGCACTATACGAAAACAAACGAAAACAATACAACCTCTGTATGGGACGGCTCACAACTGTCTAAATGGTTTTCAAACAACTCTGGAGTCAAACAGGGGTGCCTGTTAAGCCCGCTTTTGTTTGCGCTGTTTATAGACGACTTAACAACTTCGCTTTCGGGAGGCATTTTAATTGGAGGCTCGCGCGTAAAACTCTTGATGTACGCAGACGATTTAGTACTAATGGCAAACTCACCAAATGCCCTGCAACACATGTTAGATGAACTGTACGCATACTGCTGCCTTTGGGGTCTGGAAGTCAACACAGAAAAAACTAAAATCATGGTCGTTAGAGACAACCGAGGTCGCATCGCCGCAGATGAGAAATGGCACATGAATTCAGCAATAATCGAACGGGTTACCTCCTTTAAATATTTGGGAATTACTCTGTCCTCCAACATGTCGCTGAACTCACACATGCAGGCAAAAATTAGAGATTCTATAAAAGCTCTTAATAGTACATGGAACACGCTCCTGGATAAACAGCACGTGCCACATAGTGTCAAATACCGAATGTTTGAAGCCACTGCCCGTTCAATTATGTGTTATGGCTCTCAGATGTGGGGATTCAGGACATACGAGGAAATAGAAAGACTCCAAAGATATTTCATCAAAAAAAGTCTTTCGTCTACCACGTAATTCGCCGAACTACGCAATACACCTAGAAACTGGTCTCCCTTCGCTTTTTACGTATACTCTGGGCTCACATTTTGGATACATGAGAAAGACGTTTGACCTTCCCGAAAGTCGCCTGGTATACGCTACGGCAAAATTTTTATTGGAACGTCGATCTCACTGCTTTGCCGTTTGGCGCGCTTTGGCTGAGGAGCACAATCTGCAGATTGACCTATGCGATAAAGCTTCCTGGAAAAAATCTCACAGCAGCTTACTAGAGAGGATTGACTGTAGAAATCGTGCAAATTTTATTGACCAAGCCTACAACAGCTCTAGCAGGATGTTATATAAACGCCTGAATCTCTCTTTGGGGTTAAATAATTACTTCAACGACAAATACAGCCGATCACTTATTTCCTTCGTTTTCCGTGCACGCTGCGAATTGCTCCAACTCAACCATAGATCATATAGAAATACACCCAACGTATGTTCCCTGTGCAATCTTCACAGCATTGAAGACACGACCCATTTCATCGCAATCTGTCCAATTCTGCAGGAAATCAGGGTTGCCCATTGGCGTCTTGGAAAACTGGACCTTCATCAGTTGATCTCAATCCTAAACGGACCCGACTGGAACACGCTGTACCAATTTTTAAAAGAGGCTTCTCTCTATAGGCAGAGCATTATAGCAGAATATTTCTGATTAATCGTATATTTTATTCTATTTACCATGTACATTTTCTAAAGAAAAGCTGACGGCTACAAGCCATAGCTAAATGTATTATTGTTATCTATTTATTTATTTTTGTTAATCAAAAACTGTAAACTCTGTATTTAAAAAAAAAACTATAAATTGAAAAATAAATAACCTACTACTACTAAAAAAGGAATCATTTCCGACCCTATAAAGTACAATATATATATTCTTGATCAGCATCAACAGCCGAGTCGATATAGCCATGTCCGTCTGTCCGTCCGTCTGTCCGTCCGTATGAACAAACAGATCTCAGAGATGGTAAGAGATAGAGGTTTGACATGTATGGGACAAATGCTTCTTATACTTGCAGGCAGATCAAGTTTATTTTCAATTTTTGCCACGCCCCCTCCCGCCCCCGCAATTTGGAAAAAACGTCATATCTCCCACAGTTTTGTAGATAGATGATTTGTACCTTCTAGAGTTAGTTAGTCATTAGCAATATGTATCGATTTGCCGAAGAAATGATAAAGATCGAATGAGCGGTTCTCGAGTTATGAGCAAATAAGTGAATCACAGCCCCCCACCCCCGCCACCCACCACCTACCCTTTCACAACCAGCGCCGCACAATCTTAGAGAGAGAGGTACAGAGTATATTATAGTCGGGCTTGACCGACTTTCTCAGTTGTTTTAATATCCTTTTCACATTTTTCAGTTCCTTTGGATGAAGAATAAAGATCAATAAACTATCTTTTTTTGAAATATCCTTTTTAAGCGAAAACGATCCAAAGGAGCTTAAAATAGGGTGAACGGGATCTTATATTGGTTGAAGTATCGAATTTTGTTATCGACAAGCGATAGTCCGATAGCAAGCAAGTCGAATATGCCCGACAGAAAGACATATTGCTTTAGATGTCGCGAGCGCTGCGTGATTCGAAGTGAACAAATCGCAGAGAGCACTCGCGCAAATCCACAGACCAATTTAATTAAAAACGTGATATATGTGATATTAAAGTCAGTTAAAAGTGAAATAATAAACGTCAGGTAAGTGACATGAGCTTGCATTCAAATTGATGTATGTATGTACTTTATTTGCACTGCATTTTCACATACACAGTTAAAGTGTATATGTGGGGTGTGTGTGTTTGTGCGCGTACGGCTTGAATTAAAACGAGAGCGTAAGTTAAAGTCGGCTCTAATCGGCTTCGATATACCCGTTACTCATGAAAAAACATGTTTAACAGTGTTCCTGCGTTCCTTTTTGACCATCCGAAGAGTATGCAACATTTTTTAGGGTGGGAGGGGTGGTAGCGGAGGGGCTTGGTTCACTTTTTTGCTCATAACTTGAGAACCGTTCATCCGATCTTTATCATTTCTTCGGAAAATTGATTCATTTTGCTAATTGCTAACTATCTCTAGAAGGTACGAATCGTCATCCTTTAAAACTGTAGAAGATATACCTTTTTTTCAAATTGCGGGGGCGGGAGGGGGCGTGGCCAAAATTTGAAACAAACTTGATCTGCGTGCAGATAAAAGAAGCATTTGTCCCATACATGTCAAACCTCTATCTCTTACCATCTCTGAGATCTAGGTGTTCATACAGACGGACGGACGGACAGACGGACAAGGCTAAATCGACTCGGCTGTTGATGCTGATCAAGAATATATATACTTTATATGGTCGGAACTGATTCCTTCGGCCTGTTACATACATTTGCACGACTTTAGTATGTATACCCTTTTTACTCTACGAGTAACGGGTATAAAAACTTACAAACATATACATGAACGCATCAAAATATGTTTCAGTTTCGATTTGTAAGTCTCACTTTTTATTCCCGTTACTCGTAGAGTAACGAGAGCGTAAGTTAAAGTCGGCTCTAACCGACTTCGATATACCCGTTACTCATGAAAAAACATGTTTAACAGTGTTCCCCCGTTCCTTAGTGTGACCATCCAAAAAGTATGCAACATTTTTTTAGGGTGGTAGCGGGGAGGGCTTGGTTCACTTTTTTGCTTATAACTTGAGAACCGTTCATCCGATCTTTGTCATTCTTTCGGCAAATCGATTCATTTTGCTTACAACTAACTATCTCTAAAAGGTGCGAATCCTCTATATTTTTAACTGTAGGAGATATAACTTTTTTCCAAATTGCGGGGGCGGGAGGGGGCGTGGCCAAAATTTGAAACAAACTTGATCTGCGTGCAGATAAAAGAAGCATTTGCCCCATACATGTCAAACCGCTATCTCTTACCATCTCTGAGATCTAGGTGTTCATAGAGACAGACGGACGGACGGACGGACGGACGGACAGACGGACAGACGGACAAGGCTAAATCGACTCGGCTGTTGATGCTGATCAAGAATATATGTACTTTATATGGTCGGAAATGATTCCTTCTGCCTGTTACATACATTTGCCGTTACTCGTAGAGTAAAAAGGGTATACTAAAGTCGACTTTAGTATACCCTTTTTATACCCGTTACTCGTAGAGTAAAAAGGGTATACTAAAGTCGTGCAAATGTATGTAACGGGCAGAAGGAATCATTTCCGACCATATAAAGTATATATATTCTTGATCAGCATCAACAGCCGAGTCGATTTAGCCTTGTCCGTCTGTCCGTCCGTCCGTCCGTCCGTCCGTCCGTCTGTATGAACACCTAGATCTCAGAGATGGTAAGAGATAGAGGTTTGACATGTATGGGACAAATGCTTCTTTTATCTGCACGCATATCAAGTTTGTTTCAAATTTTGGCCACGCCCCCTCCCGCCCCCGCAATTTGGAAAAAAGTTATATCTCCTACAGTTTTAAAGATAGAGGATTCGCACCTTTTAGAGATAGTTGGTTGTTAGCAAAATGAATCGATTTGCCGAAAGAATGACAAAGATCGGATGAACGGTTCTCAAGTTATAAGCAAAAAAGTGAACCAAGCCCCTCCGCTACCACCCCTCCCACCCTAAAAAATGTTGCATACTTTTCGGATGGTCACACTAAGGAACACTGTTAAACATGTTTTTTCATGAGTAACGGGTATATCGAAGTCGGTTAGAGCCGACTTTAACATACGCTCTCGTTATACACTTGAAAAGTGTATTATAATTTTGCCCAGAAGTTTGCAACGCATAGAAGGAATCATCTCCGACCACATAAAGTATATATATTCTTGATCAGCATGACGAGCTGAGTCGATTAAGCTTTGTCCGTCCGTCTGTCTGTTTCTACGCGAACTAGTCCCTCAGTTTTGGAGCTATCGAGCCGAAACTTTGCACAGTGTCTTCTTTTTCTGCACGCTGCTAACATGTCGAAACCGACCGGATCGGATGACTACTTCTTGTAGCTGTCATACAAATGTTCGTTCGGAAAATGGGTTTTAGTGAGAAAAACTGGTTTGTTCTCAATATTATCGCTCTCAAACACGGTCATGGGGAATATGTCATGTTTTTAAGCTGATTTGCGAAGTTTGGTCGAAGTCGCTAACCGTTGTGACAAGCTATTTCAAGTGTATCAAAACTTCGGTACAGACGAAGTTAGCTTTGCCTTTCTCGTTTTTTTTTTTTTTGCTTTGCGTGCATTAATATCCATACATACACATGTACATTGTACATGCATTGCATGCGTTCACATGCGTACATATTATATGTAGAACTTTGTTTTCTTTAATAGTAAGTTCTAATATTTTTGCTAAATTCTATCGAAAAAAGGTTTAAGTATTTTTAATAATTCCTTAACTGTATATTTTATCTTTTTTTTATCTATCAGGTGAATTCCATACTGTTCCACACAATTTTGAAGACCAACGTCCGCAAGGTGTGCAGCACAAAAAATTGGGCATATGTGTCGGGAAGCAACACGCAGGTTTCTTTGAACAGCTGCATTTACAGACTACGCACGATTTACGACTTGACAATATGGAAATTGTGCTGCAAAAGTGTCTTATGGACAAAATCCCCATGCAACCTTGTAATATAAAACCAATCTCATAGATCTCCTAAATAGCTAATCTTCTTCTTATACTTCATACATACTACTTCTACTATACTCACTAATCCTAAGGAAAAAACATACTGCTTTTAAGGCTATACATATTCACTAATTCTAAGGACAAAACATACTACTTCCAATTGGATACTATACAATTATTATCTTAAGTGAAAGAAGTGAACTGCATAAAATAGTTCACATATTTCAAAGCAAAAATTTTGACAATCCTTTCCAAGCCTTCGAGATTGAATCTACGACGGAAACAAAAAGATTATTTGAAGTATTTAAGTTTGAGGGTCCTCCCATACATTTATACTTAACATGTAACGGTAAAAATATGATAAGAAGGAACAAGTTTTAACAATATAAATTTTTGTGTATATTATAAATAAAAAGATACAAATTATTGTTTAGTCTTTTATTTGGAAATGATCTTTTTAACAGATTCATGGGATATGTCTTTAAGATCCAATGGATATTAAAAGCATATTAATAATAGATCCATTGGATATGTTATTAAGATCCAATGGATATTAAAAATTGGATATTAAAAAAGATCAAAAGGATATTTCAAAAAGATCCAATGGATATGGAAAATAGGATATTTTTTAATAGTTCAAATGGATAGTTGTTAAATATCCTTTGGATATTTTAATATCCTTTTTTTGAAAATAAATCTTTTCGAAAAGATCCAATGGATCCCAAAAAAGGATAGTTAACTATCCAGTCCAAATGGATAGTTAAAAATCATCCTACGGATCATCAAAATCTATCCTTTTTTTCTCAGTGTATGAGCAACTGGAATTATACAGCTGAATTATAGTGAATTTAAAATGAAATGATTCCCTTTTCTTGGGGTTCATTGGGTCTAGAATAGCGGTTCGATTAGGGTAGGATCAAATAACCTTTTTTTTTATTCTACAGGTTGGGTGGGTAAAGTTGTACACCATTACCATCATGGTTCTCCTATTTTGATGATTAAGCCTGTCTGATTCCATCTGATTATTGTTTGGTTCGATTGTCTGTTTTCATTTCCTGTCTCTGTCTACGATTTTATTATTGTAGCACCTTGCTGAAGCAGCACAACACCCACATGGTCATGGGTGAGTCTCAGGTTGTACGATTTTCGAATCGGCTCCCTGTCACAATCGGCCACGACACACGCGGGCAGGCACGCTTCAACAAGCACGACTTGGAGCGACCCCCCGGTCCCTGGGTGGCCCCCACAAAACACGACCAAGAAGAACATGTAAATTTCAAGATAAATAAAGAAACACACACCCATTAAGACTTTGACTATTTACTAGGAAGGGAGAACAATTTCAGTAAAAAAGAGTAACCGTGATCAACCAGAATCAAATAATTTCTGTGACAGACCCTGGCAAGAGGCGAGCTATATCCGTGCCACGAAAAGAGGGCGTTACAGGGTGTTGCCGAAGCAACGCTTCGTGTGTTCGTTATAAATTATCATTAAATGTTGTTATTTCCTATATCAATTATTAGTTTCCTCGAATCAAATGCTTGCAGTTCGAAAGTGATCTTCTATTCTAAGCCTAAATTTCGTGGCGTTCCTTATAGTCTCTATATCGTGGGGCAATCGATTCCAACAGCGAACAGTATGGATGAAAAACTGTCTCTCCGAAGCTGACAGTCTGAACTTTTGGCACAATATTGTTTTGTTTGTTCTTCATGACGGGCTAAATTTAAGTTTTTAATATATGTATGAAGCTTCTTTTGTACAGACTATTGGATGTAACAAAACAAGACTTCGCACATCCATCCACGATTGCAGGGGGAAGTCAAATATATTAATAGATACTTCAGATATTCTATCACTTCGTCTACGATTGTACCGTGCTATATTGTTTAAGGCTACTGTGTCTTACGTTTACTTGCTGAGTCACAGTTATTGAATACTTCAACACCATAGGAGAGGACAGAAGTAAGGAGGGTCTTGGCTATTAGCAAGCGAATCTTGACTGGTGGGAAGTGCTTAATAACCCTGCAGGGAAAGTGTCTAGTTTACAACCAGAAATGTATCGGTCGCTAAAAACTTGCAACTGGTTGCCCTTCCTATCGAAATACATGTACTGAAGTCGACCATTTTACACAGGCATGTCATAGGAATGCGAATTGTCCCCGGCAGCAGCCATTTGCAACCGGTTTAATGACAGATGGCATAGGTGCTAGAGAATTGTCCCCTCCAGCAGCCATTTTCAACCAGATAAATACCAGATGCCCCCTGTCTGTTTATATCGCTGCCAAGTACAATGGTAGTATATCGACATCTGGCAGTCAACTCACTCATTATTTAAATTTTTCTATTATTTCTATTCTAATTTCTTCGGAAGCTAATGTTTGTTGTTGCCGAACTCACCCGAATTTAGCAATTTTGCTACCAGTTTAATTCTACATTCCAATAGGTATTTTTTTGTTACTAGTTGACAATTTCACTGCAGGGAACCTTCTGACTTCTTAGTATTCCATACAACTTGCCTACGAATCTAACAATATGATTGTTGCCACCTCATGTGGCTACGGCTAGTTTAGTCCAATTTGTTTCCAGTTAAAACTATGAATGTTGCCACCCCAAGCTAGGATAAAACGATTACTAAATGACGTAATATTATATAAAATTGTACTTGGTGCTAGAGCACTAGATCGCTAGAACTCTATTTCTATGTTATGCTATTTATTTAAACGTGTTGTCGCGCCGCTGGAACTCCTTCAACCGGCTTCCTGGAAATGGGCGCCGCGCTCTTCTCGGTATTACGTATGGTTATCTATAAATGAGCATCGATATGATAGTGGCGGTCGACAATGACGGTAAATTCAAATTTTTCGAACTCGCAACATCCCACACCGTAAAACAACTCCTAAGTTTTACCTAAAACATCCAAGACTGCTAGCTTCGAAACCGGGCTCTTCAGTATACCGGTTGATGTCTGAACTTCAGCTAATCTTACATGACCACACAGGTATGGTACGCACTATAATTCGTTTTTATCCAACATCCTCTGGAATGATTATCTTCACAAATAATAACCACGTCACCGCATGATATACGCCAATTAGCTACTGCTCCGAAAGCTTGTTCACTTGCGTCCACAAAGATGTTCAACTCAATGCAATCATTTGACGCCAAAAATTAAGGTGAATAGCATCTTTTCAATCTAAAGTCCTGTAGTAGTATAAGGGGTAGTAGCCTTAAGCATGTGCAATATTAGTATTTAAGTTACTGTTAATTAAAATAAGACGTTGTCCAACATTGTTAATATCAACATTGTAAATATTAACTTAAGAACACGTTTGTCAACACTGTTTTTGTGAGCGCTGCCGCGCGAAGGAGAGAAAGAACAATAAAGTGACGCGTCAGTCTTTGCTTGCGCTTCAAACAAGCCAGTCCACAGTTCAGAAGCATGGAGCAATTAGAATTAGAGAGAACGTTTGCGCTGCCTCTCAATTTTGCTGGTGCTAAACGATAGTGCCCAAAAAGATACTTATAGTGCCCAAAAAGATACTTGAAAGTGCCAGTAGGAAATCACTGTGGTTAGAGGGAGACGACCATAACCCAAATGTATCCAGAGAGAGCGAACAGCTGACCAAAAAGTATCTAGAGAGCGTAAATGAGAGCGAACAGCTGACGATTTTCTGACAGAAGCGGTGTCGACTGAACAACCTTTTTCTCTAGTATTCGTTGCTCCATGTCAGAAGTGGTCCTATTTGCGCCTATACAAACTAAACAAATTAAACAAAGCCATCCCTACAAACACAAAAAAAAAAACAGTTAATGTCTGCGTTTGATATTGCGAAATTAAAAATTAAAGACTTAAAGTCTTTGTGTGATAAAAACAATTTGAAAACCAGCGGCACAAAGAACGCTCTGATAGAAAGACTGCAAATTATTTCAACAAGGCAGCTTAAAAAGTGCATCAGTGATCTACAGGGCGAAATGGATGACAAAGATACCTGCAAAGGTGAATCCATTCACCAAAATCAAGAAGAAATGGCGAAATACAAAATGGACAACAACAAATCAAAGGCAGTCCATGACGAGCAAGCAGAAATTTCTGGAAGCAATGCAGAAAATTACGGCGTCAGCGACAAGATGGCGCCGATGCGCAATTTCAAAGAAGACGAAAACGAACAGACGATCACAGAAGTGAGCGACGAATATGAGAAAAATGTAAAGCTAGCAGAAGGCAACAACAACGTACAACAAGCAGAAGGCAACAACGTACAGCAAGCAGAAGGCAACAACAACGTACAGCAAGCAGAATTCAACAACTACGTACAACAAGCAGAAGGCAACAACAACAACGTACAGCAAGCAGAAGGCAACAACTACGTACAGCAAGCAGAAGGCAACAACAACAACGTACAGCAAGCAGAAGGCAACAACAACAACGTACAGCAAGCTAAATGCAACAATAACGTAAAGCCGATCAAAAACATCAAGGAAAAGGAAGGAGAACGAGACGATGATATCGACACAATTTTACAGGAGTTTGAACTTTTTAAACAAGAACGACAAATTTCACGGTTGGAAAATCAAATTTCCGAGCTTAAAATACAAATCAACAACGCAGAGATTACCAGAGGCAGTGTTTCATTTGAAACTTTGAAGGAGTTGGTGCCTTCATTTGATGGCGATGGTCAGTTCAAAATCTGGCTGGTTCAACTTAAAAATGTTCGTGAGTGCTTCCGAGTAGAGGACAACATGCTACGTGCCTTGATATGCAACAAGGTCAAGGGCAAGGCACAGGAGTGGATGTTTTCCAATGCAACGTTAATGACTGGGGCAGTAGATGAACTGCTTCAGGAAATGGGCAACGTGTTTGCGAACAAGATGTCAAAACTCGCGATGCGTCAGAACTTGGAGAAACGTACCTGGCAAAACAATGAAAATTTTGGTGAATATTTTTCCGAGAAGCTCATGCTATCAAGCAGCCTTAACCTGACAGAAGACGAGTTTTTGGAATATGCTATTGAGGGCATTCCAGATAAAAGCCTGCGCGACACAGCTAAAATACAAAATTTTTCGTCAAAAGCTGAGTTGTTGCAAGCATTCAGAAATGTGGAACTACGTAAGCCATTACAACGTCAGTCGGGTCGGTCTGCAACCTCAAATCAACGACAAAACGGCAGTCAAATGGTAACACCAACCCCAAAAACAATCGTTAAGTGTTACAATTGTAACAGCTATGGGCACATGGCCAGCGAGTGCCGCAAGGAAAAACGCGAAAACGGCGCATGCTTTGCATGTGGAAAATTTGGTCACCAAGCCAAAGATTGTCACCTGTATAAGAAGACGACGAACAAAGACGAGAAAAATGAATATGTAAGCTATTTGGAAATAACATTTTTGACAAATTGTAACGAACTAACACCTATATTTATAGAATGCCTAATGGATGCTGGCAGCCCTATCAGCTTAATCAAACAATCATACGTCCCAGCTAAATTGAAGTTATCGAAAGCGGAAAAGAAATGTTATTTTGGAATTAATAGAAGCAAGTTAAAAATTTATGGAGAAATATTTTGCTGTATTTTGTTTTCAAATAAAAGTATTAAAACGAAGCTGATGGTGGTTGATAATGAATCCATGGGGTATCCAATAATATTGGGAAGAGATTTTCTCAAACAAAGTAAAGCTAAGTTGATTGTGGTTGAAAACAATGATACAGAAAATGTAAATAACTCAACGAATATAGAAGTAAGTAAAAAGGTAGAGTTTTCAGAAGAAAGGAAATGTAATGAAATCAATGAAACAAATTACGATATTAATGTTGATGAGACCGATGGCTTCAAAATGCAATTACTGGCAATCGAATATGACGAAGAAAAGTGTGAATATGAAATAGGAAGTCAACTGAGCTTTAAGCAAAAGAAGGAGTTTAGTCAGATGTTTGAGGAACATTATGTTAAACCTGTTCGACCAGAACGACTATGCCCCACGAAGACTGTCCTATGCTGAAAAGGAAAAAGTACAAAAGATCTTAGAAGAAAACCTAGCGAAGGGTTTTATTAGACTAAGTGAGTCGGAATACGCATCTCAGGTTGTTTTGGTAAACAAGAAGTTGGGAGACTTGAGAATGTGTGTAGATTTTAGAGAAATGAATAAGAGAACGACAAAATCAAAGTTTCCGATACCATTAATAGATGATCTTCTCGATCGGTTGGCGAACAAAAGCATTTTCTCGAAATTAGATCTGAAAAATGCATACTACCATGTCTATATGCACGAAGACTCAATAAAGTTTACAGCATTTACAACACCATTTGGCCAATTTGAATATCTCAGGATGCCTTTTGGGTTAACAAATGCGCCATTTGTGTTCCAACGGTTTATTAACCAAATATTTGGCGATATGATTAAAGAAGGGAAATTAATAGTTTATCTTGACGACATTATGGTGGCAACAAAAGATGTTGAGGAACATCTCATCATACTGGAAGAAGTCTTTAGACGATTGGTAGAGAACAAACTTGAACTACGACAGGATAAGTGCAGTTTTCTTATAAATGAGGTTAAATACCTTGGCTACAGAATTTCAAAGCACGGTATAAGAGCAGATGAAGACGGAATCAAAGCCATCAGTAATTTCCCAGAACCAAGTAAAGTACACGATGTTCAAAGTTTTCTCGGAATGTGCTCGTATTTTCGTAGATTTGTCCAAAACTTTTCGATAATTGCAAAACCTCTATACGATCTCACAAAAAAGGATAAAATTTTTCAGTTCGGCCCAGAACAACAAGATGCATTTAAAACGCTCAAAGAGAAACTCATAAAATCACCTATTCTTGCTTTGTATGATCCAAAAGATGAGACAGAGCTTCACTGCGATGCAAGTGCTATAGGTTTTGGGGCTAAATTACTACAAAGAAAAAGTGACAACAAATTTCATCCTGTGTTCTACCTATCGAAAAGAACTACGGAAGCCGAATCCAAATATCACAGTTTTGAATTGGAAACATTGGCTATTGTGTACGCTTTGAGACGGTTTAGGGTATATTTGCAAGGTATCACTTTTAAAATCGTTACGGACTGCAATTCGTTAACATTGACCCTAAATAAAAAAGGATTTAAACCCAAGGATAGCCAGATGGGCATTAGAACTTCAAGACTATGAATTTAAACTGGAACACAGATCGGGGAAAAGGATGCAACACGTTGACGCTCTCAGCAGATGCAACAGTATATTGGTTATAGAAGATAATACATTCGAAGATAATTTGGTTATATGCCAAGGCAAGGATGAAAAGATAAGGGAAATTAAAGAATTACTAAGTACTAGCGAGCATGAATTATACGAAATGAGAAATGGTGTGATCTACAAAAAAGTCAAAGACAATTTGGTCTTTTACGTCCCTGAGTCAATGGAAGAGCACGTCCTTTTTAAATATCATAACGAAATGGGCCATGTGGGCACTGATAAGGTTGTAGATGTGATAAGAAAAAGCTATTGGTTCCCAAATATCAGAAGGAAAACTGATGAACATATAAAAAACTGTCTCAAATGTATTGCATTTTCTACAAAAAGTGGAAAGCAAGAAGGTTTCCTCCATGTAATACCAAAAGGTAACATCCCTTTCCAAATAATACACATAGATCATTACGGTCCGATAAACAATAAAGATTCGACAAAGAAACACATTTTGGTGATTGTAGATGCATTCACTAAATTTGTAAGATTATACGCAACCAAAACAACAAAGTCACGGGAAGCTATAGATGCTTTAAACGACTATTTCAGAGCATACAGCAGACCAGCAACGATCATTTCAGATAGAGGAACATGTTTTACGTCGGAGGAATTCGAAGAATTCCTAAAATCGAATAATGTTGAACACATCAAAGTAGCAACCGGTTCACCACAAGCAAACGGTCAAGTTGAAAGGATTAATAGGGACTTAGGTCCGATGATTAGTAAGATATTAGATGTAGAGAAAAATGAAAGTTGGACGAAAGTATTAGCCGATGTCGAGTATGCAATGAATAATACTATTCATAGAAGCATTAATGAACATCCAAGCGTGATGTTATTTGGTGTCAGACAAAAAGGGAAAAAGATAGATACTTTGAAAGAGAATATAATAGATACAGAACAGAATAGTAACGACCGAAATGTAGAGGAAATTCGAGGTAGAGCAGAAGAAGTTCAGAAACAAGCACAGAATTATAATAAGAAATATGTGGATACAAAACGACAAAAACCGAACGTTTATGCAGATGGAGATTATGTTTTGATAAGAAACTTTGACTCAACGATTGGAGTATCCAGCAAACTTATTCCAAAGTTTAAAGGTCCATACCAAGTAATAAAGGTGTTAGAAAATGACAGGTATTGTGTAAAAGATGTAGAAAATTTTCAGCAGACACAGAAACCGTACGAAGGAATTTGGTCGGTTCATAACATGAAACTTTGGTTCAAAGGAAGAGAAGAAAAAAAGATAAAGTTAATCATCAGAATGTAAGAATGGATGAAAACTTAAAACAGCAACGAAGTTCGAATGAAGAGATTAGAGAATTATGTTCAGATGTGATGGCACAAGGATCAAGTATTGTTACAAGAAGTAAACCCAAAGATGGAGACAAAGTTGAAAAAATAAAAAATATGAATGTTCTTAGGTGTGATGAAAGTGAAAGAAGAATGATAACGAGAAGCATGTCAGCTAGGATCGGGTGATCCTATATGTCAGGACGGCCGAGCTGTAGAAGTATAAGGGGTAGTAGCCTTAAGCATGTGCAATATTAGTATTTAAGTTACTGTTAATTAAAATAAGACGTTGTCCAACATTGTTAATATCAACATTGTAAATATTAACTTAAGAACACGTTTGTCAACACTGTTTTTTGTGGGCTGCCGCGCGAAGGAGAGAAAGAACAATAAAGTGACGCGTCAGTCTTTGCTTGCGCTTCAAACAAGCCAGTCCACAGTCCTTTATTTTTAATACCCTGTTCTCATTAAAAATGGAAAAAAGGGGATCATAAAGTTGTGCAAATGTATGTAACAGCCAGAAGGAAGCAGCTCCGACCCCATAAAGTATATATATTCTTGATCAGCATCAACAGCCGAGTCGATTTAGCCATGTCCGTCTGTCCGTCCGTCCGTCTGTCCGTCTGTCTGTCTGTATGAACGCGTCGATCTCAGAGACTGTAACAGATAGAGCCACAACTTTTGGCATGTATGTAGGTGTATACTGTACCCACATCGAGTTATTTTAGATTTGGAAAATTCCTCCTCCTCCATCTTTTATCAGCGAAAAACTGTCTTTCTCTCTGTATAAACGCGTGGATCTCACAGACTATAAGAGGTGGAGCCACCAATTTTTGCATGTTTGAAGGTGTATACTGTACCCAGATCAAGTTGGTTTCAGATTTGAAAAATTCCACTTCCTCCATCTTTTAGCAGCGAAAAACTGTCTCTCTCTCTCTGCATGAACGCGTTGATCTCAGAGACTATAAGAGGTAGAGCCACAAATTTTTCCATGTATGTAGGTGTATATCGTACCCAAATCAAGTTTGCTTCAGATTTGGCAAATTCCTCCTCCTTCTCCTTCTAACCGCGAAAAACTGTCAGAGCTAAAATTTTTAAATTTGAACCTAATGATTGAATATATATTCTATTCTGTATACCACTACAAGATCCGAGCAAAAACACCGAAGATATGCAAGTGCGCCTCCCCAATTATTTAGGAACCACATTACTTGGAACAGGGTATTTTGCTGTCGGGGCACTCGACCGCAACACTCTTACTTGTTATACCCTTGGAGACGGTATATTGAAATTGTCCGGATGTTTGTAACGCACAGAAGGAAGTATCTCCGACCACATAAAGTATTTATATTCTTGATCAGCATGACGAGCTGAGTTGATATAGCCATGTCCGTCTGTCCGTCCGTCTGTCCGTCCGTCTGTCAGTCCGTCTGTCCGTCCGTCTGTTTCTATGCTATCTCCTCCCTCAGTTTTAAAGTTATCGTAACCAAACTTTGCACGAAGTCTTTTGGTACAAATACGCTGCACATTTGTCGGAACCGGCCGGATCGGATGACTATAGCATATAGCTGCCATAGGAACGATCGGTTGAAAAAGTAGTTTTAGTGAGAAAAACTTTTTTGTTTTCAATGTTATCGCTCCCAACCCTCGTATTTATAAGTTTTCTATGATTTTACATAATTTCACCGAGATTTATCAAAATCGGACCACTATATAGTATAGCTGCCATACAAAAGATAGGTCTGAAAAAAAGTTTTAGTATGAAAAACTTTTTTGTTTTCAATGCTATCGCTCCCAAACTCTTTACTGATTAATATGATATGTTAACACACAATTTTGTCCAGTCTGATCCAAATCGGTTGACTATAGCATATAGCTGCCATAGGAATGATCGGTCGAAAAAATAGTTTTAGTGAGAAAAACTGATTTGTTTTCAATGGTAGCGTCTCTGTACGTTCCAGTTATGAATATTGTCTGTCTCAACACAGTTTTGGAGAGTTTGATCAGAATCGGATGAATATATCGTATAGATGCCATATAAAAAACTGACAGGAATGTATCATGCTCCAAGGGTATATAAACTTCGGTCGAGCCGAAGTTAGCTTTCCTCTATTTTTCTAATTGAAGAACCCATTGCTTAAAGCAGGCACAAATTTTATCAGGTAACAAAGCATTCCAATGGATTCCCGTGCGCCAAACATCCTGAATCAAAACTTTACCGTATAGCATTTCAAATTCATCTCCTTGACTATCCCAAAACATGCCCAGAATCTTATCTACAGAGCCGTTGTCCATACTGACTGCAGCTTGAACCTGAATTACTTTGTCCCTATAAATTGTAGCATTCTGAGCGTTTAGATTCTTTATATATTGGGCGCAACAGGAAGAGCAAGCAGCTCCAAGTATCATGACTTTCATTTTGCACGTGCCCACTTCCTTGTTTTTATTGCCATGTCTGCATAAAAATCTTAAGGAATCTTGATCAGCTTTGCAAACCAGCACCTGCAACAACATTTCCTTGATGTCAGCACATACTGCTACTTTGCCTTGGCGAAACTTAAACAGAATTTCTGTTAGTGGTGGGTTTTCATTTGGTCCGTTCAAGTTTAGAGTTCAGTGACACTCCATCACTGCGACGAACTAAAATTTCTGCTTTAAAATAAAGCTTGGCTAAATAGCCATGATCGCAGATTTTGCTTGACTTAAATCTAAAACAATTGTTTTACACGTAAATAAGTTGATCAAATATGACCAAAAAATACCCAAATTTTGCCTATTTAAGATAAACTTTTATTAAAATATTTAAAAATTACACTAGTTTACAGCCAAAAGACCCATTTCTACTGAATTTTTTTTTTGTGTAGTTTGGAATGGTGATCTCAAAAATCGATTTCAAAAATTTTTTCATGGCTCCGTTTTTGAAATATGAATTTTTCACTTTTTCGGTAGGTGCTCTTACATTTTAGGCCATATCTGACTTCATAATTGTCAGATAGAGTCAAGCAATGTATGAATCGAAAGGCAATTAAACTGCCAGTAATTGCGAAGAACATTGTTTTTAAATCGGCTTAGTAGTTTGGATACAATAAACCAAAACATTTCAAAAAATTCAATTTTTGCTCTAAAATGCAAGAAATTTCATTTTTAAACGCATAGAAAAAATATTAAAAAATTCAAAAAAAAATATTTTTATTTTTTCTACAAAGAATCGAAGAGAACCAGATAACGATTATCAAAATCTATGAACAAACACAGGAGCTGTGAGCAATTTAGTGCAAAATAATGTGGTATTTTCGTGATTATTCAAAAATAAAAAAAAAAGAGAAGGCCAAGCTAACTTCGTCTTTGCCGAAGTTTTTATACCCTTGCAAATGTTTTAATACATCAGAGTTTAAGAACGCCAGCATTAAAACAAACTATTTTTCTAAATAAAACCCACTTTTCGACCAATAGTTCCTATGACAGCTATAGATTATAGTCATCCGATTTTGACAAAAACTTCCAAATCTTTGTAAAAGCGCATAATATTAATAATTGCTGAAGTAAGACACGTTAACATTAAAAACAAAAAAGTTTTTCTCACAAAGACCCACTTTTCGACCGATAGTTCCAATGGCAGCTATAAGATATAGTCATCCGATTTTGAGAAAAACTTCCAAATCTATGTGAAAGCGTATAATATTAATAATCGCTGAAGTGAGACACGTAAACAAATAAAAACAAAAAAAAATTTTCTCATAAAAACCCACTTTTCGACCGATAGTTCCTATGGCAGCTATAAGATATAGTCATCCGATTTTGACCAAAACTTCCAAATCTATGTGAAAGCGTATAATATTAATAAATAATCGCGAAGTGAGACACGTAAACAAATAAAAACAAAAAAATTTTTCTCTTAAAAACCCACTTTTCGACCGATAGTTCCTATGGCAGCTATAAGATATAGTCATCCGATTTTGGGAAAAACTTCCAAATCTATGTGAAAGCGTATAATATTAATAATCGCTGAAGTGAGACACGTTAACATTAAAAACAAAAAAGTTTTTCTCACAAAGACCCACTTTTCGACCGATAGTTCCTATGGCAGCTATAAGATATAGTCATCCGATTTTGAGAAAAACTTCCAAATCTATGTGAAAGCGTATAATATTAATAATCGCTGAAGTGAGACACGTAAACAAATAAAAACAAAAAAATTTTTCTCATAAAAACCCACTTTTCGACCGATAGTTCCTATGGCAGCTATAAGATATAGTCATCCGATTTTGACATAAACTTCCAAATCTATGTGAAAGCGTAAAATATTAATAATCGCTGAAGTGAGACACGTAAACAAATAAAAACAAAAAAATTTTTCTCATAAAAACCCACTTTTCG
Organism: Lordiphosa stackelbergi; assembly: GCA_018904235.1. NCBI lineage: Eukaryota > Metazoa > Arthropoda > Insecta > Diptera > Drosophilidae > Lordiphosa > Lordiphosa stackelbergi. Next base: position 156,809 of record JAEIFU010000096.1, on the reverse strand, counting down.
ACCGATAGTTCCTATGGCAGCTATAAGATATAGTCATCCGATTTTGGGAAAAACTTCCAAATCTATGTGAAAGCGTATAATATTAATAATCGCTGAAGTGAGACACGTTAACATTAAAAACAAAAAAGTTTTTCTCACAAAGACCCACTTTTCGACCGATAGTTCCTATGGCAGCTATAAGATATAGTCATCCGATCCGGTCGGTTCCGACATATTAGCAGTGTGCAGTAAAAAGAAGACTCTGTGCAAAATTTCAGCTCGATAGCTTTAAAACTGAGAGACTAGTTTGCGTAGAAACAGACAGACAGACAGACAGACGGACAGACGGACGGACAAAGCTCAATCGACTCAGCTCGTCACCCTGATCAAGAATATATATAGTTTATAGGGTCGGAAATGAATATTTCTATGCGTTGCAAACTTCTGGGCAAAATTATAATACCCTTTGCAAGGGTATAAAAACCAAAAGACGACAAACAACCGAAATCATTTAGGAGCTTGCAAATCTGAAATAAACTTGATCAGGGTATGGTATCCACCTATGTTCATGCAAAAATTTGGGTCTCTATCTCTTATAGTCTCTGAGATCGACGCGTTCATACAGACAGACGGACAAAGCTAAATCGACTCGGCTGTTGATGCTGATCAGGAATATATATACTTTATAGGGTCGAAAATGTTTCCTTCTCCCTGTTACATATATTTGCACAACTTCATGATCCCCTTTTACCCATTTTCAATGGGTACAGGGTATAACAAGTAAGAAAGTCGGTCAAGCCCGACTATATTTATACTCTGTACCTAGAGTAAGAGATAAATGCAGAGCTGCTGCTGCGCTCATCTCTGAGTTTCTTTCTCTCCCTCTCTCTCTCTCTCTCTCTCTCTCTTTCTCTCTCTCTCTCTCTCTATCTAACATTGTGCGTTGGTTGTGCATGGGTGGGAGGGGGGTGGAGGGGGGTGATTCACTTATTTGCTCATAACTTGAGAACCGCTCATCCGATCTTTATCATTTCTTCGGCAAATTGATACATATTGCTAATGACTAACTATCTCTAGAAAAAACAAATCATCTATCTACAAAACTGTGGGAGCTATGACGTTTTTTCAAAATTGCGGGGGCGGGAGGGGGCGTGGCAAAAATTGAAAATAAACTTGATCTGCCTGCAAGTATAAGAAACATTTGTCCCATACATGTCAAACCTCTATCTCTTACCATCTCTGAGATCTGTTTGTTCATACGGACGGACAGACGGACAGACGGACGGACAGACGGACAGACGGACATGGCTATATCGACTCGGCTGTTGATGCTGATCAAGAATATATATACTTTATAGGGTCGGAAGTGATTCCTTCTCCCTGTTACATACTTTTGCACAAACTTATTATACTCTAAGTACCTTCGGTACAGAGTATAAAAACGGCACTAGCGACACACTGTATGGAGAGCGGACATTCACCGAATTTTGATGGAACAACAATCTTGCAACAGGAGAGTAACTATAGGAAACGGTTTACTCTTGAAATGTTATACATCAGTTCCACATCAACAGAGAAGAAATTGAATTATAAGACTGACACTGACAACTGCGCGTACCTATACAGACATTTACTCACTTAGCAATAATTTAGTATTGAACTCCACGTCAAGCGGAACAGACGTGTCATAAATTTGTATGTAAAATAATGTTTTTCAATGTATTGTGATAATTGGTATATTGTTTCTGTAGAGTCCCTAAAGACGGAGGACGATGCGCTTTCAAATTATATTGGAAATAATCCATAAAAAAACCATTGTGGTTTTATTCACGACCTACAGCTGGCTAAAATCAACTTCATAACAGAAAAGTATAAAGACGGTGCCATTGCAAACAAATAAGTTTTTCTTGATGGAACTTGGCAGCTATTTGTCGGCTCCGAAAAGACTTCGTGCAAAGTTTGGTTAAGTTAGCTTTAAAACTGACGAAGGAAATAGCATATAAATAGACGGACATGGCTATATCAACTCAGCTCGTCATGCTGATCAAGAATAAATATACTTTACTTGGTCGGAAATGCTTCCTTCCATGCGATACAAACATCCGGACTATTTTAATATACCCTCTCAAATGTTATAAAAATGACAAAGAAGCCATTGATGTGACAACAGACTGTCGCCGCTCTGCAAGATATGACTGCAGGAATTTCACATCCGTCCTTGAGAACATGTACAATTTATTTAATTTGGTGCAGAAAATGTGGGAGAATAAATGAGTGGACAAATCTAAAAATATTCTAGTATCTGTTTTTTATGCTGTTTGTTTTAGAATGATCTCGTTGCTCGCAGGCAGCTGTGAACAACCCTCCACCATTCGTGAGAGCCACTGAGAGAGCGTATATTAAAATTATCCGGATGTTTGATCGAGATAACATAGAAATAGACGGACGGTCAGACAGACATTGCTATATCCACTCAGCTTGTCACGCTGATTAAGAATATATATACTTTATTGGGTCGGAGAGCGGACTTTGTTTGCTGTTTACGTTTCAATCAACAATCAATAATAGTTCGCTATTTAAGCTACTGTATTCGCTTACTGAATTAGCTTATATAGCGAGCTGTTCGGTTGTTTTAAACGTGAACAGCAAACAGAGTCCGATGATGAGAGGATATGGTTATTCTCAAAACAGCAATCGTTGTACGGACATACCATTTGCTATTCCAAATTGTTGTAATTAATCTCTGTTGATTTGTGTTTATTTTTTTTAAATTATAATTAACCACTGACCTTTGAGCCAGCCAAATGTAAGACTTTGACTAAAAACAGGTCTCTAAAACCCCTTATATACGTTATACGAAACTTTCAATTCCATCCGATTATCTTCAAACTTATTTTCAAAGCCTCACACTACTCAATACAACCAACGTGATTTTCAAATCTTGCGACATCCGGAAAATTGTTCCAAAAAAAAACATTTTTGTTTTCCATTCGATCGGACTTAAAATCATCCTCAGAGCTGTGTAGGTGGCGGTAGCAAAAATTAAAAATAAACTTCATCTGCCTCCAAGTATAAGAAATATTTTTTCTATACATGCCAACCCTCTCTCTCTCTTACCATCTCTGAGATCTGTTTGTTAGGGTGCATGTAATAACGCCCGCTGACATAGCGCCCGCGGGCGTTATGTCGCTCTTAACAGTGTCATAGCGCCCGCGGGCTTTATTTCACTTTTGAAAGTGTCATAACGCCCGCGGGTCACTATGTCACTTTTTTCGGGCTTTATAACACTTTACGCCCGAAAAGAAAAAACAAATTCTGAGTATATTTTGTATACACTTGTACAAACGAAACTCATTATATTTTATTTATTGAAATATTTTAAGGTTATTTTCAACAATTTGTCTGCAATAGGGGCAGAGCAATTGCGAATTGTTCTTTTTGGCCTTTTCTACCAATTTATTTAAGCATTCAGAACAAATTTTGAAATGATTGCATGGCTGAAGTAGGTATATCCCGCGCATTTTCCATACAAATTATGCATTTTACCACATACATCATTTGAGTATGAATAAACTCGTTGTCCTGATCTGCCTCTTCAATGTCCGAATTGCAGTCCAATTCTTCAAATGTCGTTTCCCACTTGATCAAAGCATTTTGTCTGTTTATGAGACAGTTGAAAGAGTAGTAGAGTAGAGTTACCCCTACTCCAAAGTTCTTAAAAAAATTATATAGTATATGTTCGTGAAGAATTGAGAATGCGCCGCGGGCTATTCAACAGATTATTACACACCCGGCACGATTTTTTTAAATTATTGTCTGTGCTTCTTTTTAAAAATTTTGGCCTGCGGCGCATTCTCAATTATTCACATATATTTTTAATAAAGCCAACAAACCGCGATTTTTTTTGGGTCGAATGCTTAATTTGGAACAATTGTTGTTGTGCTGGAAGCAACCACAGTTTCGAATTTATTCGAAGCCCACCAACAATTTTACTCTAGTATACTAAATCAATTTCGCGTCCACGCTGCTCAAACATCAATGATACACTAACAAGAACATAATCATTCAAGAGATAACAAAATGAACGGTACTTGAAATGCTGAAGTTTCTCGTGTTCAATGCAAAAGGTATATTTTTGAAAATTCGGGCGTTATGTCACTGTTCAAAGTGACATAATGCCCGCGGATTTTATGACACACCGAATGCGGGCGATATGACACTTTCAAAAGTGCCATAAAGCCCGCGGGCGCTATGTCACTGTTAAGAGCGACATAACGCCCGCGGGCGTTATGTCAGTGGGCGTTATTACATGCACCCGTTGGTTCATTCGGAAATACGGACAGACAGACAGATCTACAGAAGGAGAGGGCTATATCGACTCGGCTGTTGATGTTGATCAAGAATATATATACATTATTAGATGGAAAATGATTCCTTCTCCCTTTTACATACTTCTGCACAAACTTAATTACCCTGTGTAATTTAAGTACAGAAAATAAAAATATGATATACTTGGCTTTGTGGATTGGAAATGAACCCCCAAAGTCCGATAATAATGTAGAAGTATCGCGTAAAACTCTTTCGTTTTTCTTTCAATTCTTGTTTTCTTCGCTTCGAGCTCTAGAGCCCGAGCGAAGCCCTCTGCACAGTGTTGGTTGCTGCCTGTTTCTTATAAGCTTACTTACTCTGGTATCCAAATTTCATGGGCAAAATGCCTAATCAGATTCCTAAATTTCCGCTGATTTAGACGTAAATGCAGCAGTCTGACAAAGTTAAGGGCTCCCATAAACGTAGTGCAGCAGTTCTCCGTGGTCATTATAATATCTCCAAAATTATTAACCAGAAAAGCAGTCTGGAAACAGATCGTTATACACACTGATACTATGACATACCACGCCCATAACGTGTAGGCAATGGTGTAAAATGACCGACGCGCCACCCGTTCTCCATTTGCTGGAGTTTCTAATGGCCAGGAGCCATTTAACTTTAACCAGATGCATTGCAAAGGTATTCGAAAGCGAGTATTCCGATAAGGTTGCGGATCGAACATCATCGATTGGACTGTTGAACGCCTGTGTAAAGCCAGAGTTTATGAACATAGCATTATATAGCTTCCCAAACTAGCTCTTTTAGTAGAAAGTAGAATTTTGAAAGGGAATTTTAAATGAATTAAAATTGCCCCTTTGATGATGTTTAGCTACTTAAAGCACAGCTGGGTGAATTTTTATTGCGGCGCACGTGTCCCGAAAGTCCGCCCACTATTTAACTGATATCTAAGCACCCTTATTTACGATAATTCATTGCTTACCTATAAAACTAGGACTAAGTTTACTTTTCACGCACACACACATTTACTAGCTCGTTTATATGGGCAAACAATTAAATTGTATAAGGAATGTGCCGAAAAGAAACTGCGCACTTTGTTTAATTTGTAATTCAAAAGCTATTAGTCTAAATTATTTTTTTTCTTAAATAAAATATGGATTCATAAACATTATAAAAATACAATACATTTTGGAAAAAAGTCAAGGCTTTATTTTTGCGCAAATATTCCTTAAAATTCTTTGAAAAACAGCCCAATATCGCTCTATGGGTCGTAGCTCTGGACGGCATTTATGGAGCCCTTTGTAGACTTGTTTTAAGGGTACTGTATACCTTCAGAAAAAATTGTTTTTATTTTTTTTTTAATTTGCTTTAACGTTTTATTTTCCTGTATAATTATCCTGTAAAACTTTCAAGTATGTTTTAGAGAAATAAACAAAAACAATTTTTATTCCCGACTCTCTTATATGAAAAAATTTTTTATCGACACTCCTATTTTTAGTAGTTCCAAGTTATTTCTGTGTATCAGAACGATCGTTTTTATAAATTGTTTTCTTTGTGCATACGGGAACGTTTTATGCCAAAAAAATGAATTTTTCTGTCGCTAGAGGTTTTACTAAAAAACTCATTTCGGCGAAATAAAAATTTGCGCATGAAAAATCGATCGTTCAAGTACACACGAAATTCATTACAAACTTTTAAAAAAAATTTGAAGAAAATCGTTTCAGTAGTTTTTCGCCAATCCATATCACCGCAAAGTCATTTTGCAAAAAAGAGCATTTTGGGATATTCGCGTTTAAAGTTTCAAGTTTAGTTTGTGCGAAGATATAAATTGATCAAGTGAACTTACAAGTCTTCGTCGATTCCGGACGAACGAATCATCTGCACCATCTTCACCCTCCAAAGCACCGATTTGTCTTCGTTGGCTGGCAATCCGACCCTTCCTTGTCGCAGCTTGCGCCCGCTCGGCCGTCGAAACTAGATTCTCGACCTGATGCGCGCGGCTAGGAGCGCTGTAACTTTCTTTCCACTGCTCAAATCTCTATGAAAATTTGGGAAAATGTTCTCAAGGAGTGGTTCTTCAAGATAAAGCAATAAAAAAATGTTTGATTTTTTGAAATTGAAAAAGGTATAGAACACCTTAAGGCAGCAGGAATAAGTTCATAAAATATAAAATGAAAAAGGCCCCAAATTTGAAGTATGAAACAAGGCCCCAAAAAATGAAAGAAGGCCCCAAGTTTGGGGCATTAGCATTATTTCCTAAAAAATAAACCTTGGATGACCGCCTCGACTTAACCCTTTACATGGTGGTGATGCAGATCTGCATCATACCGAATTAATACAATTATTTTCTAGTGTGGATTATAAAATTGTCAAACATGAATTTGATGCAGTTCAGCAACATTCCTTTTTATACACTTGAAAAGTGTATTATAATTTTGCCCAGAAGTGTGCAACGCAGAGAAGGAATCATCTCCGACCACATAAAGTATATATATTCTTGATCAGCATGACGAGCTGAGTCGATTTAGCTTTGTCCGTCCGTTTGTCTGTTTCTACGCGAACTAGTCCCTCAGTTTTGGAGCTATCGAGCTAAAACTTTGCATAGAGTCTCTTTTGTCTGCACGCTGCTAATATGTCGGAACCGACCGGATCGGATGACTACTTCTTGTAGCTGTCATACAAATGTTCGTTCGGAAAATGGGTTTTAGTGAGAAAAACTGGTTTGTTCTCAATATTATCGCTCTCAAACACGGTCATGGGGAATATGTCATGTTTTGAAGCTGATTTGCGAAGTTTGGTCGAAGTCGCTAACCGTTGTGACAAGTTATTTCAAGTGTATCAAAACTTCGGTACAGGCGAAGTTAGCTTTGCCTTTCTCGTTTATATTAAAAGTGTTGGTAACTCTAAATTATGTCGATAACTTAACAGCTGAACACTTTTCCCGCCAATTTTGTGAATGTGGTAAACTCAATTGGTTGCGCAGTTTCTCATTAACATATTTATAATAATAAAAGCTGTATAGTTTGAACAAATTGCATTTATAAAGAGCTAAATCTATATATATAAATCTGTACGCCCGACTGACATATTATCAACGCCCAGCCTAAACAGCTTATCCTACTGGTTTGAGATTTGGCATAGACCTTCGTTTAGTTATGCAGGCGCGCACTAAGAAAAACGAGAGCGTAAGTTAAAGTCGGCTCTAACCGACTTCGATATACCCGTTACTCATGAAAAAACATGTTTAACAGTGTTCCCGCGTTCCTGAGTTTGACCATCCAAAAAGTATGCAACATTTTTTAGGGTGGTAGCGGGGAGGGCTAGGTTCAGTTTTTTGCTTATAACTTGAGAACCGTTCATCTGATCTTTATCATTCTTTCGGCAAATCGATTCATTTTGCTAATTACCAACTATCTCTAGAAGGTAAGAATCCTCTATCTTTAAAACTGTAGGAGATATAACATTTATCCAAATTGCGGGGGCGGGAGGGGGCGTGGCCAAAATTTGAAACAAACTTGATCTGCGTGCAGATAAAAGAAGCATTTGTCCCATACATGTCAAACCTCTATCTCTTACCATCTCTGAGATCTAGGTGTTCATACAGACAGACGGACGGACGGACGGACGGACGGACAGACGGACAAGGCTAAATCGACTCGGCTGTTGATGCTGATCAAGAATATATATACTTTATATGGTCGGAAATGATTCCTTCTGCCTGTTACATACATTTGCACGACTTTAGTATACCCTTTTTACTCTACGAGTAACGGGTATAAAAATTAGAAAGATCCACCCGGAAAAGTAGGAAAAGCGTCGGAAAAGTTTGTATGGGAAAAATTTTATTTTTCATCCGATTGACTTGAAACTTGGTTTGTAAGCATAGTACGCGAAATGATTCGACACGTGTTTTCCCAATTTCGGAAAATCCGTCCACGAGGAAAATGGCCGCAAAATTCTGCATGCAAAAAACTTTTTTTCACCCGATTGGCTTGCAATTCGGTTTGTAAGGGCAACATACAAAATAGTTTTAAATGTGATTTTCCGATGTTGGAAAATTTTACCCAACGGTCGGAAAATTCCCGGAAAAGTCAGCATGAAATAAAATATTTTTCATCCGATTGGCTTGAAACTCGGTTTGTAAGGGCAGAATACGAAATAATTTGAAATGTGATTTTTCAATGTCCGGAAATTCCCGGAAAATACTATTTTTTACCCGATTGACTTGAATCTCGGTTTGTAAGGTCAAAATGAGAATTCATTTGTGTTTTCATTTCCCGATGTTGGAAATACCGCCGGGATGCTGTGGGTGGTTAATTGTTTTGGAAGTGGGCGGGAATAGGGTGGTATGTGGGTGGGAAGTGGGTGGGATGTGGGCGGGATATGGGCGGGATTTGGGGCGGGAAGTGGGTGGTATGTGGGTGGGATTTGGGAGGGATGTGGGTGGGATGTAGAAGAGATGTAGATGGGATGTATGTAGGTGGAAGTGGGTGGTATGTGGGAGGCAAGTGGGTGGAAAGTTGGTGGGCATTGGGTGGAGAGTGGGTGGGATGTGGATGGGAAGAAGGTGTGCATTGGTTCTATACTGTTGAAGGCGCAGCGAAGCGCGACGGGTTATAGCTAGTATTATAAATATTTATATATTGTCGAGTTTTTGTGTTTGTCGCATTAGAATTTGAGTAAATCAAAAATTTCAATTTGTTGCAGATATCCAACCAAATGAAGAGGTATTTACCCAACAAACCTCATAAATGGAGATATAAGATTTGGTTGCTAAGCGGTATTTCTGGCTTTTGCTACAAATTCGAATTTGATACAGGCAAAGAAAACATCGTATTGCCACAAGAACCTGACCTTGCTTAGTAAATATGAAATTCATGCTATGGGCCAGTTCGGCAAGAACTTACTCCTTAAACACATTTGATGCAGAAATGCATCACACCCTCTTTTTTGAAAAAAAAAACTAAAACTGAAATAAAACGAGAAGGCCAAGCTAACTTCGTCTTTGCCGAAGTTTTTATACCCTTGCAAATGTTTTAATACATCAGAGTTTAGGAACGCCAGCATTAAAACAAACAATTTTTCCAAATAAAACCCACTTTTCGACCGATACTTCCTATGACAGCTATAAGTTATAGTTATCCGATTTTGACCAAAACTTCCAAATCTGTGTAAAAGCGTTTAATATTAATAGTCGCTGAAGTGAGACACGTTAAGATTAAAAACAAAAAAGTTTTTCTCATTAAAACCCACTTTTCGACCGATAGTTCCTATGGCAGCTATAAGATATAGTCATCCGATTTTGACCAAAACTTCCAAATCTGTGTAAAAGCGTTTAATATTAATAGTCGCTGAAGTGAGACACGTTAACATTAAAAACAAAAAAGTTTTTCTCATTAAAACCCACTTTTCGACCGGTAGTTCCTATGGCAGCTATAGATATAGTCATCCGATTTTGACCAAAACTTAAATCTGTATAAAAGCGTTAATATAATATCGCTGAAGTGAGACACGTTAACATTAAAAACAAAAAAGTTTTTCTCAATAAAACCCACTTTTCGACCGATAGTTCCTATGACAGCTATAAGATATAGTCATCCGATTTTGACCAAAACTTCCAAATCTGTGTAAAAGCGTTTAATATTAATAGTTGCTGAAGTGAGACACGTTAAGATTAAAAACAAACAATTTTTCCAAATAAAACCCACTTTTCGACCGATACTTCCTATGACAGCTATAAGATATAGTCATCCGATTTTGACCAAAACTTCCAAATCTGTGTAAAAGCGTATAATATTAATAATCGCTGAAGTGAGACACGTTAACATTATAAACAAAAAAGTTTTTCTCATTAAAACCCACTTTTCGATCGATAGTTTCTATGGGAGCTATAAGATATAGTCATCCGATCCGGTCGGTTCCGACATATTAGCAGTGTGCAGTAAAAAGAAGACTCTGTGCAAAATTTTAGCTCGATAGCTTTAAAACTGAGAGACTAGTTTGCGTAGAAACAGACAGACGGACAGACAGACGGACGGACAAAGCTCAATCGACTCAGCTCGTCACCCTGATCAAGAATATATATAGTTTATAGGGTCGGAAATGAATATTTCTATGCGTTGCAAACTTCTGGGCAAAATTATAATACCCTTTGCAAGGGTATAATAAAACAAGTGAGAAAGTCGGTCAAGCCCGACTATATTTATACTCTGTACCTAGAGTAGGAGATAAAAGCAGAGCTGCTGCTGCGCTCATCTCAAAGTTTCTCTCTCCCCCTCTCTATCTCTCTCTCTCTCTAAGATTTTGCGTTGGTTGTGAGTGGGTGGGAGGGGGTGGCGGGGGTAATTCACTTATTTGATCATAACTTGAGAACCGCTCATCCGATTTTTATCATTTGGCAAATAGATACTTATTACTAATGACTAACTATCTCTAGAAGGTACGAATCATCTATCTACAAAACTGTGGGAGATATGACGTTTTTTTCAAATTGCAGGGGCGGGAGGGGGCGTGGGAAAAATTGAAAATAAACTTGATCTGAATGTAAGTATAAGAAGCATTTGTCTCATACATGTCAAACCTCTATCTCTTACCATCTCTGAGATCTGTTTGTTCATACGGACGGTCAGACGGACAGACGGACGGACAGACGGACAGACGGACATGGCTATATCGACTCGGCTGTTGATGCTGATCAAGAATATATATACTTTATAGGGTCGGAAATGATTCCTTCTCCCTGTTACATATTTTTGCACAAACTTAATATACTCTAGTACCTTCGGTACAGAGTATAAAAATAAAATAAAGTGTATTTTTTATTTTCATTTGTCTACCAAACAAAAATAGAATCATGAAAATCGGAGTTGATATCATGTAAAGGGTTAAGTGTATAATAATTCTTTATAATTCGCGGTCCATCGATGGAATTTTTTTAAATTGTTGTTAATTTGGGTAAAATTTACTAATTTGATTTTAGATGCTTCTTTCTTAGTATAGAATTTTGCATATAATAATAATTTCCATGTCGGTCAGGGGGTTCAACACCCAAATGCCCCCCGAGTACGCCACTGATTACTCTGATAAGTTTTATAATGCAGAGACGAGTGCACAAACATGCAAATTTTTAAAAGAACTTGGCGTCGGCAAGTCCAAGCCTCAAGCCAGCTTAAACACAAAAATATTGACAAATTAAATAGACAGTTTATTAGATCCCATGGACCTGAAGTGAAACACAATACGTACCTGAACAGCCAACATTATAAAACATGTGATAATAGTTTTAGCTATATGTGTGTTAGTCAGTAGCGTACGCAGGATTTTTTCAGGGGGGGGTTTTCAGAACAAAAATTTTAGTATAGTAGTATTTCGCATATAAAAATTCCCCCCAGTGCGTACGCCACTGGTGTTAGTCAATGTGATGTCTTTGAATCTATACTGCAAAAAAAGTCCAATGCTACGGGTTTGGATGATACTAATACCATATTTTTAAAAATAGTTATTCCCCTAATCCTTCCCTACATAACACATATTTTTAATACTGCCCTGACTACACCCACATTCCTCGATTTTTGGAAAGGTGCCAAAATTAAAGCCATACCAAAAAGTGCCAATGAGTACCGACCAATCTCAATATTGTCATTTCTTTCAATAGTACTTGAAATGTTAATGGCAAAAAAATTTATAGGGGAGAGTGGGGGGTTGTGATCATAGTTTTGTTTTTCGAACATAACTTCGCCAAAAATCAATATTTTTTCGTTCTGTAAATTTAGTATTTTAGGTTAGGATGCACAAAACTTTCCTCATCACTAGTTTTAAAAAATAAAATTTTGGGTTTTTTTATTTCATATTGAAAAAAGTGATTTTTTGACATTTCGAAAATTTGTGGGGGGTTGTGAGCCACCCATCTAAAAGTTCAAAATTCGTGTTTTTAAGCCATATTATTAAATGAACAATTTTTCTCATATTCTGAATTAAGAAATATCAATGAAGAGTGAAAATTGATTGACGGCATCAGGCTTGTTTTCTTTTATATACGAGCACTTTTTGCTTGTGGCTGTTCTTTTGTTTGCCTTTTTCAATGATTTTTTTTACTTCTTTGGAGAGTTTTTCCTCTGTTTTATTGCGCGTCATTGCAATATTCTCTTTGAAAGTCAAAATTGACTTTTTTTCAAAGTGGCTCACAACTCACCATATCTCACTTTTTTTTTGTGACGTCACATAACTAAAAAGAAATTATTACAAAAAAAAAACATATTTCTATCAAAAAGGCAATTGTCCAAAGATATTTCCCCCATACTTACTTTTGTCATTACGAAAAAAATTTTGTATAATATTCACAAGTCAAAAATGAAAAAAAAATTTTTTTTTTTGAAAATGGACTTCTGGTTCACGAACTTAAAGAAGGTGTAGACTGATAGGTTGCTTGCCAAAAATTAGGTTATAAGAAGGGAGACACATGACATAAACAAAAAGTTTAAATATATTTGTTTTTGTGGCCAATATTCGAGTGGCTCACAACCCCCAGCGGCTCAGAACCCCCCCATTCTCCCCTACTTTTATGCTCACCGAGAAACTTTTAAATGACAACCAATCTGGATTTAGAAAAGGACGAAGTGTCACAACGGCTATTATAAATATTGCAGAAGACATTCGAAGAAACGTAGATTATATATATTATGCTTTGGAATCACGGTAAGCCACGAAATTCTATGCACTAAATTTACGAAAATGTACATGTTCTCAAGCACGGCTGTGAAATTCCTGCAGTTATATCTCGCAGAGCGGCGACAGTCTGTTGTCACATCAAGGGCTTTCTCGTCATTTTTGACATTATGTAAATGCATATGTATGGGGATGACGATCAGTTGAATGTTAGCTATCCTTTGTGTTAAAAAGACGAGTGTGTTCATATTTGTAATAGCAAACTATTTATGTAGAATTAGTGAATGGGCTGAAAGGAACGGTTTGAGATTAAACCCATCCAATTCAAAGTGTCTAATAACACAAGTTTACAAAAAAAGGAAAAAACTTGGAAAAAATTCGACTTTATCAAAAAATAACCACATTTTCAATATTAAAATCCAAAATTTTGTACCTTATCAGCAAAATAAAAACATCGTGTTTGGTTTTTCTGTAACGTTGTTTAATGCAGCTCACATTAAAATAAATTTTGTTGGAATAGGACACTTAATGTGGCCACAGGACCAACAAATGTAACGAAACCTCGCACAACACTCGTTTATGCGAATATCTCGTAAACCTGACGTGCTGGGTGATAACGGACAATTTATTTGAGTTCAGCGGCCAAAAATACTTAAGGAATGGTTGCCAATTTCTCTGTTGCAAAAGACGGCCTTTTTTGTAAACTTGTGTAATTATTAGTAGCAACAAAAACTTTGATATCTCCAACTTGCCACAGCTAACAATAAATAATTCTGCTATTGAGTATGTAAAACGAGCAAGAAATTTGGGATTTGTGTTTTTCACAACTCTCACATTGAATGATCATATTGTAGGATCCGTAGGCAAGTTGTATGGACTCCTAAAAATAAAAACTACACAAAAGAGACATGACAAAAAAAAAACTAATTTCTCTGCTTCGTCCAAAATTGAGTCCCAGTCCAGGATCTAGGAGCATCCAACCTACCTGCAGTGAAACTATTCTCCAACTGCCCTTTTGCCAGCTCCTCAGACCACGTTAGGCATTGGCTACGTTAGGGGTATAGGTTCAAAAAGTGCAAATAAATTTCTACGAATAAGGTAAGATATCTTAATCCTAATCTTAATCTTAATACTACCTTGACCTACCGAAAGGGCTCTTCTATCAAGCCTCCTGTCGATTAAGTGGTACTTTTAATTAAAATTATGATTTATTTCTCCTTTTTATACACTTGAAAAGTGTATTATAATTTTGGTCAGAAGTTTGCAACGCATAGAAGGAATCATCTCCGACCACATAAAGTATATATATTCTTGATCAGCATGACGAGCTGAGTCGATTAAGCTTTGTCCGTCCGTCTGTCCGTCTGTCTGTTTATACGCGAACTAGTCCCTCAGTTTTGTAGCTATCGAGCTGAAACTTTGCACAGAGTTTTCTTTTTACTGCACGCTGCTAATATGTCTGAACTGCTGCCATACAAACGTTGGTTCGGAAAATGAATTTTAGTAAGAAAAACTGTTTTGTTCTCAATATTACTGCTCTCAAACACGGTCATGGGTCATATGTAATGTTTTTAAGCTGATCTGCGAAGTTTGGTCGAAGTCGCTAACCGTTGAGACAAGCTATTTCAAGTGTATCGAAACTTCGGTACAGACGAAGTTAGCTTTGCCTTTCTCGTTATTTAATTCTTTGCATGAAAGCAGGCCTATATGAGTGTGATAACGCTTACAAAGATTTTATTTTTGAGTCTGCTTGGACTGAAGGTCACAAATTATTTACCTAATATTAATTGTAAATAATTAAAGTATTTTAAATCGTCCTTCTTGTTTTTGATTTTGAACCAAACTTTCTTTTCTCTTTTATTTATTTTCAGGTATGCAAGCTGTGTTTCTTTTTGTATATTTAAATTGATTTTGTTGTTTGTGTTTTTGGTTCTGCATGTAAATTAACCTATTTTCTTCGCCACATTTTTTCTTTCTCTTACTCTTTGATTTTGTTAAATAAATAATAAATATATCCTCTAAAAAGCTTTAGTGTGCTAGGCTATGAGTTTCAATCTATACGGGCTTAATTACTTCTGGCTTAAAACCAAAAGCAAAATAGACCAAAATTGGTCCCCAACAACAAATAAATAATAGCTCCTTGTTGACACAACCCGGAATTTTGCAGCCCGGATTGGCTCGCCTCGGAACGCACTCACTTTGGTTATTGCTTCTTCCAAATTATGCTTCGCTCCTGTTCGTACCTGGGAGTCCTATGTGCACGCCCACAGAGAAAAATTACTTCGCTCCACAGAGACCTTCAAAGGGATATTTGGCCAATAGGGAAAAATCATTTAAGTATAGGGAAGAAAAATTTGTTTGGTGAATAACTTTTTAGAATAGATAGATATACGGCCAATGATAAAATATACTAAGCCACGATGTTGTAACTTTAAAATTGTGGCTCTGACAGTTTTTCGCGGGTTGAGGGGGGAGGCGGGAAATTTTGCAAATCTGAAACAAACTCGATCAGGGTACGGTATACACATATGTTCATGTACAATTTTGGGTCTCTATCTGTTATAGTCTCTGAGATCGACGCGTTCATACATAAAGACGGACGGACGGATGGACAGACAGACGGAATGTCAAACGTCTATCTATTAACATCTCTGAGATCTGTTTGTTCATACGGACGGAGTTATATCGACTCGGCTGTTGATGCTGATCAAGAATATATATACTTTATAGGGTTGTTTGTTTCCTTCTACCTGTTACATACATTTGCACAACTTCATGATCCCCTTTTACCCATTTTCAACGGGTACAGGGTATTAAAAAAAAGAAAATAAAATTGGGAGGGGAGAGGGATGGCTTTTTTGCTCATAACTTGAGGACCGCTCAGTACCAAAGGCACTCAGAGTATATTAAGTTTGTCCAAAAGTATGCAAAAAGGAGAAGGAATCATTTTCGCCTCTATGAAGTATTCATCGCTCAGTTACTTCAATTCTGGCATAACTCAAAAAATACGATTTTTGAGTTAATGAAATACTCGACGTATTGTGTTCAATTTTGTGTAAAAATTTTCGTATTGATATCTCTTTTACTTTCCATGTGATATGAAAATATGTCTCGCTATAATTTTACAGGTGCATTTTCATGTTAATGCAAGAACGTCATATCTCAGTTGTCCTGCAGTCGATATTGAGCAAACATCCATCGGCTTTCAGTTAAAACATCATATTTTCATGTAATGTAAAATTGGTTATACAGCTCCTCTAACGGGGCCAAGCCAAGCTTTTTAAAATTATATTTTCATGTTTCATCAATAAGCATTTTAAATTTATAATACCAACCATTTTTATGGGTTAAATCCATTGAAACCTTTAAACGTGTTTTTCTCAAAATGGATTATTTTGAGTTATGCCAGTATTGAAGTAAGTGAGCGATATATATTCTCTATATTATTGATCAACATCAACAGCCGAGTCGATATAACTCCGTCCGTATGAACAAACAGATCTCAGAGATGTTAATAGATAGACGTTTGACATTTACGTGACTTAAACTTCTAATTCTTGCAGGCAGATCAAGTTAAATTTCAATTTTCGCCACGACCTCCCGCCCCCAATTTGGAAATTAATATCAAATCTTCCACAGTTTGTACTTTCTACAGATGGTAAGTTTTTAGCAGTATGTATCGATATTTGAAATATATCGGATGAGCGTTTCTCAAGTTATGAGCAAAAAAGACCAGTTTTAGTTGTCGATAATACATTTTATTTGTCGCTTTGCTACCTTTTAGCTGCTAATTTACGGAGCCTTAGCGAGGCGAAAGACAGCCTAATTGGAATGGACTCACTCGATGTTTTCCTTTACTTCCTATTGAGCTGCCTTTCGGAGTCAGGAAAGGCGTGACCTGTGTGTGGCCTTGGTACACCAGTTTTCGAGAGCACTCTTGTCTGCGGACTGCGACCCAAGATGAAGCCAAGGGAGGAAACTGATTCCAACCCCCAGAATCTCCCACCGATAGACTATCTGACTGGATCCCCGTCTCGGTTCTGGCGGGCAATAAATAATATCATCGGGAAATAATAGAGAATGTGATTTAGTGAGCAGAGTCTAAATCACATTCTCTATTATTTCTCACAATACCACACTTAATTATTTAAACTGTCTTTTAAAATCGAATTTTCCAAAGCTACATAAAAAATGCATTCCAAATAGTCCATAAAGCATTTTTTGACAGCAACATGTTGATCAGAAAGTTTCCCTAAACTTCTGCACACATTTCTTGCTAGATTCATGGTAAGCCCAAAATCATTTTAATTTGAAGGACAGTGCGGCTTAGGCTGTCCCTTAATGAGTATATAGGACATCTTTTCTAGATTGTAGCTTTGATGAATCCAGTTCTTCACGCAACGCTGCAATCAAAAAAGTGCTGTACAAATCCTCTATATTCTGCATATTACTTTGAAAAAATTATTTTTAAAAATAGATTTTAAATTCAGCTGCAACGTTTGGCATCTCAAAGCTTACTTCTACGAAAAATTAAAATGAAAAAGGGGAAAATAAAATTTCATGTACCAACTTTATTTAAACCCACGCCGCCATTATTAAACCTTAAAATTTTAAATTTTAAATTTTTATTTCGGTAATTAGAAATTCTTTCGAAATTTTTGCGCACTGAGGGACAGAACATTTCAAAAACAAAATTCCCATATGTTTATGTTCACTCTAGTGAGCTCGTGGAGGGCTTTTATACAAACGTACAAAAGTATTTCAATACATATATTTTTTTATTCGTATTCGTATAAAACTAGATTTTATCAATTGGTTTCAAACCCAATATGGAGAAGCACTGGCGCAACACAATAGCGGTTGCCTCGCTCAAGAGAATTCGACTGCGATTGACCTCGACAATTTCACCTGCTTTGTTCTTTTGGATGCAATAGCAGTTATCATAGAATTCTGTGAATACAGTGCACACCTCATAGCAGTACTCGCAGAGAAAGTGAAGGAATAGGTCTTTGGAGCACTTAATTAGTACGTCATGCAGCTTGAGCAGGGTTTTCGCCAACTTCCATTCCTTTTCGTGATCCAATATGATGTCGACTGATTCCAGAATCTTTGGCTTATCACTGAAGTCTTCGCCAGAGTTGCGGACTATGGAGCAAATTCGAGTGTATGTATACAGCAAGTAAACCGCAGTATTGCCGCGATCGTCAAGCATTTTGTCGAAAGAGAATACATAGTCGCTGATGCGATTGTGGCACAAATCGGTGTACTTAATGCAACCGTAGGCAATTGCCTCCTGTGCATTAGCTAACTCCGTAGCTGTAAGTACTTGGTCGCGTCCACGCCCCTGCAACTGATCCAAGGATCGCTTTAATCCCTCATCAAGCAAATCTGATAACTTGACGGTGTCTCCTGAACGCGTCTTAAACTTTTTTCCATCCTCGCCGAGCACAACACCAAACTGTACGTGATCAACACGATGGATTTTGGGATTTAGTATTCCGCAACGCTCGGCGGCTTTAAAAATTGTGGAAAAATGCGTGCTTTGGCCAGAGTCAACGACATAAATAAGCCAATTGCTAAGCTCCTCCTCGATGCGGTGGCGAATAGCTGCCATATCAGAAGTGTCGTAGGTGAAGCCGCCATCTGACTTTACAATCGTAAGAGGAACGCCAGATTTACTATCGTCCGGCCACATGATCTCACGTCCCTCGTCTAGCTCCAGCATCTGTTGTTCACGGAGAAACTGGACCACGGACACCATACGAGACTGGTAAAAAGATTCGCCACGTTCCGTAATTGTAATGTCCAGGCGATCGTAAATAGTCTTAAATTCCTTCCGTGAAACGTCGCATATGAGCTGCCATGCCTTGATTGAGTTTGGATCACCGCTTTGCAGTGAAACAACACGGCTGTAGGCACGCTTTTTGAACTCTTCGTCCTCGTCAAAGCTGTAACAGAATTAAATACTGGATCATCAGTTGGATAAAATAAATCATGTCAAACTTACCGCTTCTTAGACTCCTTGTAAAACGCTTGCAGATCGTCGATTGGCGGACTTTCGTTCAGAAAGTTGGGAAAACGATCTTCTAAATGTGCAATCAGCATTCCAAACTGAGTTCCCCAATCGCCCAAATGGTTGATGCGGATCACGTCGTGTTGGAGGAATTCCAACAGGCGACAAATTGATTCACCAATGATGGTTGAACGCAAATGACCCACATGCATCTGCTTGGCAATGTTTGGAGAGGAAAAGTCAATTAAGACGCGCTTTTTTGGCACTCTTGGCGGCTTGGCACCATTTTGCAACAGATCGGTTAAAGAATTGGCAACATAATATCTGCAAAAGATAAAGATTGGATTAATTTGGTTTAAAATCATAAAGATTTAGCATTTCCTCTTTTAAAATTGCCAGATCTAGCAACTAAATATCTAAATTGGCGACACAGCATAGAAGACAGCGACGCGCCGAACACTTCTTAAACAACAACATAGAAAAGAGCGAGATAGAGAGAAAGCGAGAAAGAACGAGAGTGAAATCCAAACAAATTTATTAATGATTGCATTATGGTGATTTATAATTCTTTTTATGCCATCATATAGAATTTTATTTTGATGACTACAAAAATATTTTAATCGTTTGATTAAAATCTAGCCATTTAAATCATTATTTGATAATTACAATAACTATACCCTGTACCCATTGAAAATGGGTAAAAGGGGATCATAAAGTTGTGCATTTGTGGAAGAGCTAGAGCTACCAAGTTTGAGATGTAGACTCCCATTGTCAGCACGCAGATCTTGTTTCAAATTTTTGCCACGCCCACCCCCGCCCTCACAATAAAAAATGTTGAATAATTCCCAGGTTTTTATACCCGTTACTCGTTGAGTAAAAAGGGTATACTAAAGTCGTGCAAATGTATGTAACAGGCAGAAGGAATCATTTCCGACCATATAAAGTATATATATTCTTGATCAGCATCAACAGCCGAGTCGATTTAGCCTTGTCCGTCTGTCCGTCCGTCCGTCCGTCTGTATGAACACCTAGATCTCAGAGATGGTAAGAGATAGAGGTTTGACATGTATGGGACAAGTGCTTCTTTTATCTGCACGCAGATCAAGTTTGTTTCAAATTTTGGCCACGCCCCCTCCCGCCCCCGCACTTTGGAAAAATATATATATATATCTATAAATATAAATATATCTCCTACAGTATTAAAGATAGACGATTCGTACCTTCTAGAGATAGTTAGTAATTAGCAAAATGAATCGATTTGCCAAAAGAATGATAAAGATCGGATGAACGGTTCTCAAGTTATAAGCAAAAAAGTGCCCTCCCCGCTACCACCCTAAAAAATGTTGCATACTTTTTGGATGGTCACACCAAGGAACGCAGCAACACTGTTAAACATGTTTTTTCATGAGTAACGGGTATATCGAAGTCGGTTACAGCCGACTTTAACTTAGGCTCTCGTTTAAAATGTCGAGTTCAAATTTAAAATTTAAATTCGCAAAATATTCGCAATAACTATAATCCCACAAATTTTCATCAAGATCGGATAGGTTACTACAACAAGACCTGGGTTTTTCGGTGTTCATAATAAAAACAAAGCAGGCGCATAAATTTTCGCAGGCTTTCTTAAGTGAGAAATAAACGCGAAATAAGTACCTTTGGCATGCATCCAGGTCCGTCTAGACGTGTATATACTTACATAGTGACACATAGATCAGATATATGTAAAAATATTTGTAATTGGGCGTGGGTTTAAAAAATTTTTTTTTTTTTCATTTTTTTTAATATTTTTTTTACAAATTTTAAGTTGTTAAGTTGTTGTTTAATGTTCCTTTTTATTGATGGTTTATTTCGAATTTTCACGTATGAAAAACTTTACATCGATTTTCCCGAAACGTCTTTTTTGAAGTTCGTGTCTCATGTACTCGTTACCGGATTATCGGAAACAACAAAATTGATATGCATTTTAAAGGTGATGTATTTCTCGAGGTAATCAGGAAGAGTTTTTTCATCTTTTTCTATTTTTTAATAACAAATTAACCGCGATTTTTTTTTAGCTAAAATCGCGTTTTTCACTTCGAAGTGCTTTAAAAAATAGGAAAAAAAAAAACAAAAACTCTTCCTGATTACCTAGAGGAATACATCACTTTTCAAATGCATATCAATTTTTTTGTTTCCTATAATCCGGTAACGAGTTATAATGTACACCGCAAAACCACTTTTTTTCAAGGCATTTCTGGAGATTCACCGACACCGGCATAATTATCAATATTTTTCTTTTATATTATTGATGTTGCCGCAAAAAAAACCATTAACGAAGGGGTGCTACAACAACATTCTAATATCACTGCGTCGCAGTCACTATGCTTGCTTTTTGTTGATCTTTCATTTAATTGTTGTCGCTATGAGGAGGTGTGCGTCGACTTGAGGTGCAGAAAGAAACTTTGCCTCCACAATAGACGCCAACGTTAGGTCTTGCAAATCTCCGTCAAGAAATTCGTGCTTCTAGGTGTAGTATATTCTCGAGCACTCAACAAAAAAATAAAAACAAAATATTCATCGATGGTCCTTGAATTATATGTTAATGTTCGCAATTTGTGTATATGTTTTTCGTTAAACATTCTTTTCAAAATACGTTTTATTTTTAGATTGCATAACACTTTTATCACTCACTTATAACAAATATTCTAAACAAAATATTGGAACTCTATTTGGGCACAAGTGCCTGACTTTTCGTAGTCAAGAGCTGGTTCAAGCAAGCTGTGCACATTTTGTTCAGAGTAAATTGCTGTTGGAAATGCTACACTTTTTCCTCAAGTGCCAATGTGCTCAACAATCTGAACACCCTAAATATTTGAATATTTAGAATACGACACGTTCACCAAATACAAATTTTTACAAACGAAGTTATTAGTTCATTTCAATTGCTGTCATTGTTTGAAATTCAAAAAGAGATCTACATTTCTGGAAATAAAATATTTACAAATTTGAATAGTTTATAAATAAAATCATCGCCGACTACGTATGAGTTATTTACAAAAACTTTTGACGCCATTCGCGCCCGTTAAAACTCGACTTTTTAAACTTTTGTTTTTATTTACGCTAATTATACATAAAAAAGTATCAGATAGGGGGTGAGAGCATGACCTTAAAAATTTCATATACATGGGGACCGCTCTAATGTACTTATTAAATTCGCCGTGCTTATAAATGGCTGTGGGTTAAACAATACTATTTACTTTTAAAAGCAAAATTTTTGTCAGTTAGCCAACCTCTCCTGGGTGAGGCAGATTGCTCCATCACGTTCTTGCTTTTGTTTTTTGTATTTTGCCCGGCGAGTTATTTCTCTCAACTTACACAACAAATCGCTGGCACCACGGCATATTTCTTGGAACTAAGAAGCACAAAAAAATTAACGCAACGCAACAACAACATAGGTTTTTTTAGCGCGTTGTTTTTGTTACTGAGCCGAACCGAGTAACGGTAAATGCTTTGTTGTGTGTGCAAAATATAAAAGCAGGAAAGTATGTAAGAGACTTCTGCCGCGCTTGTGCTGCTGTCGATTTCCAAAAGCGAACACGAACTTTTGCTTCGACCTTTGAACGGAATCGAATCAACAGCAAAATGAAAAACAAAATTGATGAAGCGACGACTGCAGCCGCTGTTTGCTTTTGATTAAATATCGTTTTGGGTTCTTGGCTGCTGCTGTCGATTTTTTAATTCGCAAAAGCAGATGCTGAAGGAAGAGTTCATATTGAAAAGTTGAAAAAAGTCAATGTTGTGAAAAGTAAAAATTTGGTGACTTTTGCTACTTCGACGAAAGCAATTTAAATACTGGGTATACCAGCAAAGTACGTTCGATTTTGCATGATGACGTTGAAAATTACGCAAAGCTCCGTCAAAATAGGAAAGAACTTCTCCTTTAGCGGTAAATAAGGACAAGACGAAATACGTAGTATGCGCGGACAGAAAGTACTTGCGTCTTGGACAATCTGTTACAATAGGAGAGTACAACTTTAAAGTTGTAGAGGAATTTGTCTACCTCGGAACGACGATAGCCAGCGACCGCAACAACAACTTGGAAATCCGACGAAGAATCACTCTTGCAAACCGATGCTACTACGGGCTAAGTAGGGAATTCAAGAGCAGAGACCTCACGCGAAGAACAAAAATAGCCCTATACAAGTCACCTTTCATCCCAGTCCTGCAATATGGCGCAGAAGCATGGACAATGAAAGCAGCGGATGAAGCGGAAAAAATGACGAACTGTTTGAGCTCTATCGGGACACCTTTTTGGTCAAGCGCATAAAGCAACAGCGGCTGCGCTGTTTAGGACGTCACCAGGACGGACGAAGAATCTCCAGTAAAAAAAGCGTATAAATCGAAAGCGGCTGACTATGGAGGCGGCAAAAGGGGCAGACCCCTCCTCAGATGGGAAGACCAGGTGCGGGAAGACATTACCAAGCTTGGTTTGACCAACTGCTGCCAGCTTGCACGGAACAGAAGCGACTGGAGAGCACTAATCGCAGAGGCCGAGACCGTCAAACGGTTGTGATGGCCAATAAAGAAGAAGAAGAAGAGTTAATCGAACTTATTTACCGTGACTGAAGACATATTAAATCGCGAAAACAAATACCAAAGAGGATACAAAAAATAGAAAAAATTAAAAACGTTAATGCCAACCAAGTGGAAAATAATGCATAAGCGCAACTCGGAGCTAAGGAACCATGGAGATTCCAGACCACAAATAACCACACACGTATCTATGTAACCATGATTATGACAATACTGAGCCACTATTATTCATTGAATCAATAAGATTGAGCTATGAGTAAAAGTTCATTGATAGATCAATCAGAAACAAAGTCAAGGGGAACTTTGATGCAATTCATGCAGGGCTCTGGTAGCTAATAACGACTAATGCGAATAAAATCTTTCTACAGCAGCTGAAGATTATAGAGGACAATTGAAAAATAAGAAATGCTTTCTTAATTATATAGATAACACAGTTCAATAAATATTGGGTCATCGCGAGCCGGTGAATGAGTTTGAAACCGTTCGACCAAAGACATTAGAATATGAAGATAAGTAACGCCATACGATTTTTTGGTGCTGGCTTTTCAACTGGCTTCTGGCTCTCTTAAATTTTTTAAAAGCCAGAGAGAGAGAGAGAGCGCTCTAGAGCCAGCCGCTTTTTTCTACGCATACAGCGACAGCCGACGACTGTTAGTGTGCTCACGTATTCTCAAGCATTACTTACACAAGCAAGTGCATTCTATTTTTAGATTTTTACGCTCTCAACTTTGTGTGAGCGGAGAGAGCGCGACTTTCGTCGCCACCAAAAAAATACCTGCATAGGGCAAAACCAATATATGGCCGTTCGGCATCTGAGAGATTATATTGATCTTTGGTTCGACGAAACTTGTAGACAAGTTTTTAAGTCCATTGATATGGTCAAAGTTGTTAAAAATGACTAAAAAGCAACTTTCAAAAATATATTAAAAAGCCATCTTAAACGGAATAATGCGTGTGAAAATTTAGATGCTTAGAGGAATCTTTTCTCTTTCGAGGGCAATAAACCAAATTCCTAGTTGATGGGCTAGAAACATCATATTGTGTCAGTAGGCTCTTTTGAAAATCAGTTTTTAATTGTTTTTAAATTTTTAAAATGCCGCGACAGTTCTTAAACTCACCGAGCTCTTTCTGATAAGTATGCGCAAGGTACACTCCAATGTGTCATAGAGAGTTCATCAAACAATCGGTTCAAACGGCTTACGAAAGGGTCTTTTGGAAGTCGAATGGTCAACTTGGACAAATCATGGGTACCACATTCAATATGTACTCGCCGCCGCCGGAAACTCCAGCTCTCCATCCCCATCACATTAGAGAGAGAAGCGCAATCACCTAACAGATTGCTACTTTTGCCTATCCAGAGTATCGCTATTCGAGAAGAATTAAAGATCACTTCAAATTTCACACTGTTTCATCTGTTGATCTCCCATCATCATCTTTACCAATCTGTCAGTACAGACACTAGTTGATCCGTTGTATAATGATTTTGGTCCGACTCCTAGGTAAGTGAACAACATGACTCATCTGAATCAGCCGATGACTTAGAAAACTATCAAGAACACGCAAAAGAGCGAAATCCCTTCTGCCAAAGCGGATTTAACGATCTGATAATAAAAATACGAAATTTTAGAATCACGTTTGGAAGAACGGATGACTTCAAAATCATGTACTATATCGTGCAGTGCTAAGTATTACTTAAAAAGAGACATGATATTGCAATGATGTGCGTGGTTTATTTGAGGAGTTTAACGAGCCATATGATCCAGTCGATTGGCGTTTGTTTATCGACGGTTGCAAGTTCAGTCTAAAAAAGGTATTGTTGCACCAGGGAAATGTCAAGCCTTCGATACCGCTTGATTTGATTAACTTTAAGGAACATAACTGGAAAATTTGCGCAGACCTCAAAGTTGTTGCAATAGTTTCAGGATTGCAACAAGGGTATACCAAACACATGTGTTTTTTGTGCAAATGGGACAGTTGGCCGGTCCGAACGAATTACATAGTTGGCCAAGAAAATGTAAAGTTCGAGCCACTTGTGAACATAGCTCGTAAATAACTCTCAACCCAAGGTTCAGTTTGCTCTGCGCACGTCACTGACTAAAAAAACAAAAACAAAACGCGCTCGGGCTTCCCTCAACCGAATTTAAGCGGCGATTTCGCTCACTGCTCGGTGGCCGTGGTTAAACACATAGCACCGATCGGTCTGAGAGCAATCCCATACTAGGCCCAAGTCAGTCAATCGCTCATCAAAGGCGGTCTTCACGAAGACTGAACTTTAAAAATCTTATTTCAAACGGTTGCAGACTCAAGAGAGCGCCAGAGTTAAACATAAACAAAGACCGAGTCAGCGTAAGAAAGAATGAGAGAAGGCATATAGTTTTTCGCACACATTCATATTGTTAGCCGAGCCTAAGCAGTAAGCGTACACAACAATACATACGAAGAAGACCTTTTGAAAGTGTGAATTTTGCCAAAAGGGCCCGAGATAGAAAAAAATAAAATATGTGTTTCTCTCCTCTCACAACCAAAGAGAGACAAAAAGCGTAGTGGTCGAAAGCGAAAGCGGTCGTTTTCTGACCCAGGCAAACGGGAGACCGATTTTTGCGACCTCGGCTTGTGAGCAAGGAGCAAGTTATACTGCCTCCCCTTCATATATACTCCTGCCCAAAATTATACGACACCCCGAAAATTTTAGTTTCGACCCTCGTAAGAGAATGGGAAAGCATAATACAACGAAATCAAGTAAGCAGAATGAAAGATTATTGAAATCTGCTTAAAATCTGATATTCTTATCTCTGACTGCATCTCGCGTTTTCAAGTAGCGGTAAAAAAAGCAAAAAAGTTCGATTTTTGTGATGTCTGCAAGTGTATCAAAATTATACGACATATTTCAAATGTTGCGGCTGGAGAGAAAGATTTGGTTTCAATTAATTTTTTTTTATATATCTGCTAACAATTTAATGAATTTTTAATGCCGCGTGGGCGTTTGTTATCCGACGAGGAAAAGGGAAGGATAAGAGCCTACAACGATGTTGGTTTTAATGTAAGCGAAATATCGCGGAAAATCGGCGGAAAACGTTGTGTTGTCACCAAATTTTTGAACAATCCGGATGAATATGGTGTGAAGCATAGCTCTGGAAGAAAACCCAAGTTGTTTGACTGCGAAGAAGTCGCATAATACTTAATGCTAGCAATTCGATTGCTTCGTGCTTCACACTTGCCTCATGTTGCAGTAAGCCTGTGTCACGGATGATTGTTTGACGGACGCTGCAATCATCGGAGTGCATTGTCAGAGAAGTCTTAAAAAAGGTTCCGTTCTTAAAGCCGCACCACAAAACAGCACGACTTCAATCTGTGGAAATAAAACTTGGAGAGAAACTGGGCGTCGGTATAAAATTTTAGCTTTATTTTGTTTACACAGCTTTGTTCAATATTTATCATTTAGATAATTATTTTTGATGAAAAAAAATTTGCCCTGACGGCCCAGATGGATTTCGGCACTACTGGATAGATTTGCGAAAGGATCCACTTATGTTTTCCAAGCGCAATTTCGGAGGCGGATCCGCAATGGTTTGGGGTGCCTTTCATGCGTCTGGAACGCTTGATCTGTGCTTCACAAGCTGCAGGATGAACAGTAGAGAATGCAAAAAAGTATTGGAACGAGATCTTGTTTTTCCGCAAGATAATGCATCTATTCACAAGAGCAGAGAGACCCAGCGCTTCATAAGTGATCACCATATAAATGTTTCGGATTGGCCAGCATGCTCCCCTGACCTAAACCCAATTGAGAATATTGTAGGTATCTTAGCCAGGCGAGTTTACGGCAATACAACAAATTTGAGAATGTCGAAAGCCTCAAAAGCGAAATTTTGGCCAAATGGTCTCTTTTAGACCAAAATTTACTTACAAATTTAGTGAATTCAATGCCTAAGAGACTTTTCGATGTAGCAGAGGCTGAAGGTGGCACTATTATTTATTAAATATTGTTTATATAACATTTTAAGAATAAAATATTAACTAAATCCAACAAATTGACATGTGTCGTATAATTTTGCTACACTTGCAGACATGACAAAAATCGAACTTTTTTGCTTTTTAATCCGCTACTTGAAAACGCGAGATGCAATCAATAATAAGAATATCAGATTTTAAGCAGAATTCATTAAGCTTTCATTCTGCATACTTGATTTCGTTGTATTGGGCTTTCCCATTCTCCTACAAGGGTCGAAACTAAAATTTTCGGGGTGTCGTATAATTTTGGGCAGGAGTGGTTTAATTAAAAATTTTGTGAAGGCTCTACAAAAAGGCGCTGATGCATTTGCATATCTGAAGAGTGTGTTCCCTTACCTATCCGAGGCAAAGATCAAGGAGGGTGTTTGTTGGGCCGCAAATTAAAATCTTTCCGAGGACTCCCAATTCAAATTAATGTTGTCCAAGGATGATGAGGACGCATGGAATTCGTTCCGTTGTGTTGTCACTTCATTTCATGGGAATTTCAGAAGTTCTAACTATAAAGAAGTCGTCGCAGAAAATACATAAAGTTTATATATTATATTAAACTTTTCATTGTATTCAAACGCTGCGCAGCTACTTAATTTTTTGTATTCTCATTTGGATTTCTTTCCTGAAAACCTCGGTGATGAGAGTGATGAGCATGGTGAGCGATTTCATCAGGATAAGAAGAGTATGGAACGCCGCTATCAAGGATTTTGGGATGAGGCCATGATGGGTGAATTTTGTTGGTTTCTTACGCGTGAAACCCGAATTATCGATATCTTTGTAATTAGCATCTACACTAAAAATTTGACAATAAAATGATGTATAAATGATTGAAAGATCATTTTATTAGCTTTAATTTGGTGTATAAAACTAACTCATAAGTTATTTCATAATTGGGATATTTGAATCAAAGTGAGAGGTTCTTTTTCAAAAATGCAAAAAACAGTCATTTCAGATTATCTCGAAATCTGTTCTACTGAGAAATTTTTAAGTTTCATATTCGGATTCAGAGCGTGATTTTACATAAAGAATGACATCAAGTTGTAGAGGATTAGAAAATTATTAATTATTTGTAAACTTGTGTAATCACTGAGTTAGACGTTAACATTAAAAATAGAGGGAAGCTAACTTCGGCTGTACCGAAGTTTATATACCCTTGGAGCATGATATATGCTGCCAGTTTTTTATATGGCAATACGATATATTCATCAAAAAAGTTTTTCTCACTAGAACTACATTTTGGACCGATCGTTCCTATGGCAGCTATATGCTATAGTCATCCGATTTAAATCAAACTTGACAAAATTGTGTGGTAGTATATAATATAGATCTGTACAACGTGGGAGCGATAGCATTGAAAACAAAAAAGTTTTTCTTACTAAGACTTTTTTCAGACCTATCTTTTGTATGGCAGCTATACTATATAGTTGCCCGATTTGCATAAAACTTGCTGAAATTATGTGAAAGCATAGAAAACTTATAAATACGGGGGTTGGGAGCGATAGAATTGAAAACAAAAAAGTTTTTCTCACTAAGACTTTTTTTCAGACCTATCTTTTGTATGGCAGCTATACTATATAGTTGCCCGATTTGCATAAAACTTGCTGAAATTATGTGAAAGCATAGAAAACTTATAAATACGGGGGTTGGGAGCGATAGCATTGAAAACAAAAAAGTTTTTCTCACTAAGACTTTTTTTCAGACCTATCTTTTGTATGGCAGCTATACTATATAGTTGCCCGATTTGCATAAAACTTGCTGAAATTATGTGAAAGCATAGAAAACTTATAAATACGGGGGTTGGGAGCGATAGCATTGAAAACAAAAAAGTTTTTCTCACTAAAACTACTTTTTCAACCGATCGTTCCTATGGCAGCTATATGCTATAGTCATCCGATCCGGCCGGTTCCGACAAATGTGCAGCGTATTTATACCAAAAGACTTCGTGCAAAGTTTGGTTGAGATAGCTTTAAAACTGACGGAGGAGATAGCATAGAAACAGACGGACAGACGGACGGACAGACGGACAGACGGACATGGCTATATCAACTCAGCTCGTCATGCTGATCAAGAATATATATACTTTATGTGGTCGGAGATGTTTCCTTCTGTGCGTTACAAACAGGGCGGACAGATTTTTTACGAATAAAAAAAAAAAATTTTCTCACAAATATCCTCTTTTTGACCGATAGTTCCTATAGAAACTATAATATATAGTCATCCGATCCGGTCGGTTCCGATATATTAGCAGTGTGCAGTAAAAAGAAGATTCTGTGCAAAGTTTCAGCTCGATAGCTTTAAAACTGAGAGACTAGTTTGCGTAGAAACAGACAGACGGACAAACAGACGGTCGGACAAAGCTCAATCGACTCAGCTCGTCGCCCTGATCAAGAATATATATAGTTTATAGGGTCGAAGATGATTCCTTCTGTGCGTTGCAAACTTCTGGGCAAAATTTTAATACCCTTTGCAAGGGTATAAACCAGTGTCCGGCACCGTTCAATTTACTGTGTATACAATTAGCAACGTCTATCCTCTGTAGCAGCGGCGTCGATACACAGACACTATAGGAGCGTACACTGCTCTCTTTTGCAATAACAAAACTGTGCTAACTGAGAGCGCTCTCGCGTGTGTGAACGCACACATGCAAAGGCAAAATAAGCATGTGTGTTTTGCCGGACACTGGTATAAACAGTCGATTTTTGAAATTTTGACATTGAAACCCCATAGCTCCACTATTTACACTGTGCAACACTAAGGGCCGTTTTCTCATGTTGCTAAAGTTGATACGATCGAGTTCAAAAAATTCTGAAAGGGTATGATGGTAGTACAAAAGTCTTCGCCAGGTTTGGTCTGGTTAGCTGCCGATTTCTTTTTAGCGCACTTTGAAGTCTTAAGCATATGATTGGGACTTGTAACTACATCGTAACTATCTCGTAAACTATTTGAACAAACAAAAAGGAAATCTCTATCACTAACATTAGCAAAGCCAAGATTGGGGAACACACACAGTCACAAAGGTACTGGCAGACAGCACTGTTCTTATGTGTGCCGGATTTTGCTGTCAAGTCGTTTAGGAATTCCCAAACGATTATGGTAGCTCCGGCATGGAGTAAGAGTCGTTGGGGCCAGTACATTAGGCGAAGGTCACTGATGATCCGGTAGAGGTACCAGTGAAACAGCTGTATGACCACCTAGCGTGCTTTGTGTTGTGTTGTGTTTCCTGCTTTTTGAAGTTATGTGCAAACATAACGAGACCTAGAGCCAGTGTACTATTGATGGTTTGATTATCATAAAGGTCGTTAAAGCACACACATGTGTAAAAAACGCCAGGCACGGCGTCGTTGCTGAAACTAAACAGAAATAGTTTCATTTATAGCAACAAAAACTCCGGTTTGAATGCTACTCTGTACTCAAACTATTGGTTACTGTGTTAGAAGCGGGGAGGAAATCTCTTTCACTAACATTAGCAAAGCCAAGATTGGGGAACACACACAGTCACAAAGGTACTGGCAGCCAGCACTGTTCTTATGTGTGCCGGATTTTGCTGTCAAGTCGTTTAGGAATTCCCAAACGATTATGGTAGCTTTGGCATGGAGTAAGAGTCGTTGGGGCCAGTACATTAGGCGATAATATTCGTTTTTTTCGAATTTTTATGACAGTTCTTCAGGTATTTGGGCTTTTAACTATATGATAGACTACTTAAATAAAGTTTGTTCTTACAACTTTTACCTATATTACTTGCCCAAATTTGTGACAAGTTTAAGGAAAAAGTTGAAAAACTGGAAAAAAGTTGTGAAAACTTGGATTTTTACGACATCTTTTGTAATTTTAAGTACGAAGATGTTATTTTTTGCGATTTGCTACAAGGAAATGTTTTGTAGGCCAAGCCCAGAGCAACAACTTTGCTAAAGACATAAAAGCTAAATTCAAAATAGTTTACGAGATATGGTATCGTTAATCCTACTCTGAAGCTGAAAAGTTCAAAGGTAAAAAAAAGACCAAACCCAGACAGGGTTTAACAAAACCTCGTTTTTATTTTCACGCGAAAACTTTAAGTCGGTTACATTGATAAGATGTTTATTTGAAACACTTTGGAATCGCGAGGATAACTTTTTCAGCTTATGAACGTGGAATCAAGAATCTAAAACTCAAAGTTTATTATGGCAGGCATTTTTATTGCTTAAACGTCTTTATAGAATTTTTAATAAATATTTATTATACTATTGTGACGACTTTGAGTCTATGTCGCACTATATTTAACAGATATTAACGGACTATTTTTAGATTTGTCAGAATACCTTTATTTTTGTCCGAAAATTAAGGTTCGGAACAGGTTCAGGTTTAACAATTTTTTAAACTTTGGATTGGTTTAAGGTTCGCTTCGCAGTTTAAAAAAAAAAGTTGGAATTCCGGTCTCAAACCGGTTCGGTTCATAGGCAGTTTGCAGTTCTGCTTAAAAAAGGAGGTAAATTTCCCGAAAAATTTGTATGCAGACATTGTTACATTTTAATGTAGAAGTTTGAAATCGCGATTGAACCTGATAAATGTGTCTTCCCTCCTACCAAGAATCAGATAACGCTTGCGAAAACGGCACAAAAAGATAAATTAGTGTTGGTTGCCGCCACTTATAGCTTGCATGATTGTTCAACTAGTCGCGTCTATGGTTACCTTTGAATTTCAAGTGACTTTTAGAGACCGTGTTATCAGTGACTTACTTGCTGAGGAAAATGTTGACAAAACCAGCGCCTGCCACATCCAGCTTTTGGACTAGTGATGATGCTGGAAATTTTTTTTGTATCTCAATTGCAATCTCACGCGGTGATTTGCTAAGGCCAGCGTCTTTTAGTTTCTTTGCCAATCCCATGGCAAACTTGACCGATGGAGCGATTAGCACTGGAGTGTCCGAGAATTGCGGGAATGCTCTTGCAATTGCTTCAGCAAATAAGGATTCCAATTGTTCCACGATCGAGCTGCTTTCATCAAAATGCAAATAGTCAGCTGGAACACGATTTGCCGCCTCTTCAGATATTGCCTTAAAGAAGAAATATATGAAATCTATCATTTTTTGAATTGAGTAAAAACTATATTATATTTTCAATATTATATTTTCAATATAGTTTTTACTCAATTCAACTACAAATATGAAACAAAAGCATAAATGTGATACAGTTCCAAGAAATGAATCTCAAGCATGGGTAATAAATATTAATATTTGAATTAAAAACAACGAATATATAATTTTTTTCTTTAGAAATTAGCTTTTACACATCCGGTCACCTTCACCAGCTATTGCCGCCAGCTGTGAAGTAACTAGCCATGAAAAAGCAAATTCTCAAACTTTGCCGTTCGAATTCGGCGTTAAACTGTAGGTCCCTTTCTCTTGTGCGAAAAATTTTAAGCACTCACGACAAGAGATTGTAAGAAGCTTGGTTTGGCCCCTTCGAGGGGCTGTATAGCCAATTTTACATTTACATTTTACCCCTTAATCTTATTGATATTCTTAATAACATACAGAAAGCATATCCAAACCCATAATCTATCTATCTCTATAAATATAAAAGAGAGTGTTTTGGAAAATTCCACCCGGAAAAGTCGGAAAAGTTTGTATGGGAAAAATGTTATTTTTTCATCCGATTGACTTGAAACTTGGTTTGTAAGCATAGTACGCGAAATAATTCGACACGTGGAAAATCCGCCCACAAGGAAAATGGGCGGAAAATTCTGCAAGAAAAAAACTATTTTTCATCCGATTGGCTTGAAACTCGGTTTGTAAGGATAGAATACGAAATAGTTTGAAATGTGATTTTCTCAAGTTGGAAATTTGACCTGACGGTCGGAAAATTGCCGGAAAATTCTACATACAAAATATACTATTTTTCATCCGATTGGGTTCAAATTCGGTTTGTAAGGACAGAATACGAAATAATTTGAAATGTAATTTTCCGACTTTGGAAATTCCGCCCCCCAGGAAAACGGCCGGAAAATTCAGCATGAAAAAAATTATTTTTCATCCGATTGGCTTCTAACTCGGTTTGTAAGGATGGAATACGAAAGAGTTTGTAACGACAGAATACGAAATAATAAAAATGTGATTTTTCAATGTCGGAAAATCCGCCCCCAGGCGTGAAAATGGCCGGAAAATTCAACATGCGATATAACTATTTTTCATCCGATTGACTTGAAACTCGGTTTGTAAGTTCAAAATGAGAATTCAGTTGTGTTTTCATTTTCCGATATTGGAAGTAAGGCCGAGATGCCCACTGGGAAGTGAATGGGATGTGGGTGGGATGTGAGTGGGATGTAGGTGGTTAGTTGTTTTGAAAGTGGTTGAAAAATGGATGGAAAGTGGGTGGAATGTGGCGGGAAGTGGGAGGGATGTGGGTGGGAAGTGAGAGGATGTAGGTGGGATGTTGGCGGGAAGTGGGAGGGAAGTGGGTGGGATGTGGGCGTGAAGTGGGTGGGTTGGAATTGGGTGTAGAGTGGGTGGGATGGGGGTAGGAGTTGTGGGGAGAACCCATCAGCAAAGTTCGATTTCTGGGTTCTACGGGGTTCTATACTGTTGAAGGCGCAGCGAAGCGCGTAGGGTTATTTGCTAGTACATGTATAAAATTTTCAAATCTGAACCAACGGAATTTGCAAATGGGTATTTCCACAGAAAGGTCCACCGAGATTGAAAAAAATTGTTTTTTTTTTAATGATTTTTCTTTCTTTCTATCAACCTGACCTCGAGCCGGAGACAATACATCTATAATTAGAAATGTCGCCATATCACAATTGTGATTTTTCTTAAGATAACATTAAAAACAAAATCATAATAAATCTTCAAATGTAAGTACAGCTTTTCTGATTCTTTACTATAAGAAAATTGTCCTGAATACCGAAGATATGTCCATTTCACTGTTAGCTTTTTTTTAAGATGTCGCGTGATAAATGTCGCGTTCTTCATAATATTAAAGCTAATAAAAACATAACTAATGTAAAAAATTGAATATGATTGCACTCAAGAAAAAGCTGCATTATTCCCCTTTATTTAAAAGTTAACTGCTTCAAAATATTTATTTAACTTTCGCAGATTTATTAATTTTTTTTAGATGCAGTCGAAAACAACTTCCATTTTTCTCGCGTGATAAATCCCATGATTTTTTTTTAATATATTTTAATCGTCAAATCTACTAAACCTACCCTCTTTTAAATAGAAAAAATAGAAACAATATCATAAATTCGTTTTGATTACGATTACGTACGATTGTCGCGTTCGCGACTGTGGAAATGCCCATATGGAATACACCTACTCACATTAATCAATTTGTGGCTCAATCTCTTATAGTTTTTAAAACAACCTAAAATGGGAATAGTGTCTCCGCTCTTTTCAAATGTGGGCATTTCCATTCAGTCGAACGGGACCCTTGAACACATTTAAAGTAAATAAAAGTCAAAATAAGTTTAACTTATAACTTTTGTTAGCCCTATTATTGGTGCCAATGCTGATTGTGCACAATTTTTCGTTCTCAAGATAATTGCATTCGAACGTGACAAAAAGTGGACCTTTTCTTGGAAATGCCCATATGTAAACAGATTAAAAGAATATATATAGGCATTTCCATGATTTCAGTCACGATCGACAGACACTTTAAAAAAAACTTTAAAAATAAGCATAACTTATACCTAGAGAACAAATATATTTGCTAAAACGAATATGAATATATTCAAAAAAAAAACTCTAAAAAGCATATAAGTATCAGGGTTGTTCCGTAATTAACTTTTACTTAATTTGCTCGAATTTGATTTGGTTACCCGTTCCGGTTTTCACAATTCGATAGATTTACTCGATTTGAATTCACATTACTCGAAGATAATGAATTCAAAAGTAAATATTATATCATATTTATCTACAGCCTTGCCTAACAAACTACGCTCATCACCAACCCTTCCGAAACCTTTGTTTAAACTATGACTTGCATTATGATATTTTTTCATCTCAATCCTCCTTGTTTGTAATAAGTAATAAAAAATAATTTATTGTCTTTTCTAAGTAGACCCTCTTAAAGATAGACAGAACATTGTTAAACTATAAATAAATTCATACCCTATACCAATTGAAAATGAGGGGGCGTGTGAGCGTTGCAGTCGAGTAGCCCGACTCCGAAATACCCTGTACAATTCAGACACACATACTAACACACTCAAGCGCACACACCCACACGCGCCCGCGCGCACATACTGTGAAATAGGCACAGTGCTTCCGCTTCTCCCTCTCACAAGCAAAATTGTTTCGTGCATAACTTAGATGTTTTTGCTCGGATCTTACTGCGCTTTTCAGAATGGATAGATATAAGTCCTAAAAAGTCCCAAAAGGTTGTAACTTGAAAATTGTGGCTCTGACAGTTTTTTGCGGTTTAAAGCCTAGTACGGAGGGCGTTCAAATTTTCCTTCCAGAAATTTACCTAATATTCCTTTTCGTGGAATGTAAAAGGCAGTGTGACCAGGTAAACTCAACATAAAATAACCAAATCGAAAAATGAATAAATTGGCCATCTGATTTGTATTTTGTGTATAAGATTTAAATAAAATGAGGCACAATGCACAACATGGAGGAAGTTGCAATTGCAGTTGCAGTGGCAGCTATTAAAATAAAAAATGTGAGCAAGACTACAAAATTGTATTCGCCTCTTGCCGTCTGCACGACGGCATTTTTCAGGGCGAGCAGGATCCCACTCAGGTGCACATATCGCTGCAACGTAAGATGGCTCAATTCATGCCTTGGGGCGTGCCGTGAAACAACAAGTCAAGTTGCGCAAGCGTGGCTCAATATTCTATCTTGATTGTTTGGTGCAGGAGTATGAGGCAGCCACACGAAGTGTTTATATTCAACCCTTTTCTCAACTGGACACCAGCTGCTTCCCAAGCACATTTTGTAAATGCGGTGTCCTGTTGCTTGCCATCTGTGATGTCCCACAAACATGCCTTGTTTTTCACTGCATCAATTAATGCATTTTTGTCGTCATAACTAACATTTTGCAGACGATTTTTAATCTTTCACATCATTTATTTTTTCTTTTGCCTTGCCTTTTGACAACTGACACAAGGAATAAATTACTGCACAATATCTCTGGCAGAAATATCAGCTGTTCGATACAGTCCACACGGTTCATCGATATGGCAACTCTCAAAATTCCTTGTGTGTATTGCTTGGCTTTCTGCGTACCCAACATCAGAATGAGGCAAGGAAAAATTCCTTAAGCAATTTTTTTTATATGGAGTTTGACAGCTGAAGGAAAATTCGAACGCCCTCCGTACTAGGCTTATTCCTTTTTGTGGAATGTAAAAAGGCAGTGTGACCAGGTAAAGTCAAAAGAAAATAACGAAATTGGAAATTAAATAAATTGGCCAGCTGACTTGTATTTTGATTATAAGATTTAAACAAAATGAGGCACAATGCAAAACATGAAGGAAGTTGCAATTGAAGTTGCAGTGGCAGCTATTAAAATGAAGAATGTGAGGAATACTACAGAATTGTATTCGCCTGTTGCCGTCTGCACGACGGCATTATTCAGGGCGAGCAGGATGCCATTCAGGTGCACATACCGCTGCAACGCAAGATGGCTCAATTTATGCCTTGGGGCGTGCCGTGAAACAACATGTCAAGTTGCGCAAGATTCCATCCTGATTGTCTGGTGCAGGAGTATGAGGCAGCCGCACGAAGTGATTATATGCAACTGGACACCAACTGCTTCCAAAGCACATTTTGTAAAGGCGGGGTCCAGTTGCTTGCCATCTGTGTTGTCCCACAAACATGCAATTTTTTTTATATGGAGTTTGACAGCTGAAGGAAAATTCGAACGCCCTCCGTACTAGGCTTAAGGGAGGAGGGAGGAAATATTGCAAATCAGAAACAAACTCGATCTGGGTACTGTATACCCTCCCTATGTACATGCATCTCTATCAAACAAAACAAAAACTGTTTTTTGTTTGTTTTTGGCTTTGGCAAACTATTTTTCGATACAGTTTTAAATAACAAAACCTGTAGTGAGTTGGACTTTATTAAAATCTGTCAATAAATCTGTGATGTATGTATTTTACAAATCTGAAACAAAGTTAATCTGTGTACGGTGCAATACGTATGCATGTATGTACATGTAAAAACTTGTGTCTCTATCTCTTAAAGTCTCGGAGATCGACGCGTTCATACAGGCAGACAGACAAGGCAATATCGACTCTGCTGTTGATGCTGATCAAGAATATATGTACTTTATATGGTCGGAAGTGATTCCTTCAGCTTGTTACATACATTTGCACGACTTTAGTATACCCTTTTTACTCTACGAGTAACGGGTATAAATATAACCCATTTCTAGGACATAGACTCCTTGGAAAATGGCCAAATAAGCCGTTTTCTGCATTTTCATGTCCATTTCACAGTTAATTTATTAGAGATATGGAATTTCAAAAGCCAGATTTGGGTTCAGCGTGGAAAAATTGTTTAGAAACAATTATTATTTTACCATTTTAGGTTCTGTGCTGAGAATAAACTAATTTTGAAATCAAGACAAAATACTTATGCCAACCCTATTTGCACATTTTGATTTATATTTTCTAACCTAAGCAGCTGATTGTGTACTATTTATGTTTTATTGATTGCATGCTTTTATACCATTGCATTCGAACGTGAGACAAAAAGGTGCACCTTTGTGCATGATCAATCAACAAGCTATGTATCAACACTTCTGAGTATTCTGATGAAGATGAAGCATTATTGCATCAGCCACACTCAGTAAATAATTAGGCAAGGTCTTCTGTCCGATTGGCAAGGCATTATTGTTAAATGTAACACAACCTATCGCGAGTAAATTCCTAGTAAATTTGATATGATGGCACTCTAATGTTGGAACAGTCAAGTTTTTAGTGACTCCCCTGTCCCCTCTGTACCTATGTACGTGCAGTTGCATTTGAGCACCCACCTGCTTGATTACGAATAGGCGGTGTTTCAGCTTAGTGTTTTCCATTTGCAGCTTGACCAAGTCATCATCCGGTTGGACAGCTCCTTCTGTTTTGTCGTCGTCGTTCGGTTTGGCCCAATACATCTGAGCAGACAACTCAGTTGCCATTCGTTCCTGTAATGATATTTGGTAGCCAATTAATAAACAACTTAACACAAGTGCCCACATACATATGTATGTACATACCAACTCTTCCAGCTTGCTTAGCTCCAATTTTATTTCCGACATTTTGCAACTTATTTTTCATTTGCTGCCACTGCCACATGGATTTGAGCGCCGCGCAGTGTGTACACTCCGCTTCAGTGTTAAATAAGGTGGAGATGTACCATGTGCACTGGCTCACAAGACAAGACCTTACGAACTAGTTCGTAACCCAAAAAAAACTCAAATTCACCCAATGTTGGTTTTCCTATACCTTTAAAATGCAACTACACTTTTTTATTTTCTTAACATTTATTGGTGCTGTAAAGCTTAGTACTGAGTTCGTTTAAATTTTCCTTGAGCAGTGAAATTCCATAAAAAATTACATAAGGATATTTTCATCCATTGTTCTGTTGTTTTGTACTCTAAAAAAAACACATAAATCTAGCAGTGCGGGAAGCGTGCAGCTGACAAATCCATAGTCAGTGACAGCATTAATTGGTGGTCCGCTGAGCAAATGGCTTTCCTGCCTCATTGGCCAGCTGAACGACGCTAATAAGTATTAGTAGGTTGTCAATGGGCTTTGTGGAGGGACTCAAATGCAGCTCAGGTGCACATGCACTGCAGCACCCAGACCGACATAGGCGAACAACACATCAGAAAATGGATGCCGAACAAAGTATCGATATAGACTTTATATCATTATTAAATATTATTCTGAGGCAATATATCGGATATTGAATATATTTTGGTTATATCGGATATCGAATATATTTTGGTTACATTGGTTGGTTTCGGCCAATAAAAGTGAGGTTTACTGGGTTGGATATAAGTTTTCTCCAAATTACCTTATGTCAGCTCTATAAATCAAACACAAAAATAGCGCTATACAAGTCGCTTATCATCCCAGTCCTGCAATACGTCGCAGAAGGGTAATATCATCAGCGGATGAGGCGGCGATTGTCGTTTTCGAGCGAAAGATTCTTCGCAGGATTTATGGACCTTTGAAAGTTGGCGAGGATTTTCGCATCCGAAGGAATGACGAACTATATGAGATCTATGGGGATACTAGTCTGGTTAAGCGCATAAAGCAACAGCGGCTGCGCTGGCGGGGACATGTTACCCGTATGGATGAACAAGCTCCAGCAAAAATGGTCTACATGAGGAATGCGAAAGAACTGGGACAAGGCAAGGTGGGACGACCAGGTGCGGAATGACATTTCCAAGCTTGGCGTGAAAAACTGGTGCCAGCTTGCACGGAGCAGAAGCGACTGGCGGACATTGGTGGCAGCGGCCGAGACCGTCAAACATATTTTTCCGGGGAGATATATCTTAAACCGAATTTTTTGGCGATATTTTTCGGGGATATTTTTGTCATAGCATTCGGTCACACTGTAGCGAGTAACTGTTTCTTGTGCTCTGGACATTTAAGCAAAATGTTTATGCACAGAAAACGCAGTGGAAATTGTGCAATAAACTTTTAAGGACCAGTGGAAACTCAACAAATTTAAAATAGGGTTGTTGAAAATATTATCGATACATCAAAATATGGATATTTTTGCCCAAAATTACTAATAATTAATTATAAAAATCATTATCGCATATTTTTCCTGGGCGATATATCGGAAATCGAATATTTTTGGTGATATTTTTGGTTTAGCCTTCGATTACACTGTTGCGAATAACTGTTTCTTGTGATCTGGTCATGTAAAGCAAAACGTTTAAGAGTTATTTTGTTAAAGTTTATGCACAGAAAACGCAGTGGAAACTGTGTAGTAAACTTTTAAGAACCTGTGGAAACTCAACAAATATATGAGCGCACTCAAAAGCAATGCATGGAGATGCTTAGCTGAAATGCAGCTCATCAACGGTAAATGTAAGTATAAATGGTTTTGAATTTTGGGAGTTAGTGTTCTTTGTGTATCGAATTGGCTCCTATTTATGCACTTTTTTATATTGTGGATATTTATATCGTGATGCACAATAAATGTACTGGTATTGTACATAAAAAAGTGCAAGCTTGTTTATGTATATGTTTGTAAGTCTATAAAAGTGCATAAACAGGATAGGACATGTTCGATCGCCGGAAGCACTATTGTAAATCAAATATAATTATAAAGCAGACATTAGTAGTGGATGCAATGAAGAATATGGGAGCTCAATCTCAACAATCATCAGGATAGGGGAATAAATTATTGGTGTTGTATTTTATTTTACCGTTGTTGGGCGTTGTCATATCTTATTATACCGGAAAGCTCCGTGCCATCGGAACGCTTGGCTCCGGCTATAAAAAGTACAGTTTTTGACACCAGAAGCCGAATGAGCGATGAGCACATAACCCAAGGGGTCTTCCTTAAATCTCTGTCTAACGATATTTGGTAAAATTAGAATTTTTTACGTTTCGTAGATGTAAGTGAATAAGTTTTTGTAATGCTTTGTAGTTCGAATGCTCTATTTTGACAGATGATGAATTTAAAAAGTAAACACTTCTTTCGTTCCAAAAATTTAAATTCATAAATAAGTTAGCAACTATGGTAATAATTAAATAAAAAATAAGTTTCTTTTGTTAATTTAATAAATATACATTAAGTTTATATTTTTTAAGCACAGTCAGATTCTAGTTCTTATTACGCGTCAAATGACGCCCCAATTACCTCAGAAGACCTGTTCATTCTTAAGATCCGGATTGTTATTGAAAAATATCGATAATATCGATGTTTTTGACACCAAAATATTTACATATATCGAAATGATACTTTTTCAATATCCCAAATAAAAAAAAATAGAAATAGATATTTTTAAAATATTCGACAACCCTAATATAAAAACTGACTTAAAAGTAAAGCAAGATTGGCTGAATTGCAGTTCATCAACGGTAAATGTAAGTATAAATGATTTTGAGATCTGGGAATTTGTGTTCTTTGTGTGTGAAATGGGCGGCTATTTATGCATTTTTTTTATATTTTGGATATTTACATCATGATGCACATTAAATGTACTGGTATTGTACATAAATATATTCACGCTTGTATATTAATATGTTTGTAAGTCTATAAAAGATGCATAAGCAGGCTCGAACTTGTTCAATCTCCGGAAACTCTAATGCAAAAAGTGGATGCGATAAGAAATATGGGAGCCTTCAAAGGCAAATATGGAAACTAAATAATTAAATTTTTTTACAAAATAATGTTCGTGGGTCTATTTCCAGACAATGGATGTAAATCTAATGAAATATGGGAAGCTGTGCAACGTATGATATGCAAGGACAATCTTCTGTGTCTAAAAGGACGGGTTTATGTACGATATGAGCAAATGCGTGCCCTTTTATAAAATGCCAAGTCGCTTAAAGGTGTGTATTTTTAATTAGTATACTCTATCCGTCCCCAACTCCACTTGCCAACGACAAGCGGTGTTTTATTTTGATAATATGTAAAATCTTTCTAAGAAACAGAGCTTTAACATCCAATATATATTTCTTTTAGGAATCATCAGTTAATGCATCTAGTAACTCGCTCTCTGAAGAAGTAATTTTTGAAGAATCACTCTTCGCTGATTACAATACTGACATGCTATCTCAACAATCATCAGGACAGAGGAATAAATTATAAGAGCTGTATTTTAATTTACCGTTGTTTACCCTGGAAGAGAAAGACGCACTGTCAGTGCTTTTTGAATTGGCTTTGTCA
The DNA here is from genome assembly GCA_018904235.1 of Lordiphosa stackelbergi. Taxonomy (NCBI): domain Eukaryota; kingdom Metazoa; phylum Arthropoda; class Insecta; order Diptera; family Drosophilidae; genus Lordiphosa; species Lordiphosa stackelbergi. The sequence continues at coordinate 114,432 of JAEIFU010000096.1, read as the reverse complement.
TATCTTATTACACCGAGAAGCTCCGTACCATCGCAAAGATTGCCATCGGCTCTGTCTAACGATTATTGGTAAAATCAGAAGTTTTGACTTTTCGTAGATTATATACAGGCATGTTCTAAATTCCACTACTTTTTGAAAAGAAAATCGAACGCAATTCCGCTTCGGTTTTGTTTTTGTGTTCTCAATTTCGAATGAAATTGCTCTCTTTTACTTTTTGCAATAAACTGAACCGAGCGAGAATGGCACTAGATCAGTGGTCCCCAAACCCACACTATCAAGCTTTGCACTTGTGTGTGTAGCAGCGGAACGCGAAGTGTGCTATTTATAGAACTCGCGTATTCTCTCCCTCTATGCGCGTGTCGGCTGCGACGCTGGCAGAATCATGACTTCCTATCCCAGGGGATAGGCTTGCGTCATTGTGGGCACCACTGAACTAGATACACAAGAGAGAAACCATAATTCCAAGCGAAACGATCGAAAATGGAACAGTTGGAAATGAGAGAAGCTGACTTTTATAGCCGATTTCCACTTACGCGTGTTCGGTCATCGATTCCACGATTTTTCGATAAATTCCAAAAGGCGTTTCCACTGCGTTCGGTGTCCACTTCCGAGTCCACAACAGCTGATCTGGTCTGTTTGTTTACCTTTGTGCATCAATCAAAATGAATTTGAGTTACATTATTTTGCCAAATGCAATTGAAAAGCAACAAATGCAGCTTATGCAGTTAAATCAAAATGTTTTGCAAGTATTGGACGAGAGTGCTATGGCTAGCGTTGCGTGCGAGAAGAGTCCCACCCACGTAGCACTTGGGCGTTTGCAAGTTACAGGCCATTTACTAATTAAACATTCAAATAAAGTTATAAATTATTTATTTATCTCTTAGAGTCGATATGGTTGCTTTTAAGGAATGTTTTTCGTGTGGAGAGGCAATCATTTCAGATGTAAGTCCAACTTTGGCTGGGCTGGCAAAGCAAAATACTTCTTTTCGGCGTGCAATCCCACTGGACAAGACCATATCCTGGAGTAATGCTCCCAATTTGATGATGCTCCGCCAGATGGCAAAATATAGTTTTGCTCCTTTCTACAAAGGACATTATCAATTAATAACACATTGAACAATTTGTTTGAAATTGTATCTGTACCTGTACTTTTTGATTAGGTTGGGCCCACGAAGCCCGTTGATGTTCTCCTCCCATAAGTCCAGAAGGAACAACGTCGCGTCTAGGGTCCAATCCATTTTGTTTAATTCTGTAAAGGGAACGCCTTTATAATATAAATAAATCAACAAAATAAAAACATCTTACCTTTCATTTCTTTACCGCCAATTGTTGTGACAGCTTATTTTGTTGTCAAAAGTTTTATCGATATCAATATCTATCGATATTCAAGTTATAAATATGAAAAAACGAGTTGACAGAACCAGCTTCCAAAGTGGACTCGACTTTTTTCCCTACACCCGCAACACCCCCTCGGTCAACAGCTGAAATTTTTTTTGTATAGAGTTGGACTCGCGTTCTTCGATAAATGTACGCGAACTCTAACTCGCCTGTAGTAGAAACGCACTATAAGGTTTCGCTTTTAGTTTTCGTTTGCACAGCCAAAATCTAGACTCATTAAACAAAAAGTCTTCATAAATCAATTAAAGACTAGAATGCAAATCTAATTGCACTAACAATTTCAATTTTTATCACAGAATTAAAAAAAAAATTACTGAATGTATATCTAGCAACTGGAAGAGTGCGTAATTTGGCAATTACTTTTCATTCCACCGACCAACAAGCATTACTTTTCAAAACAAAAAACTTTTTCGTTTAGTCTACACTTCTTTCGTTCCATAAATAAGTTTGCATTTATGTTAAATATGAAATAAAAAATAAATATCTTTTGTTAATTTAATGAGTCCGTATTTTTTTTTGCGCACGAGTTGTTATTACGCGTCAAATGACTCCTAAATAATCTTAAAAGCCCTGTTCATGGTTAAGATCCGGGTTTTTATTAAAAAATATCGAAAATATTGATGTTTTTGACATCAAAATAGTTATATCGAAATTATACTTTTCAATATCGCTAAAAATATCGATATATATATTTTTGAAATATTCGACTACCCTACCAGAAGTTACCGGAGCGAAAGCAGGTTAATAAGCGGGCATAGCTGTCACTAACAGTGTTGCCAAGTTATAGAAAAAACAAATTATTCATTGGAAAAACCCGTGAATTGATCACAGTACATACAACATAAAAAAATATTATGACGTGCAATTTCGCACAGCTGTCACTAACTGTTACTACTTTTATGCTATGAAATTCACGATTTCTTCAATTTGCAAAATCAAATTGGTTCCTGTTTATCCAGCTTTTGTAAATTGAAAAAATGACCAGCGCACACATGAGACACAAAATATCTGGCAACACCAACTTAACTTAAAGCTTAAGCGTAGTATACACTTCCACCAAAGACTTGCCAAAACAAAAAACTCCATATAGTCTTCAGTCTCTTTGTTGGCAGTCCACACTTCTAACAAAAGGGCCTCAATTTAATACCGATGAAATACTAGATCCGTATTTTTTGTATTTTTATCGATAGCTCCCTGAATAATTAATTTTAATTATTTCAAGAGGTATCGCACATTGTCGATACACAAATATGCGTAATCGGGTGAAATTTGAATAATTTTCCCATCAATGATTGAGCGCCATTTTCAAAGCAAGCCACAGAACACAGTGAGACTTCAACCAAATTTATACTCGGTAATAATTATGCATTTAATCATTACTAAAGTGTCATATCTGCTCATCAGGACCAGTAGCCAGGCGTGGGCCGGGAAGAGCGCATATTAATAATTTAAAATCAAACCAAAAACAACGCTCCAGGCAATGTGACCATATTGCATACATCTTACAATCTGGTCACACTGTCCGAAATTAAAAGAATAGTCACTTTTGGTATTTTTGTTTTGGCAGTCTTTGGTGGAAGTGTGTACTACGCTTTAGAAGAAACCCGTTGAAGTTGCGCAAGAAAAGGAGAAAGCCGCACTCACAGAGGCAGAGGAGAAGGCCGGTGGAAATTTCCACTGAACCGGCGGCGCATGGCAACAACGGGACCGTATCCGGATCCGTATTTTCTGTATTGTTATCGATAGCTCCCTGAATAATTAATTTTAATTATTTCAACAGGTATCGCACATTGTCGATACACCAATATGCGAAGTCGGGTGAAATTTGAATAATTTTCCTATCAATGATTGAGCACAATTTTCAAAGCAAGCTATAAAACATCGTGAGACTTCAACCAAATTTAGACTGGGTAATAATTATGAATTTAATCATTACCAAATTGCCATTTCTGCTCATCAGGGCCGTGAAGAATGCATGTTAATCATTTGTATTTACTGATTGTGAAACTTATAATTTAAGGCAATGTGACCATATTACATGCATACAATAAACGGGCACTGAAAATCGAACTCCAACCGTCTTATCATTTTCAACCACCAACTCCGCAAAATACATTTGTTGGAGCGACCCGCGACTGCCCTGAGCATGAGCCGGCGATCAATAGGTTCGTAACACTGACGAACAGCCAAAGTGATCGGACGCTTAATTTTTGTTTTCGATACAAACTTCACAAAACCTCGTACATACTAGTTTTCCATGCTTTTTCATAGTTCTAGCACTAATGTGCTGTCCTCACTACAACTGCATTTTGCATTTTGGGCAAAATGCACATTATGAGAAGGAGAATCATCAAGTGTGCTACTGCGACTCGGCTTGCGAACATGTGTGTCACATGTGCAAAAAATGGCAAGTACATATATCTTTTATTAATAATAATTATAATGTAGAACCTATTTTTAGTTTCACAGCCAAAAGCAGCGCTACAAAACACTTAATTTCTGATATGCACCTGCAAAAAGTGGGCTTACTTCCGCCAGACATCACAAACGCACAGAAAATGAATTGCCCGAAATGCCAGAAATATGTAATGAAATGTAAATTGAAACGTCACTTGAAAACGTGTTCACGCGTGTCATATGGGTTTAGATGCAATAATTGCCGGGCGAAGTATGTTTTTTATTTCATTACTTATTTTTATTATTAAATATCTTTTCTAAAGATTCCGTACTAAGAAACTTTTGGTGGAACATGAACGAAGCCATTCCAAGCCAGCAAATTCACCTTCAGCTGAGCTAGATATGGAGATGGAGCTAAATGATCTTTTAGAAGAAGGAGAAGATTGAAGGAGAAGGTAATTATACTAAATGGAAACTACTAAGTATAATGTACTTAATAAATTCTTTCCAGTCGAGCTTCGGATCCATCCTCCATCGCACGATGCCCGTTGTTTTGTTAGTTGTAATATTGTTCAAAGCGATTAACCGCTGTTAGAAAATTGTGTTTACCAAAATCCTGGAAAACGCGTTTCCCTAGTACAATTTGTCATGTTGTATATTTTATTTAATACTTATAACTAGCATAATCATCTAAATTTTATGTTTGTAAGCTCAAAATTTGTGAATTCTACTGTAATTTGTATGTGTTTTAAGTTTAGAAGATGAGGAAAGAAAATTGCGAAATTGTCAGTGATGTTTCTCTCAAAATTTTACGAAATATATGTAAGGCAAACAGCCAGATATGCGAATTTATTGTGTGTGTTGTACTTGGAATTAATATGAATTGAAAATTGGAGAAGTATTTTTTTGAATTTTAAATGCACTTCAATTTCTAGCGTACAATCTTGGTCCAAAACTATCTATCAATTAAAATGAAATATCAAACGGACTTCTGGAAGTGTATCTTCTTCTTTTCTTTGGCTTGATTGCGGCCGTACTCCAGACGATGCTCCACAATGCGCAAGGTCATATTCATATTGTTGCCAGAGTCGATTACTACTGCCATTACTTACTGCATTTTCAGAGATGAAGATAACTTTTTTGAAAATGTGCTTCAGTGAGGAAGCCATATAAGATTTAAGCCAATATAAATTTGAGGGAATCTAGTACTGCCTGAATGTTATTGTTCATTTTAGATCACGTAGTCTTTAAAGATTTCCTATACACATTTTGTGTATTAACCTAGCGCTAGTGCCAAATTGGACTTCATGAAAACTATTTATTTATTTATTTAGTCGACAAAAGAAGGCTGTCAACTCAATTATACATACATTATAAGAAAGCCTTATTGACTAAGAAAGCCTAACAAAGAAAAACTAACAAAATTACAGAATAACTAATAACGACTCTGACACGATGGGGGAATTTTATTTCCCCGTCCGTCCAGCTATGCCCCGATTCACAGCCAATTGTAGTCAGAGACGTTATTAGAGCTACCAAAAACTTTAATGATATAGAGATAGAGAAAGGAAAGGATCTACCTAAAACTTTAATGATATAGAGATAGAGAAAGGAGCATGTTTATCAGTTGGAGATTTCGATTAGCCAGAAGTTAATGTTGCGGCTATCGACTTATAGCCTATTCACACTACAGTCCATCTACCGTTTACCGTCTACCGTCAAAGATGGTACGTAAGAACTTGCCGTGCCAAATTTTCTTAAAATATTCCACCGTCAGCTGGGGATGTTCCTATCTCATGCTGTTCCAAGCGATAGTTTTGGGTCCACCACTAATTAATAGCCATTCGCAACTAAAAGATACACAGACAACGTAGTTTGAATGTCAAAATTAAAATGCCGCGCAACAGAACACCAAATGAAATTTGAAAATATTCCCAAAACTGTTAATTCCGTTTATAAAATGGAATTTATTATTCATTTAATGTCATTAAATTATCTGCTTCGACTCAATTGCATCCAAATGCTTCGATGTACTGGGCAGACCATAAACATTTTGTATAAGTACGTATCGCCCATATTGCCAATTTGTCGGATGTTTTCTAACACCTCGGCTATCCATCGAGGTATTATGTACTGCTGCTGTTAAGCAGAGGCCATTACAATTGTTAAATTTACAGAATTTTAATTTTTTTCTTTTATAGCTGGCATATTTACATCATGTGGCAAGAAGAAGCCAATGATGGTGGACGGTAGACGGTAGATGGTGGCCATGTGAACACGAATTTCATTTTTCTACCATCTTCTCAACGTTCCGCCAAGATGGACTGTAGTGTGAATAGGCTATTACTGCTCTCCAAATTGGCGAGTGTTCACACTAAGAAAACTTCATTTGCAACTTTCAAAATTTCGACAAGTTTTGATTCAAATTTATTTGAAGTTAGTGCGAACACCTAGACAAGTTCGAACACAAAACGGTCGAACTCCGCCATGACAGTATCTGTAAACTAATTTGACTGTGTGAACTTATCTTAAAACACGAATTTCATGACTAGTCATTTGCCATTCACATAGCGCTGTGGCACTTAAATCTGACTCTGTGACGCAGTGTACAACACCTCGGCCGTCTCCAACGTTTGGTTTTCAAATACTGGTTTACTCAAATAGAGGGTGGTTCATCTTGCTCAAATAATGGTAGTCAAGATTTCCCTCTGACTCGTTACCTTAAACCCCAATTTCGCATCCCTGGTAATGTAATTGTTCTTAGTGTCGATTTCGGAGTAAAAAGCAGGGACAAATAAAAGAGAGAGGATTTTGTGTAAATGGTAGTTAATTAATGTAAAGTTAGACAACTGCATTTGAAACCGGTACACCAAACAAATCACAAACAATTTGCTTGTTTGTGCATGTGTGTTAACTATGCCTATGTATGTGCAAGGCTACATATCCATATGAGACTTCTGGAGACGTCTGGAGACTTCTTATACACTTGTGTTTAAACACCGAAGTGGATTTAATTCGAATGTAATTAACAAAATTCAGACCAGAAGTGCTACTATTGCATTTGTATTATTAATTGTGGGTGCAGTGCAGTGCAGTGAGAATTCCTCTCTTTTAGCTCAAACCGAACTGCTTGAACATTTTCTTTTGACAACTGACCAGTGAAAAACAATGCTACTTACGACTAGAAAGAAAATTTAGTTTGCAGTTTACATTCGTACATAAGTATTGTAGTAAGTAAGTCTAATAATAGTTTTGTTGTTCTAGTTTCTATCTTATGTCTCGGTGGTCAGCGCCACCGGCCGACAATTCCTCATTCTCCCATCCGCTATGTAGACTTGCAGCCGGTTCGTAAATACATGCGTAACGTTTCTCCATGTCCTGGTCTCGTTTACTAGTAACCACACACCCGAATCGTAATCACAAACAGCTGTACGGTCCGGCCAGTTTAGTCCATTTGGTAGCCTTGCATGACTATCGCTAGTCATCAGAGTACAAGTTTTATTTGAATGCCATGGATAGCACAAGCGCCACCGGTCGACGGCGGAACAATACGCGAGTCAACGCCGAGGATAATGCCCTAGATCAAATCACAAAAGAGGTACGTATTATTGCGCTCTGTCAATCCTTGTATAAGTGGGTGCATCAGTTTAGTTTGAATTATTTGTTTTGGGCGACCAATAACACTGAAACACTAAAAAGCTTGATCGCGTCGAGACCAAGCAAATCTGACAGGGTATGATGGTAGTGTAAACACCTTGACTGGGTTTGGTCTGTTTAGCTGCCCTTTTTTATTTGCCTCTGATTCAACTTGTAAACTACTTCTAATTTTGTTTTAATTCGAACCACAAAACATTGGTATGCTGCAAGACAGCAAAATTAGATTAAAATAAGAAAATAGAGAAAAGCTAACTTCGGCAGAAGTTCTTATACCGTTGCAGCTTGTTTAATTTATGAATAGACCCCGGATATTTCACATATGGGCATTTCCATGACGTCGAACAAGACAATCGTACGTACTTAAATTTAAAAAAAAAGTCAAAATGAAGCGGATTTTTGTTCTCACAATAGGCTTAACTTATAGCTCTTCAATAGCCCTACAATTGGTGCAAAGATTGATTTTGGGAAAATTTTTGTTGTCAAGATAATCGCAAAAAAACATGACATTCGCACGGGATAAAAACAGAAGTGGTTTTCACGGAAAACCATTCAAATGCCGATTTCAGCAAATCCTGCGGCAATATAATAATGCGATAAATTTTAGAATGTAGTGCATTAATGTCCCTTTAAAATGGTTTTAACTTCATCCAAAAATAATTTACAGTTTATTCAAAATTTAAGCTTAAGCATTTTCGCACGGGACAGTTTTTTCCATCATTATATTAATGTGCTTTCGGCTATAATGCGAAGCAAAAACTTACATTTAATTGCATTGACAAAGGTAGCGAAAGTAGATAAATTGCGAAGGCATTAAATCTGTACGAGACTGTTGTTCTTTATTTATTTATTAGCTTTAATTTTTACTAACACCTTACTGAACAAATTTTAGGTAGTTAACATATAAGATGAGGGAGATGCCAGAGCCACTGTGCAAGAGCTTTTTCAAGACAACTCACTCTGTGTATTTGTGCCGCCTTAGCAGCTAGGATGTGAGGCAGACATAGTATGGGGAAGGCTCTCCTTAATTTCCAAGACCAGATAAAATCCACTTCAAGGTTTTATTCATATACAAGTCTAACTTCTATTGGCAATTTTAATGGAATTAACAAACTTAATTAAGATAGATATTTTAGGATGGTTCGTGCGCATCTGCTGCTGCTATAGATCGACTTCTTATTATACTGCTTTTTTCGATCGCCAGTAGAGCTGACCTAACCCTACTCGGATCTGCTATCCATCAAAAATTACATTGAAGCTTTGCCAAAAATAATTAGAAGCTTGAGAACTCATCGAATTCACTTCAGAATGGAATGGAATTATTAAAAGAAGCCCACTCGGTATGGAAAAGAGTTCCACATAGTATGGGAACCGAGTTGCGCACTAAGCTGGAACAAGTTTTAAAAAAGATCCCAGATTTGAAAATTATTAAAAAGGTTAACGAAACAATTAACAGTGTCAATGGGTCCTACATAATTGATGGAGTATCTGTCGCCTTCATTTTATTATACCCTGTACCCATTGAAAATGGGAAAAGGGGATAATGAAGTTGTGCAAATGTATGTAACAGCCAGAAGGAAGCACCTCCGACCCCATAAAGTATATATATTCTTGATCAGCATCAACAGCCGAGTCGATTTAGCCATGTCCGTCTGTCCGTCTGTCTGTCTGTATGAACGCGTCGATCTCAGAGACTGTAATAGATAGAGCCACAATTTTTGGCATGTATGTAGGTGTATACTGTACCCACATCGAGTTTGTTTCAGATTTGAAAAATTCCTCCTCCTCCATCTTTTAACAGCGAAAAACTGTCTTTCTCTCTGTACAAACGCGTTTATCTTAGAGACCATAAGAGATAGAGCCACAAATTGTTGCATGTATGTAGGAGTATACCGTACCCAGATCGAGATTGATTCAGATTTGGAAAATTCCCCCTCCTCCATCTTTTAACGGCGAAAAACAGTCTCTTTCTCTGTATGAACGCGTTTATCTTAGAGACCATAAGAGATAGAGCCACAAATTGTTGCATGTATGTAGGAGTATACCGTACCCACATCGAGTTTGTTTCAGATTTGAAAAATTCCTCCTCCTCCATCTTTTAACAGCGAAAAACTGTCTTTCTTTCTGTATAAACGCATGGATCTCACAGACTATAGGAGGTGGAGCCACAAATTTTTGCATGTATGTAGGTGTAAACTGTACTCACATCGAGTTGGTTTCAGATTTGGAAAATTCCACCTCCTCCATCTTTTAGCAGCGAAAAACTGTCTCTCTTTCTGTATGAACGCGTTGATCTCACAGACTATAAGAGGTAGAGCCACAAATTTTTGCATGTATGTCGGTGTATACTGTACCCAGATCAAGTTTGCTCCAGATTTAGCAAATTCCTCCTCCTCCTTCTTCTAACCGCGAAAAACTGTCAGAGCTACAATTTTTTAGCTTGAACCTAGTGACTTAATATATATTCAGTAAGGCCCAATATCTGTCTATTCTGTATACCACTACAGCAAAAACACCGAAGATATGCAAGTGCGCCTCCCCATTTATTTAAATAAATTTTAAAATAAAAGGAGTTCAAAGCTATAGGAACCTTATTACTTGGGACAGGGTATTTTGCTGTCGGGGCACTCGACCGCAACACTCTTACTTGTTAAAATATAAATATGCTCCGCTGTCGACCTGTGATTTTGAGAGTAGTTTTTCGGCTTAACAGTTGAAAACCTAGAAAAGATTATGAAAACATATTGTATGCAAAATTACAAATAACATTGAAGTCAATAAATATTATTCATACTTTTGCTCAGTTTCCTACTTAAATTCGCATTGCGGGAGATGATCTAATTGAAAGCATAATTCCAGAATGTAGTACTGTATGTTTCCGACATATTTGATATGTTTTCGACATATTTAACATATTTTTCGACATATTTTTGCAAAAAAAAATGCGCGCGCGGCCTTATTTCATTTTGTGATCGCGCCCTAAATCAATTTTGAAAAATGAAATAGGACCGCGCGGTGTAATTTAATTTTGAGATGGCGGTCTGAATTCATTTTGCAGAATGAAATTAGATTGCCATAGTTTCACAGCGCCGCATTGTAGTTATTCGTGTAACTAACTTTATAGGCTTATCACAATCACACTGAGCACATCTAAGCGAAAAGCATGGAATTTTTTAAAGATGTAAAATTGCAATTTACACGGACAACATCTTACATATCTAACATCTTCATTTGCCATAGTATATTTACATATTGCCAAAACAAAAAAATGTTAAAAGGAATTTTAAAGAACAATTGTTGTTTTATCTGGTGCTCAAAAACAGCAACTTGTAATTCGGCAGCTTATAGCATATTTATTAAATAATGCATTAGTTGTAGAGATCGAAGATGAAGTGGAGCTGCTTACTATGGGAGTCATTTATCTGCTCATACCAAGAAGCGCTCGCATGTTAGTAGCACAAAGTGTGACTTTTTACACGTGCAATTCGTTTAACATTCTTATAAATATTTTAAAAGCGGCTTGGCATGTTTAAAGAGAGCATTCGAATGGAGCAATCAACCTTCTTAATGTTTGTCAGCAGGCTTGAAGTGTTGAGAAAAAGAGACACAAATCGCCGCAAATCCATTTTACTGCTGTATGTTGAGCAATATCTTATAAACTTAGCGAAATTCAATTAAAGGCACATGGATAATTTACGTTTTTTGAGAAATTAGATGAGAAATGAATCAAATTTTTATTAAATAATAAAGTGAATAACGATATTAGTTCAAAAAATGCCTTAATACTACAAATTAACAGTTGTTAGAACTTAATTTTTATACACTGAAATTCAATTAAAGGCATGTATTTAAATTATATGGCAAAAAAACAATATACATATTATTGTCGAGGAAAATTATGATTAATAGTGAGTCCAGCATCTAGATTTTGATCTTCTTCTCCTAAACCAATTGACGCCGAGTCGTAATACATGTACGGCAGCGTTATCCTGCTGAAAAAAGGTGTCTGAAACAGGTTGCTGATCCAAAAAGTTTACTAATACTTCATCCAACATATTTACTTTATACTTTTTCGAGTTCATACGCCCATTCACTTTACATATGGAGGTCCTTCCATAGTAACTAAAGCTAGCCCATATCGTTATCGAACCTCCTCCAAAGTTCTGCTTAGTAGAAAAGGATTCGGGATTCTTCAAATCGTGCCAGTAATAATTAAAACCATCTGGACCGTCAAGGTTGAGTTTTTTTCTCGTCTGAAAATATTACCTTTTTCCATTGATCGGTCCATTACATGTGTTTTTCGGCAAACTCCAATCTTGCAACTTTATGCGATTCCTTTAAAGCTGGCTTAAACTTCATTTTCTTCCAAATTAGCCGATTACTTCCAGATAAAATTTGTTGTACACGACGCTTAGTAATGGGTAATTGTAAGTCAGCTCTTATTTGCGATGCAGTTGCATTTTTTTGTAAGCCAGCCCGAATTATAGCGCATTTTACACGAGACGAAATCTTTAGATTATAATTATTTGATCGATTTGTATTATATTTCTGCTTTAAATTAATTACATTATCTACTGCAGATGGAGATCTTTCAATTTAATGGCAATTTGCCTATTAGATATGCCAGTATCCTTGTAAGCAAGGATTTTGGCTGTTTCTTCAGATGATAATGTTTTTCCCTTTCCCATATCAATATTGAGAGAAATTTTCAATAGGATATAATTTGCATCTGTTTAAATTAAACACGTATATATATAATCAAACTATCAAATTAAGAAAATTATGCACATTCTTCTTACTTGAGGTCTTGAAACACACTGCCTTTATTAGAATTTCGCTTCAAAACGTTCACAAACTCTGAATAATCGGCAAGCTTTAGCCTAAACTAACTGTTAATGCTCTCTTTAAGCTAAAAATAAAAATAGAGAGACCAATGTAAAAGGGAGAATAGGATTGGAAGATGCCTTCTGGTTCCAATACATTTTAAGGTGACTAAACCGACCTGCCTTTCATTGAATTCGCTGAGCGTATATCCACAAAAGTGCCATCAATAAAAGTTGGAAATTGGCTTCAAATGAACCCCGGTAGCAGCCAAACCAATCTAATACTACTGCTGAGTATTGTTCAGGTGATAAAGATATGGTATTTGCTATTGTAAGATTTGTTATTTCGAATGAAAAAAAGAGCATATTGCAAAGCACAAATGGTTTGACAGTGTTATTTATTAATTCTTTCTCGCAACTGGAAGGTAGCTTGACTCGCTGATACCTTCCGAAGCATTCTTCGCAGAACTCTTTGATGCTCCCTTTGCAACTCCAACTGCACATTCGCTATGCTTACAAACTCCGCTTGGTGGTCAGGGCTGGAGAGTTTTGTTGGTGGCCTGCCATTGCTTCCAGAAATGTGTGTAATATCATCCGATATGAATTCAGCAACATATTTGTTCATCTTATTGAGTTAATGAAACTTAACTTAATAATCCAACGTCTGTTTCTCGCCATTGATGGGTTGAAATTTTTGACATTTTTAAATTAATTATGCGTATTGCGTCATTCCCTTTCGATGACATTGTTTGCGGTTCTCAGTGAATGACAAATTTGTAGTGATTTACCAATAACTTTCGTGAAAATACTGATTTAAACGAAGTAAAATAGGAACATTCCCAGAAGATGTTAGAATGATGATAACATTTTGGCACGGCAAATGCCTCTGGCTGGGCCGTCTGTGGCCCAGCGGTTACTGTGCTGGACTGCTGACCTACCTGGCCGGGAGGTCATTGGTTCGATCCCGCCTCTGAACATCTAATAATAAAAGTTTTTTTCTTTCTTTAGAAAATAGCTTTTACACATGCGGTCACCTTCACCAGCTATTGTCGCCAGCTGTGAAGGAACTAGCCATGAAAAAGCAAATTCTTGTATTCGGCGTTAAACTTTAGGTCCCTTTCTCTTGTGCGAAAAATTTAAAGCACACACGCCTAGAGATTGAGAGAAGCTTGGCTTGGCCCCGTTGGAGGAGCTGTATAGCCAATTTTACATTTTGATATCGATGTTAGATGTCAGATGTTGTGCCTCAGTGTGAAGAGCCTATTATTTAATAATAATTATATTACTTGCTAATTCATAGAATATAATTAATTGAATACGGCGATTCCGAAATTCGCGGGAAGACTCTCGTGGTCAGCGAAGGCATACGTCTATCATCGATAGCCTGCAAAAAGTCATCCGATTTGGATCACTTGGCAGAATTGTGTTTATGCATATAATACAAAATATAACACTAAAGAACACCTCATATCCACGACAACAATTTTAACTTAGTTTTTAATGTATTAAGATAAAATTCTCAAAAATTCAGCAAATGTGGATAGGACCATTGGAAACTCAATATAAAAAATTCACTTCAATCGTGCCAATATAACACGTTGGTTGAGGTACCTCCAGAAGGGGGAAAAGTTTAATTCTTGAATGTCTTTAGAATCGCAAGGTATATTTTTATTAAAAGCGATTTTTATGATGGTATAATGGGCTATGGCACATCTCTATGAGATGGTACTCGACAGCCAAAAAACCGCGATTTGGAGTACCAATTTAAAATTCTCCCACGAAGAACTCCTTTGAACAAAATTGACCATTTGTGTATTAAGAGCTTCCGAAAAATTATGCAATTAATCTTATGAGTATACCACCACGAAAAAGTAAAATTTCAATTAAAACTATCTTTGGGGGACAAACCGTGGTACGCCAAAATGCCCTGAACTGAAATATTTAAATGATATGATCTGTTTTTCTGCTGCTTATAAAGCACTTTACTTATAAAATGTATTACTTAATTTTGGAGAAGGTGGCTTTTCCCCTAAATGGTCAATCTTGTTCTAAGGCAATTGCGAGAACAAAAATGCTATAAACCGCGAACCAAGTCTTCCTTGGCAACCCTCCACAAGGGTATAAAAATATTGGATGTGCATTTTGTATACAAGACACATGCAGTCATTGCTGAAGAGACAGAGTAAGTTAGCTTTACAAAGGAAACTAATGTGGCCATGATCGATTTTACAGAATGAGATAAATTGCGCTAATTGTATTAGTTACTAGCAGTATGTATTAGTTACTAGCAGGCCTTTAGAATTTTAATCACAAGGAAAAACGAAGAAGGGAAGCTTAATTGGCAATGCCATCTATATTAGAATCAAATGTTCATCTTGTAGAATTCGTTATTTTCTGACCTTTTGATCATGATAATTTAAACCCATTATAAAATTTTGCAAATTTAGCGAGAGAGGTGTTGTCACCTCCCATTTACCCTTTCGAACTTGACTGCGTGCGTAGGGTAGACACCCCGCAAGGGCAAATCAGAGTAAGCCTTTTCATGCGTTTTTGAACAATATTTTGAAATTATTGGTATTTCGTTAGTTCTTTTTTAAACAAAATAATGTTAATTTTCTTTAGCCGAGTTAAAGTTAAAGTGCGAAATATCGCACACAAAACATTAAAATTTGCGACCGCTAAAAATAAAATAATACTGTGCGACTCTAGCTGCTAGTATTCCTTCTCACAATTTTGAATTTACTTTTTTCGATAGGCCTGCTTTTTATTTAAAAATGTATTTCAATAAATGGAGCTGCACACTTGCATATCTTCGGTGCTTTTGCTCGGATCTTATTATGGTATACAGAAGAGATAGATATTGAGCCTAATTTAATACATATTAAGTCACAAGGCTGTAACTCAAAAATTGTAGCTCTGACATTTTTTCGCGATTAGAAGGAGAAGGAATTTTCCAAATCTGCATGTTTCTTTTTTACTTCAAAGGTATGTCCTTATGCTCTGAGTTAAGTTATTTGAATGTTCCCTTCTTTTACTATCGCAAATAGATCGTCTGCATATTTGGTTAATAGCCTGGTAGTCTTAACCTTTTTAATGAATTCTTCCATAACGATATCAGCTATTTCTGGGTAGGCCGGTGATCCCATGGATATATAGTTCCTCCTCAAACATGAATATCTGTTCTGTTATGCAAAAATTAAATGCCTCCAGAAACAGTTGTCTTGGCATATTCGTCTGGTTCTTGATTAGTTGCCATTTGTCACAAATCATTTTAATTGCTTAGTCAGGAGGGATACTCGGAAATAATGTGATATCACATCATAAGAAACAAGTTCCTTATCGTCAAATACATGAGTCATTTATCCTGTTCCTAAATTTCCGAGTGTCCTTTTATGGATTTTTGGTAACCCATAAATTCTAGGCGGAAGTGCCGTACTTGTCATGAGTCTGTTTTTTTCGCTCCTTTGAATTAGATCCAGTTTGAACAGTTTGTGCAATATTTCAAAGTTTTTTGTTTGTAGTTTTGAGGTGGGATATTTCCTTACGTAGACAGATCGTCTAACATATTCTTCATTTTGTTCGTCTAATCGATTCTATTCATGGCGTCTGTGACATAACCAAAGATTTGGATTTACATAGATCAGCTCGCTAAAACCATCACATTCTTTGACTATTTTAGATTGTTTTTAATAGTCTTGCAAAGGGTATTATAATTTTGCCCAGAAGATTGCAAAGCATTGTAATATTCATTTCCGACCCTATAGACTATATATATTCTTGATCAGGGCGACTCGTCGCGACGGCCTGAGTCCATTTTGCTTTGGATTGGATGATTATATTTTATAGCTGGCATAGGAACCGTCAGTCGGAAAATGGGTTTTAGAGAAAAAAACTTTTTCGTTTTCAATTTTAGTGTCCCCTAACTCGGTCATTAAATACTACTTGACATCATTAAATTGCGAATTGTCTGGGGCGATTTGAAATTTTGCAGAACGAACTGGGAATGAAACAAAATCGATAACAAAGAGTTTCGAATTTTTGAGCAAAATTAAGTGAAAGCCGGATGTGTCCGTGTGTAGCCCAGCTCGTTCTCTCGGGAAGCATATCACCTTTTAAACGTTTATCGACTTCTTTAATTTAGATGATCCGGTGACGAGCTATGATGTTCACCGCACAACACCTTTTTTCGAGGCGACTCCGGAGATTAGCTGTCACGGACTTATTTATTAATGTTTTAAATTGACATTTTTTTTCAAAGGTACTTCAGATTGTATACTAAAGCATGTAAATGAATTTCATATTATAAAATAAATAAACCAACATTTATCACATCCAAAAAAAAATCATGAAAATATGACTTTTTCGCTTTTATAACCTTACCCCAGTAAAATATCCAACTCCATATTATCAAACTAAAGATCAACTTTTTAGTTCAAACCTAAATTAACTTCTGAAATGTATATATATAAAAAAGTGCTTTAAATATGAAGTCTTTTTAATGTTAGAAAAATATCCAGTTGTTATGAAAATAAACAACTAACTTACGGCGTATGTTTGCATTTTAACACTTATTCTGGCTGTACACTTCACTGTCACATTCAGCAAACACTCTGTGACAGTTTCTCACGCAGTGTACCATGGGCGGTTGCAAAAATTTCTTGAGAATGGATCATCTAAGAGTGAAATTGAAAACGAAGTTTTGTTAGGAAATGATTCTGGTGTGAACTAGGATATTTTGGAGTGGTAAATAAAAAGCGGAGTTAAGGGGTTGTAAATTCAAAATTTAAAAAATCGACTTTCGTTACGCATTTCAAATTCATCTACGTGGGACGGAAAAAAAATTGTTTTTGCTTATTTTTGTATAACATATTTTCGGATATGCTTGAAAGTTTTACAGGATGATAAGACCCTAATATAACGTTAAAGCAAACATTAAAAATATTTGCGCAGTTTCCGGAGTTTGTCATTTTATTGTAAAATCAAATTCCAAACAAAATCACGTGTAATCAGCATGATTTTTGCAATGTAGTAGGTGAGGTGAAAAGTAAGCTCCTTGGCCAGTCTAGCGCTTCTATAAAAAGACGAAACTCCACTGCCGATGAAGTCTGAAGCGGCATCCGATGAGGTTACACTGGAATATGTCAAAAAAAAGTACAAGAAATGATTGGTTGGTTGACCGGAAAAAGAAGGTGCTCGAGCTAGCAGATGCCACAAAAATTAGTACTGAGCACATACGCCATATTTTGGGTGAGATTCTGCATATGAAATAGCTGCTGACACGGCTAAAATCAACGAATCAGGGTTCCAATTGCTTCCCCATCCACCTTATTCGACCGACTTGGAAACTTACTTTTCGGGCGGGATCAAAAGATTTTTATTTCCTAACTTAGTATTTATTAGAATGATTTGCATTGCTTTAATTCTACAATGTAACTGCCGTGGGAAACTTTGTTGGTCACGAAACTAAGCATTTATTAATTTTTTACGTATCTGTTTCGGATTGCTCCCATATAAAAATCATGTTCTGGCTAAAGCTAATAAATGTGATGTTGTATGGGAGGGGAATAGTTTTTGTTCAAAGTTGCTCATCTTAGAAATATACTATATATATATATTATGGCCAAAAAACTCTTCCATTTCAAATTTCAAAACTATTGCTCTTATACTACGGCTGCAATAGATTTAAGTCCTCCTAGATCGGAAAAATGTTACACTGTGCGATGGTACCTTTCCTTAATTGCTTTCATTTGTATTCATATTGCATATTCATATAAACAGCAGCAGTAGGAGGTCTTTTCAGTTATTTTGCCTTTTATTTGGTTTTTCTCTTTCTGCCGCTTACTGAATTGAAATACAATTTGATGAATTGACGAAAAGTGTCTGCAAAATTGCTATAAGTATGAGCATGAGTGCCTAGATAATTTTTTGTCTTTTTCGAACAAGTTGTATGTTTTTCTACTCACAATGAGTTTACTATCGAGTACTGTTTGCTTTTAACGTGCATTGGCTCTGAACAAACAAAAACCTACAACGCTGAGAGTCGGCAGCCGCACCGCACAAAGCTTTTAAAGCTATGAGCATTGTCAGTGGCCGTTATGAGTAAGCAACGATCCCAGCTCCCAAATCGACAGTGAAAACTTGTTGTGCTGCTGATGGTTCGCATCATAACGAGTTAGATTGTTTTTAGTGATTCAATGACAAATGCACATCACAGTTATAACATATATCCCCATATATATTTATATATATATTAGTAAGCAGATGCTTAACTAATTGCAACGGTAGATTGAGTGAACTAACCGTTCAGCTAACCACTGATATCAAACTGAATAAAGGCAGCTAGCAGCTCAGCACTGTCGACAATATTATGAAAAGTAAACACCAGCTGTGGCGATGAAGTCATCGTAGAGTTAACTTTCAGCGATTGTTTCCCGAAAAGCTCCCAGCGGAAACGTTGGCGTTGTCACATTAAATACTGCTGTTGATAATAAAAGCTGGCCGAAAAAGAGCGTCTGCGACTGAATAATTTTCTAGAAATATTTTATGTGCTTGTCATGGAGTCGATGGCTCTAGACAAAATGAACCAAAATGAAAAGGAAATTTCGTCCCTGGTTACTTATGCAGCAGAAGATACACCTCTGCCTAGCCCCACTTCGCCACTTTGTCTAATTGATGATGATGAAGGGCAGCCGAGCTATGACGATGAGAGAGAGTCGGAGAACGAGCTTTTAGTACATTTCTTGGGCGAAGCCAATCGCATTGTAAGCTAGTTGGGGTCGGCGGTAGGACTAAGCTACCGATTTAATAGGTACATTGCTTACTTATTCCATTTAACCATTTTATTTTCCTTCTTTTAGGCCGAGGCGCGATTGGCCGCGCGACGCCAAGCACGGGCTGAAGCCCGCGAGATACGCATGCGTGAATTAGAGCGCCAGCAAAAGGAGCAGGAACAGAACGCCGACCGAGTCTTTGACATGCAGGTTGCCAGTGGCGGTAGTGATACACTCTCCGCCCATCCCGCACGCCTCGTTTACGGTGGTCTCTTGAATGTAGCCCGTGCCACAGCATCGCGTCGCAGCAGCGAGGACTCATTGGAAGATGAAAGCCGCAGCTTACGCGACATCAAACATGAGCTTAAAGTGAGTACATGATTAGCAAAGGCTTCGGTCACTGTGTACTCATTTTTGTGCTTGCAGGATGTTGAAGAACGCTTCCGGAAAGCAATGATAACGAATGCCCAGCTTGACAACGATCGTGCATCACAAACTTACGAAGTCAAACTGCTCAAGGATCGAAGCGAAACCATGCAGGAGTCGTTTGCACAGTTGCAGCGCGAATACAAAGAGAAGTTGCGCGATTGCAATGCGCTAAAGCGGAACTTGGATCGCACCACCCTTGAGCTGAAGCTGGTGCAAGGGCAGTTGAGTGAGCGCGATACCTTGATAGCGGAACAGGGTCTTGTGATTGTAGCTATTGAGAATGCCGATGGCAGCGATGCCAAACGAGCTCTAGTCAGTGTTGAAAACGCCAATGTCCTGGCCTCCGTGCAGGGTTCGTTAGGTGAGAATTGGAATATGTTGAATCGATATTTCGGAATTTTGCAGCAAAACACATATTTATAATGCGACGTTTACAACAACTTCGTTTTTGCACCCGTTTACACCTAAATTCTGTGAACTTGACTTCTATAACTTGATAAATCGGGGCCATTTTTAGTATTCAAATAGCGACTTATTGAACCGACTTGTCGATTAGTGATGCAGCTACTGTTTTGCTTATCCCTTATAAGAAACAATTATTTGTTTACGATTTAGATTTAACGTTAGCAAAAAGTAACATTTTTCGATGAATCAACCGACCATTTGCATGAACTACTCTTGTATTAAATGGCAAATCTTTATGGACATTGTTTGATGCAGCATTTTTGACATCCACATATATGAAGAACACAACATTGTTGGAAATGCAATAAAAAGCTTCTTTACGGAATTTAGAGAAGCCTATATTTATTTTTCACTATTCACATTATCTTGGACTGCCAAGTTTCCAACTCTAGTTTTTAAAAGCAAAAAATCTTGGATCATAAGTTAAATATGACATTTTCTGAGATATTTCGGAAATTCTCATATATGAATGATGAACTTTGTATACATAACGTATGACTCAAATATTTTCCTAAAATGGTAGTAAACTTTCGTCAAAGCTTGCACGACTACCAAATGTCCTCTGTGATGCCTGTATCTTCAATATGCAAACCATCTTTTGTTGGCTTATTTTTACCCTTCTAGAGAACGAAATATACAACTTTAACTCAAACTCTAAAATCAATTTCAATACGGGTCTTTACGAAAAGATGCATTAAGTTTCAAATCGGCGGTCATTAATTAAGAAGGTTAAGTTTAGGATCCTGTTCAAAAAACACAAATACATGAACAGATAAAGTTGAAAAGGGTAAGGTTCTGCACCAATAAGTATATACGTACTATTCAAACTGACATTAATATCCAATCGGAAAGCTATGGTGGAATGAGCATTGTACAAAAAAGCATGTGTTTAAAATCTACGGGATTGCGAAATTCCGAAATATAGTTGTAGTATTAAATAAACTAAAATGCTCAATTTTAGATGTGAGACTTAAGAAGTTCAGCGAAGAGAAACAGCAACTAGTTGCAGATGTACAAAAGCTGCATCAACAGCTGGACGAATATAAGAGTGACGGCAAGATTGGACGGGGCAGTTCATCGTATGGTCCCTTTGGATACGACGATGATTATGAGGCTCAAAGTAAGCTCCTCTCTTACGCAAATAACTTTTTATTGACATTTCGCATATTCCGCAGGAGAAGCGAATAAAATCATATCAGATTACAAGTATAAACTGCAAAAGGCTGAACAGGAAATTGCCAGTCTGCAGGCGAGCTTAGCACGTTCAGAGACACAGGTTATACGGTACAAGAGCACAGCAGAGGCAGCCGAGAAGTCTGAGGCCGAATTAAAAGTGGAGCGACGTAAACTGCAACGTGAGGTGAGTTTGATTTTCCCTAAATAAACATAAAGAGTTATATGGGTCATTTCAAATCGCACAGTGGGTAAAACTGTCAATGTAGCTGGTAGTACGTCAAAAAAGCGCTAAGGGAGAAAATACAAAATATTTGGCTTTACACAGCCCAAAGGGCCACAAGACAAGCTTCTCAATGTCTTGACGGGTTTCCTTATTATTTTCGCACAAGAGAAAGGGACCTACAGTTAAAGGCGAATGTAACTGCAAAGTTCAAGAATTATTTTCATGGCTAGTTACTTCTAGCCATGGTGACCAGATATGTAAAAGCTATATTCTAAAGAAAGAAAAAACTTTTTATGAAATGTTCCGAGGTTGCATTGAACCCACGCCTCCCGGACAGAAGGCTCACACACTACCCGCTGCACCATACCCGGCCACGAGGGAGAAAATAAGTTTTTTTTTTAAGCCTAAAAATTCTTAATGTGACCAAACAAGCGATAAGTAATTTGAATTTTTTCGGTAGAATCGTTGGATGGAGTCAAGCAAGGTCTAATTCAAAGGTTATTGAGCGTCCAAGAAAAATCGGTTTTGTATTTATTTATTTACATTTTCAAAAAAAATTGAGATTTTTAAAGTATATGGGCATTTCCATGATGCCCAACAATAATAAATAAAAACAAATGAGCTTTAAATTGATTGATATTTTTTTGCTAGAAAAATTTCCAGTTGCTATGAAAATAAGCAATAATCAGAGTAAAAATATCATTAACAACAATAAAATAGTAATTAACCAGGCCACATTGCAACGCTTGCCAAATTCCATTTGACAACTTGCGTCGGTCACGATATTAAAGTGATTAAAACCAGAGATTAAAACCGAAACCCTAACCCTCAACCGCTAAAAACATTTTAAATTTAAAACCGAAACCGTAACCGGAACCAACATTTTTGTTTTTATAACCGTAGCCGAATAACCTTTATTTACATAACCGGTTATTAGTACTGTAACCGAAACAAATATATGGATTAATTTGGGTTTGTCTTCTACTAGAAAAATTTCGATTTTAACATACATGTGCATTTATTCACTAAAGATGGCTGCTTATTTATTGAAAAGTATTTTATATACATTGGTGCCAAACAGTCATATAGCATTGAGGAGGAAAAAAATTTTGATGAGCTTTTTTACCATCATAATTACATACATATGTCATTGATTGATTAAGCTAGGTACTCAGACGCCAACAATTTTGTCGGAGCGGAAATTGATTGATAATTTCCAGAGTAGCTCTGACAATGTAGTTTGACCAGAAAACAGCCAAAAAAGTTAGCTGTTGTCTGTTTAAAAAATTGGCCTGCTAACTTAAATAAAATAGTAAAGTTTATATAATTAACTAGCAATAACCCGTCGCGCCTTCAACGGTATAGATCCAATGCACACCTACTTCCCATCCACATCCCATCCACTCTCCACCCAATTCCCACCAATTTTCCACCCACTTGCCACCTACATACCACCCACTTTCCACCTACATCTCATCTACATCCCATCTACATCCCACCCACATCCCTCACACATACCACCCACTTCCCGCCCAAATCCCGCTCACATCCCACCCACTTCCCACCCACATACCACCCACTTCCCACCCACTTCCAAAACAATTAACCACCCACATACCACTCACATCCCATCCACTTCCCAGTGGGCATCCCGGCGGTTTTTCCAGCATCGGAAAATTTAAACACAAATGAATTCTCATTTTGACCTTACAAACTGAGTTTCAAGTCAATCGGGTGAAAAATAGTATTTTCCATGGAGAATTTTCCGTGAATTTTCCCGCATGGATTTTCCTACATTGAAAAATCACATTTCAAATTTTTTCGTACTCTACCCTTACAAACCGAGTTTCAAGCCAATCGGATGAAAAAATGTTATTTCATGCTGACTTTTCCGGGAATTTTCCTACCGTTGGGTCAAATTTTCCAACATCGGAAAATCACATTTCAAACTATTTCGTATTCTGTCCTTACAAACCGAGTTTGAAGCCAATCGGATGAAAAATAGTTTTTTGCATGCAGAATTTTCCGGCCATTTTCCTAGTGGGCGGATTTTCCAAAATCGGGAAAACACGTGTCGAATTATTTCGCGTACTTTGCATACAAACCAAGTTTCAAGTCAATCGGATGAAAAATAACATTTTTCCCATACAAACTTTTTCGACGCTTTTCCGACTTTTCCGTTTGGAATTTTCCAAGTTTTTTTCTTAGTGCGCGCCTGCATAACTATCAGTCGGGCGTACACATTTATATATATAGATGATGGAAGCCAATAGGGAAAATTTTGAGGTGGTGTCATGGGCACTTCCATAGATGCGTTTTTGTAGGGATGCAGGCATAAGCAGTCTCCTTCATTTTGACCTACGGGAGCAGAACTTGATCACTGAGACATACTGCTATAACGACAACCCAAAACGCATCGGAAGATTAGAATTAGCAAATTAAGCCAGAGATAATATTTATAGCCACAGCCAGCTTCATGGACTGGAGCGGGATCATACTCACCGGGCAGAGTAATTTAATACGTATTTAAAGGTATCTGGTAGCAAAGACTTATAGATATAATATATGACGCATGTGAAACAAAAAACGATTGTTCGTGCGAGCAAAACAGGAAGTTTTTATGAGATGTCTTTGCTGGTAGGAGAGCACATAGGTAGCAACGGAAGCTACCTCAGTAAGCAAACGCGATCCAACACTCCCCTTATATCCAGAAAGACGGCAGAGCAATATTGGAGGTTCTCAAATGCTTTTAAGATATGGTTTTTGAGTCGAGGTACCTGTTGCGGCGCACAGTATTCTCTGCGAAAACCAAAATGTTGGTCTGGTGTAGCCTCTTCAACCACGCCAACTGCCAAGATACATTTAATCAATAAATTATATTATAAATGGAACCGCTTTGGTCTGCATTTTTTGTCGCAATGATATTTGATACTAATAACTAGACAGCGGATTTTGCATATTTTAAAACAGATTTTAATCCCAGTAGGTCAAAATATAGTACCCAAAATGACAACAAATTTGTTTAAAAATTTACTTCCCAATAGTAATTTACTGCCTACTAGGATTAAAATCTGTTTTAAAATATGCAAAATCCGCTGTCTACTAATAACCGTAACCGTAACCGAAACCAGTAACAGAATAAGGCTAATAACCGTATCCAGTACCGTAACCGATATCCCGCAACCCTAATATATACGGTAACCGTAACCTAAACCGTTATTCGTTCGGGTTTTAATCTCTGATTAATACATAGGTTAAAACCGTTACCCAAAACGTAATCCATAACCGCGGAAACCACTTTAATGTGAGTGATTTTTGAGTTGAAATTATGTTATACTTGAAGGCAAAATTATAAAATGAGCCCTTTACATCCCGCAAAGTTCTTCACTATTGTTTGATCGTATTATGGATACTCACTTTTAAGTTCTTTTCCACGCACGATTTAAAAAAATTTTTCTTGCGGAGCTCTTTTTTCCCAAATGAATTTCTGTTTCAGTCAAGGCATTTCTATTGGCCTAAAGATTTTTTTTAGTTGTATCGGAATCGGACAAGCAACCTGTGCCCGTTTAATATAATATACATAAATATACAACCGTATAACCGTCATTAAAATCCTGTTTGTTGGTCTTTTCATATAATGAAATAATTTTATAAGTCAACCTGTTTTACTCACTCAGTCTGCCCCGCATTTTAAACATATTTTAGCTGGTAAAGGCACTCAACCCAAAATTTTAAATATTTATTTTCGCCCTATTATAAAAATGGAGATGCTTCTGAATATATGGCCTTAAAATATTGAGAAACAATACAATCTTGTGTATTGTCGTGTACTGAAGCCTTCTTGTTCGTGAAGCAACAGCCAAATCGCCGAAAGTTTCTTTATATTTTTATACCCTTGGAGAGGGTATATTGAAATTGTTCGGATGTTTGTAACACATAGAAGGAAGCATCAACGACCAAATAAAATATATTCTTGGTCAGCATGACGAGCTGAGTTGATAAAGCCATATCCGTCTGTTTCTATGCTATCTCTTCCGTCAGTATTAAAGCTGTATTAACCAAACTTTACATAGTCTTAGTGAGAGAAAGTTTGTCTTCTACGCAATCGCACGCCCAAACTCTCGTATTTATAAGTATTCTATGATTTCACATAATTTCACCAAGATTTATCAAAGTTCGATCACTACATAGTATAGCTGGAACACAAAAGATAGAAAGAAAAGAAAGAAAGAAAGAAAAGTCTTAGTGAGAAAATTTTTTTTGTTCTCAATGCTATCGCATCCAAACTTGTTATGGATCAATATTTAAGGCTGCCACACAATAGAAGGAAACTGGTTCAGATATTCTTTCACGAGCGGTTTGGTTTGTGGTTACGAACACAGGCAATCCGGTTAGGTTCAAGCCTGGTTTGTAACACTGATCCTGTTACAATATTTCAAAATTGACTTATTATCCGCTAGATAGACAGTTATGCCCAGTATGCTGTGCCAGTTGCCTTAATCTCGCTTGCTTAAAACCTTGTCGGCCCATGGCACATTGATTTAATAACTTTCAACCTTATTCCTTTTTTATTTATTTTTTTCTTTTGTATTTAGAGTTTGTTAGTTGCACATTTCTGGGATGAGTGTCATTGTCAATAGTTGTTTACCACTTAAACAATGTTGCAGCAAATAAGAATCCAAAAATCCAAAGTGTATAATAATAAACGATCGTACATATGCGAAAAAGGCAAGAGAAAAGCTTGTTATCCCAGTTACGTATAACCATATGTGTTTGTTATTAGGTACAGTCTACATGTTCGTGCTCCAAATCTAAGCTTATCAGTCCTGTTCCAAATTCCCAACGTTTTTAAAAAGTAACAAGTAAGAAATTCGTTTAACCCAACTATATTACACTCAGCACCTGCGAAAGTGCTGCAATTTTTCAGATGGTTAAAAACAATTCCTGATTACGTTTGTGTTTTTCGTTGGGCCAATTTATTGGAAACTTTGATGGTTGCTATTGTGGGTTGTGTTGGCCGTCATTCCTCATCCAAAATTAAACGTCATTTTATTTTAAATAGTGCTCCTACGCGTTTCGGTCGCTTACGATTTTTACACCTTGTACCAAAGGTACACAGAGTAAATTTAGTTTGTGCAAAACAGGGAGAATCATATCGGAATCATTCTCTCCCGCCCCGCCATTTGGAAAAAAACTTCATATATCCCACATTAAAGATACCTTCTAGAGATAGTTACTTTTCTGCTTTTCTTTCATTTATTTAAATTCACTTAATTTTTGGAAAGTTACAATATTTGATTTTTTGGAAGTTTCGTAGTAGTAGTAGGCATGTTGCCGTTAGCCAAATATAGGTGACATTTTTATAAATTCTGACTCATCGATTACGATCTCTGGTTACATGTCTACATAGTTCATTAAAAAATCGCGTCGATCGCTATTCGTGCCTGCAGTCACTCTTTGAGATAGAAAGTGAGCGAACGCCAATTGGTTTCGTTTAAGAGCTTGTGCATTTCCTGGTCGTTCAGAGCATCCTTTTCCCAGTATAAGACCCTGAGTTCCTTCAGAATTGGACAGCAAGTCAGAATTGGACAGCAAGTTGGACTCCGGTGTTGCAGAGAGTGCAATGGCTGGGCCTTGAGATATGTGGCATATAGTTAAGGTTAAGCAATTCCGTTCTCGTTCGAAAAATGATTGATATGGCTGCCACCTCTAAATTGTCAATGAAATAGTTTGTATCTTTTAAGTTATACTCCAGTTTGCTGTACGTGTCCTTTCCTGCCAAAAGTTCCATGTGCTGTAGTCTTCTATATTGTATCTAATATTGTGGTCCAACGCCATGGCTTCCCACCTGCCGACGAACTGTGATTTTTCTTTTAAGAAGTGTTCTGTGACAATTCTTGGAAGACGTGTCGATGGCATTTGCATAGTTTTCTTAATATAATCGAAGTGAAGTTGCAATGTGTAGAGAAACATAGTTGGGAGATCCGTTTCCAAGTGTATAGCGTTGTTAAGCGAGCATAAAGGCAAGTGGATCACCCTCTTTATATAAAAACGTAAGAGTTGTTCTACTTCCTCGTATCGACCAAAGCCCCATACATGGGCAGCATAGCACATAAGTGCTCTGGCTGTGGCTAAGAACAATTTGCACTTAGTGCTATGATTGACGTTTCTTTTTCTAAGCAGTTTGTTCCACGTGGTTTGATCGCAATTTTCGAGTCGCTTAGTTTTTTGTTCAAATGCTTGCGGAATACTCAATTTGGTGTAAGAGTAACTCCCAAGTACTGGAATTCGGTGACAATATCTAAATTCACTCGGTTGATAGACCAAGTATCTGTCATTGCTTATGGACGCCTTGTATCACGTATTACCATTATCTTAGATTTTTCACCGTTAATTTGAAGACCCAACCTTTGGCAGTGCGAGTGCATTGCGTCGATTATTTGCTGCAAATCCCGGGCGTCATCGGCCAGAAGCACCATCGGCATACATTAGGACTTTGATTCGTTCCGATCCCAGTTGAACACCCCCTGGCAGAATGGATGACATATCGTCGACGTACAGTGCGAAAAATAACGGGCTCAGTAAGCAACCTTGTTTCTCTCTAAGAATCGTCTGAAACCATCTGGATAGGTTCTGGCTATCCCAAAGGCTTTGTCAATCGAACACCTTTTTTGTTTTCGAAGAACTGTCTTGCACCGGCGGTGAAGGTGAAGATTCTGTCAACAGTGGAGTAGCCTTCACGAAATCCGGATTGGTATTCGCTTAATAAATCGTGCTTTTTAATCCAGTTAGAAAGACGATTCAGCAATATTGAAGCAAAAGTCTTCATGGTCTCGTTTAAAAAGTATATACCTCTGTAGTTCGATGGTTCGCTTGGGCATATAACATTTCGTTTGAATTTTTATGGTGAATTTCCCGTATAAAAAATTGTATTTTATACGTTAGTAAGAAGTTGTACAAAGTAAGGTATAGCATTTCTCAGTGCCTAATTTCGCTTACTGCGCGATATTGCTGCTGTTACCTCTGTGATATCAATTTCCATATCTAGATTCGGGACACTGGTAAATGGCAAGGCAAAAAAATTTGCTGTATTGAGGGAGCATCTAAAAACAACAGGCTTCGGAAATACTCTGCCAGTTTGTTTGCATCAATCCTGATTGGATTGCTAGTCGCGGTTCCATTTACCTTCCTCATCAGTGTCCAGAGGGTTTTGCTGTCCTTTACAGCGTTCAAGGCTATTTCCATCTGCCTATAGTATTCCTTTTGCGTGCGCTTACATAAGGTCTTGTACTCTTTGTTGGCTGCCTAGTAAGGGGATTTTGCCAGGCTTGTGGTAGATTTCTGCCCCTGACGCAGTAGGTACATGGATTTACTTCTTGATTCTACGCATTCTATTCCAAACCATGGTTGTTGGCTGATAAAAGCATTTTTTTGGTATTTGCATAAATTGTGCTGCCCTTGTGATGCATTCTGTTAGGGTCTCTATCGATGTCTAAACTCCAAGTCTGTCCTCCAATTTGTCCAACTCTACCGCAAGTTTGATTCAAATTTTCGCCCACCCCGCCCCACAATAAAAAATGTTAAATAACTCTTACAATTTTCAAGATATTGATCTGAAATTCAAATCCCACTTTTATATTCATAATATCCATAATCCCTCAAATTCATTGAGATCCTATAATAAAATGCCGAGTTTAAAATGTTACATATTTTTTGGCTCTACTTCTAAGACACTTAGGCTATTGAACATTTCTTGAGTAACAGGTATAACGAAGTCGTTTAGAGTCGAATTTAAATTGCGCGCTCGTTAATATATGAGTGTTTGGTGACCAGCAATAAAATAATTTTTAAATAGTTTTTTTCGTGGTGAAAATCGCTTTTGTAAGCACCCACGCAAAGAGATTGAGAAAAGCTTTAAATTACATTTTACAAACTCACCAGTACCACACTTTGAAGAAAAATTCTCAATAGTCAGGACAAGTTGAAAAAAAAAAAAAAAAAAAAGGAAAACCCAGACAAAATGAACATAAACTAGGAAACTTAAAAGCCTTACTACTAGAAAAACACCATATCGTAAACCAGACAGAAGTACTTTTTTTCAGATGATAGCAAATAGTTATGATCGCTGGGACCAAAACTCGCGCTACCAGGCACAAATGACAATATATCGCCAATACACATAATTATAGACATAGAACAAGGAATACAAACAATAAAAGATGACAAGCGGCAATACTCAATAACTTGAAACACCACAGGAAAATAGACATCATATAGGAAACACAAGCAGACAAAGGAAAAAGGACAGTGGTAATACACAAAAGAGGGCATAGATGCAAAAACTTGAGAATAGTTATAGTAATAGTATTTTCACCTAATATTTGGTATGACAGTAGGAAACCTGATATCACCAACTATAGCTAATGAAGTAAAAAGGTAAAACTGGCTATACAGCTCCTCAACGGGGCCAAGCCAAGCTTCTCTCAATCTCTTGGCGTGTGTGCTTTAAATTTTTCGCACAAGAGAAAGGGACCTACAGTTTAACGCCGGATCCGAACGGCAAAGTTTGAGAAATTGCTTTTTCATGGCTAGTTACTTCACAGCTGGCGCCACTAAGCTGGTGAAGGTGACCGTATGTGTAAAAGCTAGTTTCTAAAGAAAGAAAAAAACTTTTATTATTAGATGTTCAGAGGCGGGATCGAACCCACGACCTCCCGCCCAGCAGTCCAGCACACTAACCACTGGGCCACAGACGGCCACACATAGCTAATGAAGTACTAGACAAAATATTGGACGATACAAAAGAGAAACTAGACAATCAAAATATACACATTAAAGACCTATATAAATATGTGGATAATATATTTTGTATTAAAAAAAGGACTATCAAGAGAAGAGATCGAGGTTGAGAAAAGTAGTAAAATACCATATTTACCATATAATGGTACACTAAAGAAAAAGTATCAAGACGCATACATTTTGCACTCGCTCCAACCACTATCACAGAAAATAAACACGGCTAGAAATATGATAAATAAGGCATGCACATTAAGCGACCAAACAAAAACATACAAACCTTCCCAGAAACCTGATCGAAACACTTATCACAAAAACCTAAAATACCGAATCCCGAACATAGTTTACATAAGTGTACTGTACGTGGACAAAGTAATAAACAAACAGTCAATTACAAAAATAACACCAATCCAACATTCAAACATAACGTACGCCTAAAAAGCTCACTACTAAATACTAGGTTTATGCTTTGTTTATTTTGCAAAATCATTTTATGAAATGGGTCCAAAAGTGCGTTCATAAACACCATTTCATGAATTCGACTTACATTGCAAGTTGACTATGAATTCGCAGTCAATTCATGAAATGTCTCGACATGACTCGCAGCCAACTTTAGTTGAGTTTCTGTTGCCAGATCTTTTGTTTTCTCATATGTGCTTTGGTCATTTTGTGAATTTATAAAAGCTGCAAAAACAGCAATAAATTTGATTTTGTAATTTGAAGAAATCGTGAATTCCATAGCATAAACGTAGTAATAGAGAGGAGAGATAGAACAAGACTGGCGTTAGAGAGCTTGCTTATTCAACAAAGAGGAGAGAGAGCACTCAACCACAAAACAGATTTCGACCAAAGCGACTACTTTTACGCGGCAGCGATAGCTGAAAATAACAATAAACATATAAAACAGACAACGAAACGCACAAGAGGACTAGTCAATTATAATTGCACAACTAAATTGACACTATGACAAAAATTGATATGTATTTATATATAAAAATGTGTGTTTTAGAAGAAATAAAACTTGAATTTTTATTTTGGATGAGGAAGAACGGCTATTGCAACACATACATTAAACACAGCTTTTAAACAAATTGGCCTACTAAAAAAGCCTTTATAACTTCGAATTCGAGCACCAGATTGAGGGATGGTAAGTGAATGAACGATAGTGCATTCAATTACCTTCCAAGAAAACATAACCTTTTTATAGTGAATAAACCGATACCAAAGATATAAACATTTTTTTAAGCTACTTTTCTTCCCTATCAGAAAACTAGCATTTACGCGATTTCTCTTTCCATCCTTTCTGCATACGTCTTAGCCAACGAGTCTTTCCACTTTAGTTTAGGAAGAAGTGTAGATACAGTGGCCTTCGTTATATCGACATTGTTTCCGAACGAGGTCGAAAGCGGCATATTGTCAGTATTTATTAGATCTTCCACTCGCATGTCTATTGCGGCATAATGCCAATATCATCATGCAGTAATCCATTGTTGAACTTGCATTTCCTCTCACAAAGGTAAATTCACCTGCCGGATCGCCAAGTGTATTGCCATTAAGAAGCGTTAGCTGAAGAGACTCGCACTTTCTGCCCTTTGTTGGGCGAGACCTCATGGGCTTGCGTAATGACCTGTTCCGTTCCAATGCGACCATTGCAGTCTCCGAGTATCATTATATTTTCGCAACGAAATCTCGATCGCATCTACTACAGAATATATAAGTTCTTCTTTGCCAATTTTGGATAATTTTAATATGGTGGATTTCTCTAATTTTTGTCATGGTGGATTTCTCTTTTAATTCCAAACAAACAGCCTCCGCTGGTGCGACCGCGTCTTGCAGTTCTGATCTCCGGTATCCACTGAAGCACGTAGTTTCAAAACAAGTTCTCGTAGGCCGCTTAATTTTCATCAATTATTGTTTCGAATAGCATAAATATGTCGTGTTCGTAGACAAATTTAAAAAGTGGGTAAATCAGTATCTTATTTGCTAAGCCAGCTACATTAAATGCTAAAATGTATTTTATATCTCCTAATACAATGATGAGATTGACTTATATCTAAGGATGAGGTGTTACGAAATCTTTTTGGTACGCTTTCGATGCATGCAAGAACCGTTTATCTGGTGTCAACGCAAAACAATTCTTCATATATCTGTTTTAGTTTTGTAGTTGCAGTGTCGTTATTACACATTAGTTCTAGCGCATTGTTCCAGTAAAACCAGTTACTGTCGATAATCATCCGATCTTTTCGCACAGGAACTTTTTTGCTCTGGTCCTGGGCAAGTAGATTTGTTGCGCAGCTTTCACCGACGAAAGTTGCACTAGAACAACCATTTTTCCTTCGCTTTCTGCGATTTTCAATATCTGCTTACATAAGTCAAGAACCGCAGCTATCGGTGATCTTTGCATTTACTATATGGGTTCCTTCTGGCTGGCATTTTTAATGCGTACAGGTAATAAAAAGCAATAGAAAAGGATGGCAAACATTTTTTTCATGATTTTAGGCATGAATATGTTTTTTTTTATAATGTTTTGGAATGTATTTGAAGCGAACACTCTTTTGGTCATAACTTAAGTATCGTTCATAATAGATGGCGCCACTCCTTGTTTCGAACAATGTTTGTTAAAGGATTAAAACTGACCAATAGAAGGCGCCACGCTGTGACCATTCGGAAGCCCAGCAAGCCACCGCTGCTGCAGCGAACTTTCTTTTGGACATAACTTGTAAAGTTTTCCCGATCTGTATCATTTCTTTAGCAAATCGATAAAATTTCTTTGATTACTAAATATCTCTAGAAGGTACAAAAAATCTTACTACAAAACTGTGAGAGATATAACGTTATTTACAAATTTCATTTAAATATCAGAAAT
Organism: Lordiphosa stackelbergi; assembly: GCA_018904235.1. NCBI lineage: Eukaryota > Metazoa > Arthropoda > Insecta > Diptera > Drosophilidae > Lordiphosa > Lordiphosa stackelbergi. The sequence goes on along the minus strand of JAEIFU010000096.1, from coordinate 81,435 downwards.
ATATGTCACGTATATGTCCCATTCCCATCAAGAATATATTTACTTTATATGATTTCTATGATATGATTTCTTCTCCCTGTTACATACTTTTGCACAAACTGAGTATACTCTGTGTACCTTTGGTACAGAGTATAAGAAGTCGAAGAATAGCTGCCAAGGTAAATTCTCATGCACATCAAACAATGCCCCGGGATCAGACTATCATTCCAGTGACAATCACCACAATTCTATTGCCAAAAGCAAAAATGCATTTTTTTTTATTCTTCCTTTATCATGATACCATGCAATGCGAATGATGTAAGTCGATGAACAATTTGTAAAAATTTCACTTATAACAATGAATGTTTACTCAAGTTATGTGGTTTTTATTTATAACATTACATTGCAGATAATCCAATCTAAATACATTTTTTCGATTCTTTTTCTGTCTCCAAATAGCACCGTGAAGTTTTGGAACGTTTGGAGGAAGCAGAAACAGCCAACAATCATTTGCTGAAACGACTCGATAAATTAAAAAATGCAAAGAGCGCCATCCTTAAGGACTTATGACCTAAATTAACTGTAACGCAGCCGGCAACATCTAAAACAATTCACACCATAAAAAACCCCATCAATGCCAGTGCAAACGGACATAGTGGCAAAAACGATGATATAGCCTAAGCTCTCCAGATGTAATCCCAAAATTGTATATGTACCCTCTAAACAAACAAACACCCAAAGCCTACTCACGCACACTTCCACGCTTCCACACACACTCACACAGTACACACTCATCATTTAAATTTATCTGCGAATGTACTCGCAAAACGAAACAAGCAAATGGGTGCCCTTTAAATCGATATCAAATTTGAGATTAGCCTAACTAAATCACTCTTATTGCCTCTAGCCAGACACGATGGATTATACATAAACATATGTCGTTGAACCAAGCCAAGTACATGCATGTGTACATATGTTCAACATACAAATTCTATGTAAATTTATATAAATAGGTATGGATATTAATCTAACTGACATTATCTGTTATGTTTAAAATTTTAACACTATGCAATAACATAATTGGTATTGATAACGGATTCAAATTTGTGAATGTTTCGCCATGCTATTAAATGGAGATTTTGTTATCCAACGTTTACGAAAAAGTAACTTATTTAATGTTTATATAAAAATCGATGCAATGCTCCATGCTTTTTCCAGACTTTTACAACACTTAGATATTTGCAAGCAAGCAAGCCCCGATGCTGATTATCCTTAAGCAAAAACGCATTTGAACATGTCTACGCTCTGCGAAATTTTAATTTTCAATTAAATGCACCTGCTTCTGCTTGAAAACATTGAATACACGGTTTATAACAATTTTTCAACCAAATAGTTATAATTAGTAGGAAGGAAATAAATACACCGTCATGAAATACCAGGGACCGCAATTAATGATTATTTGTATTTTTTTAATCAAACAAAAAACATCCACTGAGAAAACCCAAATGAATAAAATGGTGAATAATAAAATAAGATTCTATTTCGACCGAGACTGCAAACCGATTCGAAACCGAACTCCTTAGAGCCGGTTCGGTACGGGTTTTTTGGGTCCTACGAACCGTACCAACCTAGTATATTTGACTCCTCTAACCTGAACCCAAACCCGACTACTTATTCGAAAAATTTCAAGTACACATTCAGAGAAATTTAAAAATTCCTTGTAATCTGAGTGCTAGTATTCAAGAAGTTCTCCAATCCAACGACATTTCTCTAGGTCAGATTCAGAATTCATAATTACTCTCAAGAGATTTTTATTACGCTTGCTTTTCATTTCGAGCAATTGTTCTAAAATCTTCAGCAATACATTGTGACTATATCGTGGCTCCTGATAAACGTTCCTCTATTATGAGCTCAGTACCAAAATTGGCTGCAGTGTTCTTAGACCCGAGATTTCAAACTTTGTTAGCTTCTGACCAAAAATAAGTTGCAAAGCTGCACACTACAGACATTTTGAAGCTCCAAAAAAAATTCTCAATGGGAGTTTTCAAAATTCAACTTTAAATGACTTAACGTCGGATTGCAAAGAAGAGAAGCAAGCCAGCAAGCAAGCAATAGAAAGCAATTCAAACTAATTTCAAATATAAAATCTGAAAATGATGTTATAGATTCCTCCCAAAGTTGTCCATACATCAACAAATGTTTTAAAATTTTGGAAACGTCAGAAAAACGAGGACTTTAATAATATTGCCTTTAACTAAACTTGCTGTTTCAACAACTCAGGTATTAGTTGAACGAGCCTTTTCAACACTACACTATTTTGATATTTCTGATCTAAGAGCTGGTATAGATGATCAGCTCATAGATGATATAATGCTTATTAACAGAGCAGTTCTCGAATTTGATAATTATAAAAAAATTTTATTAAAAATAGAGGAAATTTATTTTCAGACCGACCGAAGCTTATATACCCCTGCAGCGCGTATAATTTATATAAATGAAGGTTTCAAACGATTTTCATTCAACAATATAATTCTCGCTTTGAACATTGTTAGCCGAGTGATCCCAATTGATGGCATTCGTCTGACCAGTTTGTTATATGGCAGCTATAAGATATATTCATAAGATATGGATCAAACTCGCCAAAATTGTGCTGAAACAGGTCATATTCATTATTGGAAAGTTTAAGGATTGCCTCATGGCATAAAAAACAAAAAACTTTTTCTACCTAGAACTACTTTTTCGGCCAGTCGTGTCTTTGGTAGCAATATGCTATAGTCATCCGACTTGGATTAAACTTCACATAATTGTCGGGTAGCATATAATAACAAGTTTGGGAGCGATAGCATTGAAGAAAGTTTTTCTTACTAAGGCTTTTTTCATACCCATATTTTGTATGGCAGCTATACTGTACAGTTGTCCGATTTTCGTCAAGTTGAGTGGAATTATAAAAGATGTTTGGGGAGCGTTTGCGTTGAAAGCAAAAACGTTTTTCTCAGTAAAACTGCATCCTTGACCGATTGATCCTATGGGTTTAAACCCCCAGACCGAACCCTCTACAAAATTTTAGAGGTTTGCAGCCTTGATTTCGACAACTTTCACGTGCCTCGCTACAAAAAATTTAGTACTCCCTATTTGTGTTTTTGAAGTGTTTGGCATAAGGAATCGGTGCAAGCATTTTGCATATCCCCAACAAGTAAGTAAAACAATACGAACAAAACCAATTATGGTTCTTGTTGCTAAAGCTCTTAGTTTATTTATAATTATACATTTTAAGTAAACTGTATATAAATAAATAATATAAAATAAAATAATACGAACCAATTTATATTGTCAACCTGAAATTGTTTTTTTTTGGTTCGTCTTGGCTCATTTACTAAGGATATGCATTAAACTTAACACAATTCCATTAGTCCACTTGTCGTAATCGGCCGTTGACCTTTATTCCTGCCCAATAAGCTAAGTCAGAGATTGAGAGGCAGTCTTTACTGATGGGCTTAGCGGTAAACGAGGACAAGACGAAATACCTAGTATACGCGGAAAGTATGGGGGAGTACAACTTTAAAGTTGTAGAGGATTTTGTCTACCTCGGAACGATGATAACCAGCGACAACATGAGCCTGGAAATCTGACGAAGAATCACTCTTGCAAACCGATGCTACTACGGCAGAGTTCACCAACGATAGCCCCGGGGGCACGAACTTACTTGCCAATTCTTACCGAATACTTGCCGAAGTCAACCTTCATTGTGTGTTAGAGAGAGAGAGAGAGACACACAGTCATGTTTTCGCGCTCTCTGCTTAGGGGAACCCTGTACTACGGGCTCAGTAGGGAGTTCAAGAGCAGAGCCCTCTTCCGAAGAACGAAAATACAGCGCAGAAGCATGGACAATGACGGCAGCGGATGAGGCGGCGATTGGCGTGTTCGATCGAAAAATTCATCATCAAAGTTGGCGATGATTTCCGCATTTCCAAGGAATCGCGAACTGTATGAGCTCTCTGAGGGCTCTAGTCTGGTCAAGCGCTTAAAGCAACAGCGGCTGCGCTGGATAGGACTTCTCACCCGGATGGATGAAGAAGCTCCAGCAAAAAAGGCGTACAAAGCGAAGGTTGCTGTATATGGAGGCGGGGGCAACAGTGGGCGACCACCACTAAGATCGGACGACCAGGTGCGGGAAGACAACTGGTGCCAGCTCGCACGAAGCAGAAGCGACTGGGGGCATTCATAGGAGAGGCCGACACCGTCAAGCAGTTGTGATGCATGCATCGGGCCAATAAAGAAGAAGAATAAGCTATAACTCAGACGATTAATTTAGTCATCATGATTAAATTCTGAGTTTTATATTAAGAATCAAACTGAATCAATTAAGATTTTCACGTCATCTTGTAAATTAACTGGTAAAATATAATTTTCAGTGTTTATAAACGATTTAGAAAGTGCTACCCATTGGGAAAAATCTTGTATCGGTAAGGGATGTTAATTATTTTATTATTTTAATTTCTGTGAAACGATAACAATTATCCATATAATTACACAAAAATGTGTTTACTATAATTTAAGATTTAATTTAATTTCTCAACAGATAACATGATGAACAAGTTTATTGATACTAATGGCTTGCCAAAACTTGTAATTGACAATTCGCCCATTGATTATGTAGCGCGGGCAAGCAACTTAGGATTCATTTTTAACCAAACGTTGACTTGGAACGATCACATTACTGTTGCTCTCAGACAATTGTATATTACTAAAAACTTCATACCATCTAAATTAAGACTATTGATTGCTACAACCTACTTGACTTCCAGACTACTTTATGGCATTGAAGTCATAGGTAACTGTGACGCAAGAAGCCAGCACAAACTCAAAGTAGCGTTTAATAATATTGCAAGATACATATTTGAGCGTAACCGCTTTGATAGAATATCTGACGTTGCAATAAAAATCTTCGATCTTTTTTTACAGTCCTGGATAACCCTTCGAGCTTTGAGAATGCTACAAAAAATAATTCAATCTAATTATCTATATGAGATGTTGAAATTTTGTGCGTCAAGAAAACTAATAATATAATCTACAAGCTAGCTAGTTCTGATAGACATTTCCTTATATATGCTGTTCGCAGTTGGAATAATCTCCCTTATAATTTAAAAAAAAGTAAATGCCTCGCAGTTTATACTAAAACTAATAGCACACCTGCAAAGTGTAGTAGACTCCTAAGTAAGAGAGAAAGAAAGAAAAAGAGTTAGTTATTAAATTAAATTTGGGTTTATTTCTTCTATATTTGTTTTAAATTAATTTCTTTTAGATTTATTTGTTCTGTAACTTTGTAAATTCTGTTCTTTTGTTCTAAAATTTATTCAGTTTTTTGAAGGTTCTTGTCCTGATATTTTTAAATTTTATATGATAAAAAAATAACTTTAGCTTTTGTGACTTACGATAATTTATAAGTCTCTCCTGACTTGTAGCGTTAGGATGTTATATAAATAACTATAAATATAAAAGTTGATGTTTCAAAGCAGCGAAAGAGATAAAATTTTTTACTTTTCACAGCTTCGATCGACTGTTTTCAACTTCAATATGAACTCCTGCTTCTGCTGTTCAAAAAAACCAAAAACCGCAGTTGATGCATCAGCAAAAAACATTTATTCAGAAATAGCGAAGCAGCAGCAGCAGTCGTCGCTCGATGATTTGTGATTTTATTTCAGCTTGTTCTTTCGGTTAGCGGCGTCAGTCGAAGCAGCAACACGTGTTCGCTTTTCACTTTTTTTTACCATTCAGTACTTAATTTTTTATTGAATTAAAAAAAAAACTTTTTCAAATTAACGTAGACTATTGTTAAAATTTTTTCTGTTAGCTCTTCAAAAATTACATTTTACACAGGGGAACAAAATGACAACTTTTTAAGTTGCAACTTATTCGATAACCAATTCTGGTCCAGTTTTGTCCACTGAATAAAAAACTGGTCTCGGTTTGGCTCCATCAGCTTTTGTTTCAAAGATATGGCGGAAAATGTATTTTGCATGTTTTTTTGCATTGAAAAAATTATGAAGGTCTAAGGCGACAGAGCACATATCCCAAACAAATAAAGTGAGCAGCATCAGCAAGCCCGAAGGTGTCCAAATTGGTCTTTGAAGAGAGTTATTTTTTAGTTTTTGGCAAATTTTTCAAATTTTATCGTCAATTGCAAGCTCTGGCTTCGAATTTTCAATTCAACCACTTTAGCATATAGCCCAAAGACCCTTTTGTATGTGGCCGTCTGTGGCCCAGCGGTTAGTGTGCTGGACTGGTGGGCGGGAGGTTGTGGTTTCGATCCCGCCTCTGAACATCTAATAATAAAAGTTTTTTTTTCTTTCTTTAGAAAACATACACATACGGTCACCTTCACCAGCTATTGGCGCCAGCTGTGAAGTAATCTAGCCATGAAAAAGCAAATTCTCGTTCGAATTCGGCGTTAAAACCGTAGGTCCCTTTTTCTTGTGCGAAAAATTTAAAGCACACGCGCCAAGAGATTGAGAGAAGGCTTGGCTTGGCCCCGTTGGAGGAGCTGTATAGCCATTTTTACAAAGATCCTTCCATTTTCAGGATAACTTTGTTGCATTTATATCAGCTTAATGCACAAAGCTGCAGGCGGTTAATCCCGAAAAAATGAATTTAAATTTATTCCAGGACAATTAGATTAATAAACAAAATGAATATATGAAGTACTAAAAGATTACGTGATCTAACATAGACTTTACATTAATTATCAAGAAAATTCAAACAATTTCCCCCAAATAACCTCTAGAGTATGACATTAAAATTTTATGAGTTGGACAACGAATGGGCCAAATTAGTTCCGCATTCACCATCCTCATTTAAAGTTTTCTGTCTACTGAGCGATATTTGCGCAAAACTATAGCTACACATCTCAAATGGACTCCAACCGTTCGAACCAGCAACAGAGGAAGAGCAAGCGAAGGTATACTTTACGGTCTCAGAAAAGAGCTTGTTAATAGCAAAGTAGTGTGCTTTTTTAAGGCAAATGGTGCCACTCTGATTAAAGTTCAGGCAGCTGACAAGAGAATCCCTGCATCCTGCCGGTCTATATAAACTGCAATCACTGGGATAGGAATAAGGGCAAAATATACGACTTCTTAAATGAGACGAATGATGACAACCTTTTGATTGTCGGTGACTGCCATGCGTAGACGCTAGAAAGAACGAAGAGAGGCTAGATACAAGGTGATAGATGCAAATGGACGTTGCTTCTGTGAGTTGGTCGAGATATTTGGCTTTCCTGTGGTAAATGGAAGATCAGACACCGATCATCTTGGCCTTTATTCGAGGAGAAGCACGGTCCACAATAGATTTAGAGGGCCTTAAGTTTTAAAACTTGAATTTGCTCATATGAAATTATTTTTAATAAACTAAACTGTACTTTGGAGTGTAATTTTGTCGACTGCTTACATTTTGAGGTGTTTGTAAAGTGTACTTCTTTTATTTTGCAACGTGTTGGTTTCAGCGACCTGATCTTCTTAACTCCAAATGTTTGGTTTTGCTGACTTAAGGTCATCCGTCCCATCCAAGGAATGAAAAAACGATAGTTTTTTAATTTATGTTTCCCAATATATTTCGGGCCCACATCGGGTTCTGTCTTTAGGGGCTAAAAACAACATTAAAGAGATAAAATTAACTAGATTTTTCCAAGAAACGATTTTTGAAAAACATTGAAACCTGTGCAGGGAATCAAACCGAAACGAATTTCGGTTTTGGTAAAAAGGTTCTGTTTTGGTTCTGTTTCGGAATTTGGTTCCGGTTCCGATACCTGGATTTTTATTTCGGTATACTGGACGGGTAAAACTAACAGACATTTTAAAACTTAAGTCCAAACAAAGTGGGTAAGCAGCTATACACATGAATGTGTACATAATTTATCCATTTTTTTGCGTGTGTTTGCCATAAAAATTTCACATGTTAGTATTCAAAAGATGATTAAAATTATATTTCTTCACCAAAGTTAACGTTTACTAAAATAAACGAGAGCGTAAGTTAAAGTCGGCTCTTACCGACTTCGATATACCCATTACTCATGAAAAAACATGTTTAACAGTGTTCCTGAGTTCCTTAGTGTGACCATCCAAAAAGTATGCAACATTTTTTTATGGTGGGAGGGGTGGTAGCTGGGGGCTTGGTTCACTTTTATACCAAGTAAAAGGGTTATAAAGGTTCCGTATGTTTTTTCTTGATCAGCATCAACGCCGAGTCGATAGCCTTGTCCGTCTGTCCGTCCGTCCGTCCGTCCGTCTGTTGAACACCTAGATCTCAGAGTGGTAAGAGATCAGGTTGTAGTTGGGACAATGCTTCTTTATCTCACGCGATCAGTTTCTTAAATTTGGCCACGCCCCTCCCGCCCCGATAATTAAAATCTTTGCCGATGGTGAGAAAGATCGGATGCCGTATCAAAAATTTATGTGCATTTTTGGAACTAAGGCAAATCGGGAAACTGTTAAACATGTTTTTCTAATTATTCTAACTGACTTTAACTACGCTCTCTTGCTATAAGTTGAGAACCGTTCATCCGATCTTTATCATTTTTCGGCAAATCGATTATTTTGCTAATATAACTATCTCTAGAAGAAATTGTCTATCTTTAAAACGTGATTATGTTTTTTCCAAATTGTGGGGGCGGGAGGGGGCGTGGCCAAAATTTGAAACAAACTTGATCTGTCTGCAGATTAAAGAAGCATTTGTCCCATACATGTCAAACCTCTATCTCTTACCATCTTTGAGATCTAGGTGTTCATACAGACAGACGGACAGACGGACAAGTCTATATCGTCTCGGCTGTTGATGCTGATCAAGAATATATATACTTTATATGGTCGGAAATGATTCCTTCTGCCTGTTACATACATTTGCACGACTTTAGTATACCCTTTTTACTCTACGAGTAACGGGTATAAAAATTAGTTCCAAAGAAGGTAAATTAATGATTTCTTCTTAGTATCATAATAGCGGTCAATGTCTTTCCGTCCATCGAATTTCTTAGCGGAGTTATAATAAACTTCACACCGGAAAATTTACGTTCTACGCTTACTTGTGTAGCTGGGGCAGCAAGAATAACTTTTGATGGTTCAAACAATTCCTGAGACTTTGCCGAAATTTCTGACAACATTTAAGTACATTATTATATCCTTGCAAAGGGTATTATAATTTTTCCCAGAAGTTTGCAACGCATAGAAATATTCATTTCCGACCCTATAAACTATATATATTCTTGATCAGGGTGACGAGCTGAGTCGATTGAGCTTTGTCCGTCGGTCTGTCTGTCCGTCTGTCTGTTTCTACGCAAACTAGTCTCTCAGTTTTAAAGCTATCGAGCTGAAACTTTGCACAGAGTCTTCTTTTTACTGCACACTGCTAATATGTCGGAACCGACCGGATCAGATGACTATATCTTATAGCTGCCATAGAACTATCGGTCAAAAAGTGGGTCTTTGTGAGAAAAACTTTTTTGTTTTTAATGTTATCGTCACCCACTTCAGCAATTATTAATATTATGCGCTTTTACAAAGATTTGGAAGTTTTGGTCAAAATCGGATGACTATACCTTATAGCTGTCATAGGAACAATCGGTCGAAAAGTGGGTTTTATTTAGAAAAATTGTTTGTTTTAATGCTGGCGTTCTTAAACTCTGATGAATTAAAACATTTGCAAGGGTATAAAAACTTCGGCAAAGACGAAGTTAGCTTGGCCTTCTCGTCTTTATTTTGTAAACGTTTTAAGCTCAGGAAAACCTTGATTGATGCCATTAAACTGTTTTGTGAGAATATTAAACTATTTATATTGTCCTGTTCTTTTCATTGAAATTCATATATAAATTGACTTCATCCCTACTTTCAGACAAAGTAGTTTTGTCAGGCTGCTTTCCTCATTTATTTGCAATTGAACAGAAGTAGATAAAATTCTTGAGTATATGTCAGTCAAAGCAGTTACACAAGTACTTTTCTGTTCAGAGGATAGCTTGAAATTTTATCGAGGGTTTAAGAAAATGCCACATGGGAATGCACTATTTTTTTCTGGTTTTTAAAATTTAAAAAAATTTATATTGGACGGAAAAAGTTGCAGAGAATTAGGTCAATTGGTAGGATGCTTTAAAAAAATGAAAAGAAACGCCTTAAACTATGAAGAATAGATTGAAACACGCGGACCAAAACGATATATGACCCCTCTTCATGTTAAAAAACTGATTCGTCAAAACAAGAAGGATCCCTTCAAGCCTGTTGCCCAGCTTAAAGAAGTACTTAAAATAAATGCGAAGGGCCAAACAGTTCGCACATATCTTAGGCAACATAACCTAAAAGCCTGCAGCCCGAGAAATGTACCACTTTTAAACGCGACCCACTTTACTAAGTGCATGAAGTTTGACAGGGATCATGCAAATTGGACATCCGAACAATGGAGGAATATTTTGTGGTCAGATGAGAACGATGTGGTTATATTTGGTGGAAAGGGATCTCGATCACACGTTAGACGTCTAAGGAACACAGAACACAATCCCCAATACACCACAAAAATCATTAAGCATGGAGGATGTAGTGTTATGGTATGGTCCAATACCTGGAAATGCGTTGTCTGATGTGAAGAAGGCAGTTGCTGCTTCCAAGCCCACTACTATCGGATCACTTTCGGATGAAATTAAAGAGTCCTGGTCCAAAATTCCCCTAAAGCGATGCCAGGACTTAGTTGATTTCTTGCCAAAAGCTATTATTACCAATAAACGGCACTGTACCACACATTTAATATGTGATATAAATATAAATTAAAAAATCTAATAATTAAATAATTAATAGCTTACAATTATTAACTAAAGAATTCCTTAATTACACTAGTTTACAGCCAAGAAGACCCATTTCTACTGAATTTTTTTTTTTGTGTAGTTCGGAATGGTGATCTCAAAAACCAATTTCAAAAATTATTTCATGCTCCGTTTTTGAAATATTTTTTTTTCATTTTTTTCATAATTTTCAGATAGAGTCAAGCATGTAATAAATCGAAAGGTTATTGAACGGCTAGTAATCGCGTAAAACTTTGTTCTTAAATCGGTTTAGTAGTTTGAATACAATAACCAAAAATATCATTAAAAAAAATCTATTTTTTGCTCAAAAATGCGAGAAATTTAATTTTTGAACGTAAAAAAAAACATTAATTTTTTTTTATTTTAGTATATGTATCCATATGTATGCTGATAATGTCCATATATATGTTAGTCGTCCGTTAGTAAGAATTCTTGACTGTATCAATGTTTTTAACAATGAACTTTTAAGAATAGACAGGTGGGCTAGGGACAATGGGCTTGGATTAAGCCCTTCTAAGTCTAAATGTATTGGTCTACATAAAAAAGCCCTGGAAACGACGCAGCTGCCAAAACTATTTATTAATGATACTCCGATTAAATACGAGAACCAAGCTTCAAACTTAGGAATTATTTTTAATACCACGTATGTGGTACCACGTGTGGACAGTTGAGGCAACTGTCACTGTCTCAATTTTTTTCTGCCGATACAAATCAAGTTACTTATTGCAAAAACATACCTTATACCTCACTTTTTTATGGAATCGAAATATTCGGACACTCCAATGTAGATGACATGAGAAAATTAACGGTAGCTTTTAATTCAATTGCTAGATATAATTAAATTCGTCGAGTCTCTGACCATATTACTTCTCTAGATTTAGATTTATTATTGGATTTACATCCTAGCACGAATAGTAATTAACTTATAAATATTGTGCTAGTCACAACAATAAAATACATTTGGTAAAGAACATTATTACACATGACTTTAAAAAACAATAAATTAGTTATTATAACATTAAACATAATATAAGGAATAATCAAATTAAGAAATTATAGTTAAAATTAAGACATAATATTAAAAATTTAAACATTTTTTAGATAGATGGAATACAATAGCTTAATTAGTAAAATTTTTTTTTTTTTTTTTATGTGGTGTTTAGGTGACTGGAAATTTTGGCCTTAAATATAGATGCGCTAGTAATTGTTTTAAGGGTATGGGGTAGTTGATTCCAGAGTCGAACGGCTTGGATAATGAATTGTGTAACAGATCTTTTTAGCCTGGTCTTAGTACAAATGTACGATTTTTAACCTTAGCCTAAAAGAATGGATTGACTTAAGAACATTAATTTTCTTACACAAGATTATATTAACGAAAGAACCAAACTATCTTTACTCCAAGTTAAATTTCTCTGCCTCTCAGAGAAGAAATAATTTGAATTAACCTAGATTTAAGCTATCTTGCTCAGAGCGTCAATTCTTTATACCTGCTATCCGACTATGGAATGAATTGTCTAATCATTTGAAGATTATACAACGCGAAACGCAATTTAAAAATATCTTGAAAACTCACTTTAAGCGAAACCAATTAGAACTAGTAATAATTTAAAATTTACAGTTAAATTAGTTAAATAAGCTAAAACAATTGTTAGTCCCTTAGGACTAGTCAAAAAAAAAACTTTTATGTTATTTGTCAATGTCACTGGTGCATTAAATATAAGTTGTAACTTGTAGCACTGAGATATAAAACCAATAAATCTAAGTCTAAATCCATTTTTGAAAAGTTTCTTTAATTACATAAAAACGTTTAAAAAAAATATAATATTCCCAGGTTTTTAAAAGTCTTTACTTTCTAAAAATGTGATCAAAGTTTCCTTAATGTTTAAAATGTGAGTTGGGCAACTATTTAAAATTTGCTTGTGGTGGTGGTGCTATTCTTTTTTTCACAGCTGTACATATTTACCGGACAAGTACGAGTGCTCGCCACGAAGTTTGATATGCAACTAATTTCGTCTAATGTTTGTATCAAGTGCATGTATATGTGACCACAATTCTCCGTGTCTGTCTTGAAGTTTAGCCTAATCTCTGATGGTACGTTAATAATGTGCAACATCTCCAGAGTAAAGCGTTTGATGTAGTGTCGCTATTGTTGTAAAATGCTCGTGGCATCAAAATCTGGAGTATGGCAGCTCTCAGTACAACGCATTTGTAACGCGTAAATACATAGAAGGAATCATCTTCGACCACATAAAGTATTTGATTAAATATGGAAAATCATAATAGTCATAAGTGGCTTAGTCCGGAAATGGTGAGAGCGAAACTCATTTAACCATTCGTAGCCCAATTCATAAAATTTTAATGTCATTCTCGAGAGGTTTTTTGATATTTAGCAAATATGAATTTAGGGGAAATTGTTTGAATCTAGTACCTTCTGAATGTTATTGTACATTTGCTTGAAAATAACACAGTGCAACAGTCAAAAAAGTACCAAGCTACGCTATGCGGAATCGATAGTGCTACCCGAACTGAGTAAATTCCTATCAGCGTTTGGCTAGATTGGTAGCACTTTTTTTTTGACCCTCAAAGTTTTTGAAATTTATTAAATTAATTTTGGGCGAACAGCTCATTCAGTTTTGGGGATAGCTGCAAACTGTCTTCGGCAAGTTGTAGCTGATAATTCATATATATACTTACCATATTAATACCCACTGTACAACCCTTTTTAAACATATTCAAACCCACTGTAATCTAAAGCGTGGATTTGCCAACATACGCAGAAATCCTAACGTAAACAAAAGAGCCTCGCATTGGCCTTCAAACGTAATCATAACAAAAATTGCAAATTCACCAATCAGAAGATGCCAGCGTTGCAGCATCTAAACAAATCCAATTCTCTTTGTCTTTGGCTCATGCTCATTGTCACGTACGCCAAAGCGTCCCTCTGCCTTTAAATAGACCATAAGCTAAGAATTGTACTTCAGTATTAAAATCATCACCAAACCATTCACTTGGATTAAAATAAAGATATAAAACTGAATTGATTTATTTCTTTTATTTGTGATCGAGTACGGAACATTACTGAACTTGTAATTGGCGCAGCCGGTAGGATCGCAGTATAAATGTAAAATCGTTGTTCGTGAGTAATACGATCAATTTGAAAAGGCTTATCCATACAACTGGTATCCTTTCTGATCAACTTGTGTAATTGTGCACGGTGTTACAATTTAATCGAACCCTTTTTCGAAAAATACGCGATCCGCAAAAAGAACTTAACGTGTCAATTTAAATTAAATTGTGAATCCAATTGTGTGATTAAAATCAATTTGATTTGTTGACCAACTGCAAATAAACTAAACCACCAACACATTTTTTTAAAAAATGGATCCTCCACGTGCAAACATTATCGCACCACCTGCCATGGTCCTGTTAAACGACCAAAATCTCAGCCAACTTTTGCAACAAATTCGAAATGTACCAACCTTTGAAGGTGACCCACTTGCTTTGGCTCCATTTATAAGAAGGATTGACTACTTACTGCAACTATTTGGCACAAACAACGAGCGCCAACAGAGCATCATCTTCGGGGCAATTGAGATCCGGATTTCAGGAGAAGCGCAGAAACTGCTCCAAATGTGGCAGATAAACGATTGGGTCGGGCTGAGGCAAGCCCTGATTTCCGAATATAAAACACAAACACCTGTAGAAGAACTTCTAAGACGACTATACAACACAAATTACCAAGGAAACCTCCGTAAGTTCTGCCGCGACGTAGAAGGCAAAATGCTCATCATAAGTAATAAATTAGAGTTAGAAGGTAACGCTGAAAACTCAAGATTGTATACAAATTCCATGACAAATACAGTGAAAAAATCTTATTCAAAAGAAATTACCTGATAGGCTTTTCATGACTCTCGCGAGACATGACATCTCAACAATTTTAAAACTAAAACAAGTGGCACAAATGGAAGGCTATTATGAAGAGACAGATCATGTTATCAACAATAAATTGGAAAAGTCTAAATTTACCATTAACCATACAAAAAACACTCATCCCCAGCCTACTAACCAATATAATCCCAATTATTACTCACAGAATAATTACTCAAACAGACCAAACCAAACTTATTCGCAACCTCCTTCGAACAGACAGACTAATATCAGTTCAGGTCAAATTAAAGGACTAATGCAAGAATTCAGACAGAATTTACAACAAGGACATATAAACAATCCAATAAATTTTAATCGAAATTCCCAAAATCAAGTTGGTCCAATACTAAATCAACCGTATAAACGTATGCGGGAAAATTTTAGTGACTCACGAAAAATGCAGGTTGATGAACATTATCAACAAACAGAATGCAATAATCAGCCAGAATTGGATGATTATCAGCAAAGTCAGGGTGACGTAATTAATCACGAAAATTTTCAAATGAATGCCTCGGGATAAATCATTACATAGAAATCATGATAAATAACAACCGTTACAAGTGTCTCATAGATACAGGTTCATCAATAAATATGATGAGAGCAAATTTTCTTAATTTACCAGTTCACACAAAATCTACTTCCATTAGAACTATGAATGGAATTTCAAAATTAAAACATTATGTATCTATTGCACCAAATAAACTTTTCATGCAAGACCAAAAATTTTTTTATACACAACTTTTCACCTCACTATGATTTGCTGCTAGGCAGAAATTTATTGATAGCAAATGGTGCTATTATAGATTATATCATGGGAAATACCGTAATCAGCGAAAGAACATTTGCAAACAGAAATGTTATTTTTGATCCCAATGCAGAAAAGAACTTCAAAACATGTCTTCAACCTGGAGACCATACAAAAGAAATAAATTATGCTATAAGCAACGAAATCACTACTGGACAAGATTACAGAGTGAATCATCTAAATGATGAAGAAAAAAACAAAACTATTAAACTTACTAAAAAATTTCAGTGACATACAATATCGGGAAAATGACAATTTGACTTTCACGAGTATTGTTAAGCACGAAATTAACACCCAACATGAAAACCCTGTATATAAAAAACCATACAGCTATCCTTTTGCTTTTGAAGAAGAAATCGAAAAGCAAATTAAGGATATGTTGAACCAAGGTATAATTCGGCACAGCCAATCACCTTATTGTAGCCCATTATGGGTAGTACCAAAAAAGAAAGATGCATCAGGGGTAGAAAAGTTTAGACTTGTTGTAGATTACAGAGGACTGAACGACATAACTATCAATGACAAATTTCCAATCCCAAATATGGACGAAATTTTGGGAAAACTCGGACGATGTCTATATTTCACAACAATTGATTTAGCCAAAGGCAAACACTGCCTCGTGTACTTGGATGACCTTATTGTATTTTCAACGTCTCTTGAAGAACATTTGAACTCACTTAAATTAGTGTTTGAACGATTAAGGCAGGCAAACTTAAAATTACAGCTCGACAAATGTGAGTTTTTGAAACGAGAAGCAGAATTTTTGGGTCACATAATAGGGCCAGATGGTGTAAAACCAAATCCAGACAAAGTTAAAGCCATTAACAACTTCCCAATTCCAAAAACTCAGAAGGAAATCAAATCATTTCTTGGCCTTTGCGGCTACTACAGAAAATTTATCCCACAGTTCGCTAATATAGCGAAACCTTTGACAAAATGCCTAAAGAAAGGAATGCCTATGGGAAAGCCCATTATTTTGAATGTACGAATGAGTCCTCTTTTAACTTCCATCCAATCTTTTCCATTTAATTCGGTTATACTTGCAAATTTTGAATACAAGTCAATACATGTCAGATAGTTTTGGTTTTTAATGGTGTATATGTCAACCACATACATTTCTCTACAGTTTTCAACTTCAGGTGTGATTTTAAATTTTAGCGATGTATTTCTATGTTCAATTTTGGCTCTGTTGCAAATTTCACATTCGTTAATAATGTTTTAAATTAATTTCTGGTGATCTGGATAATAGTATGATTCTTTAAAAAGCCTGATCATTTTTTCGATGCCTGGATGTAATAATTTCTTGTGATTTTTAATGATTATTTCTTTGAACTCTGCGTAATTTCTGATATCTTGTAGTTTTATATTTGCTCTCAAGATTTGTATTGTGTTACTGTTAATGAATGTTTTAAATACCTGTTGTAGTAATTCAAAATCAGAATCATGTTCAATGTATACTGCGCTTCCTTTAGTACAAAAATATTCAGACACTATCTGCTTTGCTTTTTCGGTATCCAAGTTTGAATAATAAATTCTTATTTTTGTTTTCTTGAAATAGGATTCAACTTCAACGTTGTCGGTATCGCTCCTAATCATTTCTATCTGTTTTGCGAAATAATTAAGTGGTTTTCTGTTATGGGTATTAAATTTTCGTTATCTTCCTCAGCGCTATGTGCTGTAGCTTGTGTAATGTCATCGAAATAGTTCTCGTCGATCTTAACTCTAGATAATGCGTCTGCCACGTGGTTTAGTTTCCCTTCTAAATATTTTATTTCGAAGTCGTATTCGCTCAACTTTATTTTCCATCTTTGGAGTTTCATATTTGGCTCCTAAATGTTGCTCAACCAAACTAATGGTTTGTGGTCACTTAGTATTTCGAACCTTCTTCCGTATAGGTATGGTCTCATTGTTTTTGTTGCCCATACTATGGCTAACAACTCTTTTTCAATCGTGCTGTAGTTTTCTTCGTGCTCGTTTAATGTACGACTTATGTAGCTAATAGGTTTATTATCTTGAGACAGTACTGCTCCTAATGCAACATTACTAGCGTCTGTCGTCAGCTGAAACTTTCTTCGTCTGATATATTTACTTTCGAACCTTTCTTTAGGCATTTTGTCAAAGGTTTCGCTATATTAGCGAACTGTGGGATAAATTTTCTGTAGTAGCCGCAAAGGCCAAGAAATGAGAAAATCCGAATAATTAACACTGACGACAACGAAGAAAATCGACTTATGACAATTGAAATAATCCTGTACACTTACAACCACAAAATAAAACACAACTCGACTGGTAGAACCCCAGCAGACATTTTTATTTACGCAGGAACACCCACTTACAATACCCAAAATTTAAAAGAAACGAAAATCGACAACCTTAACAAATCCCGACATGACTTTGAAATAAATACCAACTTCAGACTGGGAAGATATAACAAGTTGACGAAGACCATTTTGAGGAAACTAATAGAGGACGTAAAATTAAACACTACAAAACCAATTTTCAAAGACAAAAGAAAATTAACAAAAGTAAATATTCACAGGAGGACTCAAACCCAAATCAGGACACTTAACTTTCACATTGATGTCACTATTGATGTCAACACTACTACTACAAGTGGACAATCAAGCTTTAGATATTAATCCTATTAAAACTAATTATGGTTACCTATTATTTAAGTCAGGTATGATAGATCTACCAGATGATTATGAACACCACTGTCTAACAATTAACTTAACAAAAACCGAAAATACATACAACAATCTAATAACTCAAGCTGAAAAGTATAAACAAGTAAGTCAAATTCAATATTTGGTCGAGAAATTACAAAGAGAAATGAACGGAATAAGAATAGTAAGAAGAGGTAAGCGAGGTTTAATCAATTTTGTAGGAACAACCTATAAATACCTATTTGGAGTTTTGGACAATAACGATAAGGAAGAACTTCAAGGAAAAATAGATTCAATAGCACAAAATAGCGTTCAAGTAAACGAACTTAATCACGTAATCGAAGCAGTTAACCAAGGCATAGAAATTTTAAACAAAAATAAAAGTGACAAAGAAAACACTAAACTGCTTGACTTACTTATATTCAATTTACAACACTTTACAGAATACATTGAAGATTTAGAAATGGGAATGCAACTGACTAGAATAGGAATATTTAACCCAAAACTATTAAAACACGACTTTTTGACACATGTGAATTCTGAAAAGCTTCTTAATATAAAAACATCAATTTGGCTTAGATCGGACTCAAATGAAATCCTTATTATCTCACATATACCAAGAAAAATATTTAAAAGTCCCCTATATGAAATTCTACCGTACCCGGATGACAACGGAAATATTTTACAAGACGAAACACAGTACAAATATTATCTACATAACAATAATTTGTATAACAAAAACACAAAGAAATTAACTACTAATCCATGCATATTAGGGATCTTGAACCAAACAAAAACCAGCTGCAGATATACCAAAACTCATTTACTTACACAAACTAACTTCATTGAACCAAATATTATTGTAACATGGAAACTACCAAAAACCACTTTAAATCAAAATTGCGAGAAGAATGAAATCATAATTGAAGGTAATAATTTGATAAAAATCTATAATTGTTCAGTTATACTAAATAAAGTATTTGCAACTAATATAAACTCAGACTACACACAAAACATTTACATAAGAAATAATATTACACGGTTACAACCACTATCGTATATTGAAACTAAAGAAATAATTTTCGAACATAATAAAGAAAATCGAATATATCAGACAATAACAATTATAATGATAAGCATTATAATATTAAGTCTAATCATATACCTAACCTATAAATATAAGAACATTCCAAAAAGAATTATTGTTAAGAAACAAAACATTATTGGAAATCAAAAAGAAATTCCAGTTGAAAACGAACAATTCGACTTAAATATTGTACCAAAAATGTATCCAGAAATATAAGATCGTATTAATTATACGCGTGAGGCCACGCTTTCCTTTACGCGTGGAGGAGTGACATATCCAGTATTCACCTTACCCTTTTTACCATATTAATACCCACTGTACAACCCTTTTTAAACATATTCAAACCCACTGTAATCTAAAGCGTGGATTTGCCAACATACGCAGAAATCCTAACGTAAACAAAAGAGCCTCGCATTGGCCTTCAAACGTAATCATAACAAAAATTGCGAATTCACCAATCAGAAGATGCCAGCGTTGCAGCATCTAAACAAATCCAATTCTCTTTGTCTTTGGCTCATGCTCATTGTCACGTACGCCAAAGCGTCCCTCTGCCTTTAAATAGACCATAAGCTAAGAATTGTACTTCAGTCTTAAAATCATCACCAAACCATTCACTTGGATTAAAATAAAGATATAAAACTGAATTGATTTATTTCTTTTATTTGTGATCGAGTACGGAACATTACTGAACTTGTAATTATATATATTCAAAATATTATGTTTTCCGGGAGTTTTCTTAAAAAGCTTGTTTGAAAAATCGTGTTTTTTTACTTTGTTCGAGTATAATTAAAAAAAAATCAGAATTTTTTGCACACTTTCTTTGGCAAAAATAAAGCTTTTGAGTTACCCAACTGTGAACAAGGTTTTACAATCTGAACACTTCTACATCCTGTAAAATGGTTGTAGGTGTTCAGAAAACCGTGGAACAAATTGTCGAAAGGACTTTGCTAACCCTATAAACTGACGCACTTGCGTAACGTTCTGCGGTGAGGGTAGATTCATCAGTGCTTGTATTTTACGACAGTTTGGTCTTATTTCACCTTCTTTTACCTGATAACCCAGATATTCCACACTGGACTTAAGGAAGGAGCACTTTGTTAAGTTGAAAGAAACCCAGCACTGGATAATGTTTTCAAAACTATTTGAAGTCTCTCGAAAGCTTCTTTTTTCGAACGTGCGACTATGAGAACGTCGTATATATAAACTACTGCATAGGTATAAGCTCTCTGTAGTCTACGAATAAGCGGTCACTACCATTCTTCTTCTTCACCAGCAATATCGGACTAGCAAGCTTGGACGAATAACTTTGGACTGTAATAATTCTGATATTCTGCCTCTTACTATTGTTTTTCATCATCACCAAGTCTCTGCACTGTTTTATTGGGATCTATACGTATTTCCATCTCTTCTGTTTTAACACGATCATTAGGAATGCCTGTAATAAACTTATTCGAATAATGTTTCAAAATTTCTTTTAATTCGGTCCTATCGGGCTCAGATAGGTCGATATCATTGTTCAATTAGTCAGTTAAGTCTATGTTGTTTATATTGCTCAGAGTATTAACATGTTTGGTTTTGAATATTTTGAAACTGTCAGCGTCTATGGCAACGCCAAGCCCCTGTCTCAGAATTTCACGGCCTAACATAATATCATGTTTCAAAAACTTGTCCATGACTACATGTAAATGTATTTCTAGCGGGTAATCATTGATCTTAACTGTGGTCAGAATTTGCATTCTGCTACGAATGGCATTTTTGCCAATACCCTTTAATACTACTGTGTTATGGATCCTCTTCCCCGAAAATTTTTCCGCCAGCTTCTCTTTTATAAGCGAGCACTCGGCACCCGAGTCAAATTAGAATGGAACAGGCTCACCAAGTTGATAAAAGATTCCTTTCGGTTCCGGCAAGTTGCATACATCCACTCGCTTCACATAATTGTTCTTCTTTGTTGACCCACTCGTACATATTATAATACTTGAAGCAAGCCAGCGGAGGTCGTCCTAGACAAATTGTGATGAGCTGCCCCTAAATCAGGAACTCAGTGTCATGACAAGCGCACTTCCCTCCAATGGATTCTCCGTGAGGATGATATCCACCGTCTTGCACAAAGCAGAAATGGCAATTCCTGTAGCATCGGGGCTATATTTGGGTAATGTTACCCTTTTCTCTTCCTTAGATGTCCCCTTGGTCGCTTTCATTGCCTTAATTCTATTCCACTAATTCCATTAGGTTCCGATTTTGTGCCTCCAGAGCTGCAATCAATTAGTCGCCAGAATGGTTTTGTGGCTAATGCGATCTCACTTCTGATGTCGGAGAGGCACGTTATGTCGAAGAAGCACGATTTTCCATATTTCCTTTACTATTTATATTCTGTACCAAAGGTACATACATAGAGTATTTTAAGTTTGTGCAAAAGTATGTAACAGAGAGAGGGAATCATTTCCGACCCCATGAAGTATATATATTCTTGATCAGCATCAACAGCCGAGTCGATATAGCTATGTCCGTCTGTCCGTCCGTATAAACAAACAGATCTCAGAGATGGTACGAGATAGAAGTTTGACATGTATAGGACAAATTCTTCTTAAACTTGCAGGCAGATCAAGTTAATTTTTTATTTTTGCCTTGCCCCCTTCCGCCCCCGGAATTTGGAAAAAACGTCATATCTCCCACAGTTTTGTAGATGGATAATTCGTACCTTTTAGAGATAGTTAGTCATTAGTAATATGTATCGATTTGTCGAAAATGATAAAGATCGGATGAGCGGTTCTCAAGTTATGAAAAAAAAGTCCAAATCCCCCTCCCCTCCCCGACAATTAACACCACATTTCATTCAGCAAAGAGGGAGAGAGAGAAACTAAGAGATGAGCGCATAGCAGCGCTGCATTCACCTTCTAGTCCAGGTACAGAGTATGATATAGCCGGGCTTCACCGACTTTCTTACTTGTTTACAATGTATTTCTCGAACAGTAAAGCAAATGTCTTTTCTTTTTGGTGGGACGAAAGCATCGATTTCTGCCAAGTAAGTCAAGTGTATAGTGTGAAATGACATATGAGATTTGGTGTAATGATATGTGAACCGAGTAGATAGTCTAGCTCATGGTATAATTTCACCATGGTCTAGCTCGGGCATTGGAAGAGAAAAGACATTTGCTTTACTGTTCGAGAAATATATTGTAAAAAAGTAAAGGAAAAATGGCAAATCGTGCTTCTCCGACATATGTATCGTGCCTCTCAGAAATACTAAAGTTTTTCACCAATGAAATATTTTGAAGCTTTTAGAGCAAAATATTACACGTTTTGCTTTTTGTATTCCTCAAAAGAGGTACTCAATCGATGAATAAAGAAGAAAAAAAGGGAAGCTAACTTCGGCTCGACCGAAGTTTATATACCCTTGGAGCATGATATATGCCTGCAAGGTTTTTATACGGCAGCTATACGATATATTCATCCGACTTTGACCATACATACTCGCTTTTTGTTGGAACAGATAATATTCATAACTGGAAAGTATATAGTTTTTCTCACTAGAACTATTTTTTCGACCGATCTTTCCTATGGCAGCTATATGCTATAGTCATCCGATTTGGGTCAAACTTGAAAGAATTGTGTGTTAGCATATTATATTGATCAGTAACGAGTTTGGGAGCGACAGCATTAAAAACAAAAAAGTGTTTTTTACTAAGACGTTTTTCAGACCTATCTTTTGTATGACAGCTATACTATATAGTTGCCCGATTTTCATAAAACTTGCTGAAATTATGTAAAAGCATAGAGAACTTATAAATACGACGTATTTGTACCAAAAGACTTCGTGGAAAGTTTGGTTAAGTTAGTTTCAGAACTGACTGAGGAGATAGCATAGAAACAGACGGACGGACATGGCTATATCAACTCAGCTCGTCACGCTGATCATGAATACATATACTTTATATTTTAATATACCCTCTCCAAGGGTATAAAAATTGAAAATAAAAATAAGTTAAGTTATAAGCTATAACTACAGAACTGTCAGCAAATATAATAAATAATAGCCGAAATATTCAAGTCACAGCCGTACGAGAACTTCAAATTAAAAGGTGGTATTGTCTTCAAAGTTGTGGAGGGCAATGAGCTTTTTGTTGTTCCGAAGATAATGGAGAAAGAAGTGATTCAGGAGGCACATGGCGTGGGTCATTTCGCAACACGTAAAACGTACCACACAATTCGACAACAATTTTGGAATCCTCATATGGAGAGTAAAGCATCCAAACTATTCGCCAATTGTGTTCAATGCATAATTTACAACAAAAAGCTGGGTAAAGCAGATATCTCAGAAGGTCTAAATTACATTCCCAAGGGAGATGTACCGCTACACACTTTGCACATCGACCATCTGGGTCCAATGGATGCTACATCGAAACAATATCTTCTGATGGTGGTCGATGGCTTTTCAAAGTTTACCTGGATATCCAACGAAGTCAACGGGCGATGAAGAGGTAATCAAAAAGGTGACTGTATTTTGATTTCCGAGACGTATATTTACTGATAGAGGTTCTGCTTTTACGGCAAATACATTTGGTGAGTTCCTAAACAGCAATGGGGTTGAGTACGTTTGGTCAACCACTGGAGTGCCAAGAGGAAATGGTCAGGTCGAGAGAATCAATCGTTCGATTTCCAGTCATTGCGCAGCTGTCTGCCGATGATCCAACCAAATGGTTTAAATATGTGCCTGACGTCAAAAAGTCATTTACCTTCATGTTCATTCAACCACATTTTCGCCTTTTGAAGCTATTTTTGGAACCAAAGTGCACAGTTAAGCAAATAGTAACCTGCTGAAGCTGTTAGAGGAAGAGTTATCGACACAGTTTCAGTTGGAGAGCCAAGAAACACGCAAGGAGGCACGGGCACATATTGGGCAGGGGCACATAACCTACAAACGAAATTTTGATAAGAACCGTCGACGCGTGCACTTATACAACTTGGGCGATCTTGTGGCCATAGAGAGGACTCAGTTTGTGGCAGGTCGCAAGCTCGCAAGCGAATATCTTGGTCCATATGAAGCAGAGTTGTAATGTATTTATTACTTCCCGTATTTAATTACTTTTCATTACTAAAAATACAATTCTTTAGGTAATGAAAAAACAATTCCTGATTACGATTTCTCAATAATCGTAATTGTAACGTGGAATCATATTCAGTGAATATTCCAAATTTAATTACTTTTACAATTACTTAGATAATTCTAACTGTAAAGGGTGATTATTGAGTAATTGTGCTTGAAATTATGAATTTTTTGTATTTGTGGGTGAAAATTATGATTTTTTTACAAATCAAGTTTGGAAAACACCAAATTATATTGTTTGCTGATCAAGACAACAAACCCCAAGCCAATTAGAGCAATCATTTAATTGAATTATGGATATACAGATATTTCATGTTTGGAAGAATACCGCATTTTGATGACGCCAACAGCAACAATTTTAGACTTCCTTCAGAAAGAGAACAATTTACATTTTTAATGTCTCATTCCGGCATTTCCAGGGTAGACAGTAAAGTTGCGGAGAATCTCTGATTCCACTGAGATCATACGCTTAAAGAGTCTGGCGAACGGTATTCTGGAAAAAGTCATGGAGCGCTTTTCAAATATTTTGTAGCTTTCGACAAAAACGAACACTGCTTTTATTGCATCTGTTTTAATAGTCATGGAAAAATTGATTTTCATGGTCGGGAATCTAATGAAATTCAGCAAATTGTAAAAGCGGAAGTGTTAAAACATGCTTTGACACATAGAAATACCATGGAGCCCAGAGAAACATATAATCCACAAAAATCAATTCTATGATTTCGACGAAACCAGTATGGTAACAAAAATCATTTTGCAATTTGAAGACTACTTGTTGCGGTGTACAGGTACCCAGATGAGGTGGACGCGCAACGTGTACTAACTCCTTAAGTCTTCATAATAATATTTGGTCATATGATAAAAAATAGGTCGACTACAACTCGGATTTATCCGTCTACTTCATCAACCATCAAATCTTCATAATGACTTTGACTGTTCAGTCTACGATTCTTAAATATATATTTACCAACGCCTGCGCTTTCGTAAATATTTAAATAAAAATTTGGCAATTTTCGCGGTTTTTGGTCTACACCTCTTAAAGATGCGTCTTTAATTGGCTTTTTTTTAAACTTCATAATAATTTTAGATCCTTAGAAATTTTTTAAAATTTCGCGATTTTTTTAAAATTGTTTACAAATTCCTGCATTGTCATCTAATCATCAAGAGGTTTAATAAATACTCTTATAGTAATTTTTCGAATTTTTGGACCATTTAAATAAAAGTTATATAGCCTATGTTCAAATTCAGGTTATCAACTAGCTGAATTTCATTCAAATTCATATTTGTTAAGCCAATTGTGCGTGATTGAGTGACAAACGGGGAAACAAACAAATTAATTAGTAAAATAACACAGGCCAACAAAATGACCAACTTTGTGAGGTGCAGCCCTGTTCATTTAAAAATATGATAAGTTTATGCTCACTGATTCCAAAAATGGTTTCGGTTTAGCTCCATCAGCTCTTGTTTCCAAGATATGGCGGAAAAACGAAAAAGATGATTTTTTGGCACTGTAGGATTTATGGAGGCCACACTAGGCATAAATATGTGAGTTTATGAGCTATTTGCGATAAAGTACATATCAATGCATTTTTTAAAAATCAAAGGCGCTTATTATATTTATAAGTACAGCGGAAAGTGTCTAATTTGGCCTTTAAAGACAGACATCTTCCGATTTATGGCATTTTTATCCAAATACATCATCCCGATTAAGCTAGCACGGTTATTTGATAATTATTTTCGCCATCTGAGCATATGGCCAAACATATGACCTAATTTTGTGATTTTTATGGCATTTAAATCAGTTTATTTGGCAAAGTTATAGCCTGCTAAAGACAAATATACATATATTAATTTATGGGAGGAAAACTAGATTGTCACTCTAAATCTGTATAGGAACTGTAAAGAGGCTACTTGATGGGCATAAAGTGTTGTATGTTTACATGTAAATGATTTATTACATTTTGAAACAAGTAGCCTTTTCACAGCTCCTATAAAATTTTTTACTGGCAATCTAGTTTTCCTCCCAATGATCGTGGTGGCCATATAAATAGTGCAGTATCCAGTGAAAATCGCATATACAAACATCTTGATTACACTAGAGGCGTTACTTACTGTGATGATAAATATCAGAGGAAAATGATTAGTTGGATTTTTAAGGCTCGTGCTGACCTTCTATGGCTAAATGGAAGTACACATCAAACTGGAGATAAAACATGTTCCTTGTGCAATTTTAAAGAAATTGAAAACATACGTCACTTTCTGAAGATGTCCTGTGCTCAAAGAATTTAGATTAATGTATTTTACAAAACCAACACTAAATGAGGCAGAAATAATATCAGTATTAAATGGAAACGGCTTAGGTAATTGGGTAAATCTGGCAGGATATGTAGAGAAGGCCATTCTTTATAGAAAACTTATTATAAGCGAATTTGTTTAATTGTGTTCGAATATTATTAAATGTATTTAATTTAAAATTTTGTTAGTATTTAATCTTAAATTATTGTTCAAAAATGTGTCTAGATTTAATTAAATATAAATGTTCACAAAAAAATGTATAGTGTGTGTATGTCAATACTGTGGAGGACAAACGATCGGGTATCTGGCGACGAGCTGGGCAACCCCGGTATAGTAGTTCAAAACAGTATTTGGCAGTCTACACACTACCGGCAGACCGATTGATATCCATGCCGGCGTATCCGTACCATATTTATTTTTAATATATATATATATATTATCTTATCTTATCTAATCTTATCTTAATAAGCCACTTGCGTCGCGACCCATCGTCAGCCCCATCTGACAGAATGTTTTCATCTGCAAATATTTTTAACTACTCAAGACGTCATGTCATGTCCGATTTTTCGTTTGAAAAATTAGTTGTCATGAAGGCCAACTTAAATTTAATGGGTAATATGAAATAAACTGGTTATTATTTTGAAACAAAAACATTTAGTACAAACCATGAATTTGATAATTGGGCTTAAGTAGTTTAATTGGACACCTAAAAATTCATGAATAATTCAACATTTCAAGCACAATTACTCAATAATCACCCTTTACAGCTACAATTACACAAGTTTACAACAAAAGGCCAACTTTTGCAACAGAGAAATTAGCAACCGTTCCTTAAGTATTTTTGGCCGCTGAACTCAAATAAATTGTTCGTTTTCTCCCAGCACGTCAGGCTTACGAGATATTCGCATAAACGTGTGTTAAGCGAGGTTTCTTTACATTTGTTGGTCCTGTGGCCACATTAAGTGTCCTATTCCAACAAAATTTGTTTTTATGTGAGCTGCATTGAATACCGTTACAGAAAAACCAAACACGATGTTTTAATTTTGCTGATAAGGCACAAATTTTTGGATTTTAATATTGAAAATGTGATTATTTTTTTATAAAGTCGATTTTTTCCCAAGTTTAAATAATTCTGAAAAATTTTCTGCTGATATTAAAAATCTTAGAAAAAAATAGTTGGTAGTCCTTTGTTTCTTCTTATTTTACATATTTCCAGTTTTTCGATATCACCGCGCTTTTCAAAGTTATACCTTGTAAACTTTGTAAACTTGTGTTATCGAAGTAATTGTAAAAGTAATTAGATTTTGTAATATTCACTGAATAATCGTAATTTCAAGTTACAATTACGATTTTTTAAAAAATAGTAATGGTAATGGTAATTCAAGTTTACATCTTTGATATGAAGTTACCAAGATTAAACGAAACAGTCGCTACGACGTTAAAAAAAGCAGCAAACGTCGAAGGGCCCAACGTGGACAGCAACTACAATAGCTGTGACAACTTGAAGTTGTTGCGATACGTCGTGGAGAACGAAGACCTTTTTTCATCTGGGGCAGATGATTCTGATCAGGAGGGCCGAATGTAAAGTGGACTGACTTTAGCTTTTCGCACATCCCTAGTTTCGGTAGCACGAAAAATTGTACAACACTACGCAGCAAACTAAAGCAGAAGCAGAGAACATGTAACGCTTGTCTTCGAAACTCTGTTATTGACCGTTAGAATTTTATTCATGAATCTTTGTTTTGAATGTCGTAAAGACAAAGCGCCATCTATCGCTAAAAAAATGGAGAAAGTGAGGCAAAGGCAGGAAGCACAAATTATCTGCTAATTACTTCGATTATGCCTCTCTCTCAAGATGGCCACTTTCACCTCTCTATGGTAAAAGGTTCCCTCCAGAACTTCAGCGTCATAGTCTTTCTATTCCTTCTTGATTGTGCTCCAGACCAGTTGTGTGCGTGCTTAAAACTCCGACCTTTTTCATCCTGGCCAAAGTTAAGTTTTGTTAAAGCAAAAATATAAGTGTCGCGAGTGGTCTTTGCTAACAAAAGGGAGTTTCACCAGAGGAACCGAAGGAAAGGCATTTCCTTGGCGCTAGGCCTAGCAAAAGGGTACGTTTTTTTTATCCTCAGTTGAATCAAATCATTTTTTTTATTCCTTTTTTTTTGTTAAGCCTGCAGAAAGCAGGGTTGAAAACGAGTGAGAGGAGAAAGAGTTTTTTTTTATTGAGTGAAGTTCGCGCTTTCGGTTGCTTTGGCGAACAAAAAAGAATGGCAAAAGAACAATAAGCCATAAAGTCTTTTATTTAAATAATTTCTTTTTTTTTGCAATAAGTTGAACAGCGGTCCCAACATCGGAGAACGTACTTTCGGCGATGGACAACAAGACTAAGTAAGTGATCGATCAAACAATAAATTCTTAAAGCGTAATATATATATATATTTATTTCCATTTCGAAAATTAAAAGTTCGCTCAATTGCTATTGTTTCTCCTCACACGCTTCGCCTATTTTGGAGCAAAATTCAGCGGAGACATCAACCACTGGTTGAGTGCTTTTGTATTTCTTTTATTAGCGAGCCATTTTCTTTTGATTTGTTTAATGCCTGTTAATAATATTGTCCCAAATTAATTTAAATATCTTTTAATAATTATTTTTATTGCCAACCCCATATAATATTTTAATTTTTCCTTTAGCTCTTAATTTCCATGTTTGTTTATTCTAAATTTTAAATAGTCGAGCCATTTCATTCTTTTATGTTAGTTTTTTTTTATTAGCCATGTCCAATTTTACAAACAGTTTTAATTTCTACTTTAAATAAATCCCTTTATAATGTTTTAAACACCAATTTTTTTATCTCTGCTAGCATGCTGCCCCTGTAGGTCTCTTTAATTTCAAGGGGTCATTCGAAAGATAATTTTATTTAAATTTTTCCTTGGCGCTGAATGACCATGGAAGGGAGGGCGTTCTACCTCATGAACATCTGAGGAGCCAGCTATTGTGTTTGTTTTGGTAAAGTCACATCCTATCCTATCCTTTGCTACGTGTTAGTGTGTTCTCTCCCGGTTTTGTGATAGCTTGTCAGAGCACGCGAATTTAAAAAAATGTCTATGTAAAGGCCAACCATAGGGGAGAAGCAAGATCACCACCCCACTTGTCGACGAGCTAGAGCCGGAAAAATAACCGCGTGCGCTCTCTCCTATGCCGACCATCAGCCTGGATCTTAACTCGTAACCCGTTACAAACAGAAGCAGAGAACCAAGAGAGTCGTCAGAAGCAGCCGTAAAATGTGGTCGTAATTTAAATCGTCGTGAAACACATTAACCAAAAGAGTTGTACTTGCATTCATTTATCCATGTTCAGTGATCCTTAAAATATTAAATAAACCATAATAAACACTTTACACAGTTCCAATTTGACTTTCGCACAGACAAGACGAGTGTACGGAAAGTTTTTGTTGTTATCGCAAACCAAACCTTTAAACAAAGCAAAGCCTAAAGCAAAGCAAAAAAAAACCGTTCAACCAGCAACTAAAGACAACGAATCCCCGTTACAATGGGGACCGACGATCCCCCTGATAAGACAAAATCAATGTCTGAACCCAAGTTTTTGGTCATGAAACGGACTGATGACAGTTCAATAGCCAAGAAAACCCGGGAGGGAAATTTGCTGATCAAAACCAAAAATTTATTACAAGCTCATAAATTGATGAAACTAAAACTTATGGGACCATTTCCAATTGAGGTTCTTGAACATTCCACCCTCAATGCCTCGAAAGGAGTTATATACTCCAATGATCTACGCTGTCTTGCCGAAGATGAAATCAAAAAAGAGCTGACAGCCGAAAACGTCATTGAAGTGAAGAAAATATTGAGAAAAGTAAACAACGAACTGGAAGAAGCTGGATTGGTAATACTAACATTTGGCTCTCACATTACACCCGAGAATATTAAAATTAGATACGAATTAGTCAAGGTACGCACTTATATACCTGCACCACTCCGCTGCAACAATTGCTTTAGGTTTGGCCACATCACTAAACTCTGTCGCAACAAAAAATCTTGCATTAATTGTGCCAAGGAATTCCACATGGACCCTGACTCCAAAGAACTCTGCAACTTTGATAAATGCTGCGTAAACTGCCAGGAAAAAAATCTCCCCGATACCAACCACTCATCAGTTTTTAGAAGATGCCCCATCTTCGTCAAACAACAGGAAATACAAGCTATAAAGACCCTCGAAAAGGTTGACATCAAAAAGGCCATCTCCATTTATAACTCCAGACACCCACATGATGGAGCATTGTACTCCACCGTGGCAAAAACCAATTCCATTGGTAATAACAATCATCCCCAACTTAAAACAACCATACATACTTCCACAAGCATCAACCAGAAAGAAAGCACCTCCTCCGTGCCTAACCATTTAACGACAACACGTAAGATCATTCCCTACGATGACTTAGTAGAAAATAAAGAGGAACCCACCTCTTTAAGCAAAGTCCTTCCACGTTCTACAAACACACCTCCCACCAACCTAAGCCCTAAAGTTAAGATCCTTCCAAAAAATATATCTAATCGACTAAGCTCACAACTTAAAGCAAAAGATAAAAAATGAAAAAAAAGATTAAAAAGATAGCGAGGCCACTGCAGTTTTCACTGTAGTTTGTGTCAGATTGCGAACAATCGCAGCCAGGCACCAACAAGTTAAATTTAGTTTACCAAAATGTTTTTGAAAGTTATACAATGGAATATTAATGGCTTCAACAACAACTACAGAGAGCTTCAAGCCCTAATAGCAAGACACAGACCACACATCATAACTCTTCAAGAAAGTCAGATTTTAACGCATACTATACACCCCACTCCAATCAACTATATAATGATAACTCCTCTCCATCTTATGGTGGAGTGGCGATCCTCATTCACAAATCCATAGAATATCAAGAAAGAATCCTTAGATCCGACTTCGATGCCATCTGCGTTGAAATCTGTTCTAAAACAAAGCTACAAATCATATCCACGTACATCCAACCAAAAGCAAACTTCACCCTGAACAACTTATACTCAGTTCTTAGTATTTCTAATAATCTCCCGACGTTAATTTCTGGGGACTTCAACTCTTGGCATAGAAGATGGGGCTCCCGGCTAATAACAGGAGAGGCGTTGCATTAGATAAGTTTATTACCCAGTCCAACCTAATCATCCTCAACGATGGTAGCCCTACACACTTGAGCACGCATAATACTTTAACTCACATAGATCTCAGCATATGTACTCCCGATATTGCAATAGAAACAGAATGGACAATCGAAACGGACTTCTTCGGTAGCGACCACTTGGCCATTTTAAGTAATATATTTACTAGAGTTCAAACCCAGAGACCATCACATAGGCCTTTATTCAAGACCGATTAAGCAAATTGGAACCTATATACGTCTCTTTCCTTTAGCCACAACTCTTCCATACCAACAAGCTCGAATATAAACCAAGAAGCAGCCAACCTTAGCAAAATTATTCTTAGAAGCGCCCATCAAAGTATACCAAAGTCCTCACCAAAAACATCGCATACTGTTCCTTGGTGGAACAAGGAACTCGAGAAACTTCGTAAAAGCAAGAACACGGCTTGGCAAACACTTAAGAGAAATATCTCCACAGTAAATATAATTGACTATAGGAGAAAGAACGCACTTTTTAGGCGTACACTCAAGGAAGCCAAAAAGAATCTATTTTCAAATTCACTGAAGAAATTAATCCACTTACCCCAGTACCAAAAATTTGGAACAACATTCGCAGATTCTGCGATTTGAATCCACCAAAAGGCATACACTGCATTCAAAACACAAACTCAACCGGTCACACTACCCAGCCCCAAGATATTGCAGATCTATTCTGCAGTAACTGGTCTTCAGAATCAAACAACTCCAATTTTACCAACTTATTCACGACTAACAAAAGTAGAATATTAGCGGATGACTTATTATATGCTCCAGGAAAAAATGCTTTACCAATAGAGCATCCCATTAACTTTATTGAATTTTCTTCTGCCCTTGATTCCGTAAAAGGAAACACTCCAGGGTTGGATCGGATTAATTACTCAATGATTAAAGCTCTTCCCAGGGAAATCAAAAACAGACTTATAGACTTATACATCGCAATACTGGGAAATGTAATACCACAACAATACAAGCTTAGCCTTATTATACCTATACTGAAACCAAATGCTGTAGAAACAATTATCTCGTCCTATCGACCCATTTCCCTCAACTCATGCTTGGCAAAGCTTCTCGACAAAATGATAGCAAAAAGACTATGGTGGATTATATCTTCAAATAAACTTCTACACAATAGTCAAGTTGGGTTTAGAAAAGGAAAGTCTGTTATGGATTGTCTACAGGGTTGCCCATATTCGACGGACCCATGTTTTTAAAAAAAAAATAAAGGAAAAAATAAAAATTTGGCGGTTGGCAATCTTAATCATTTAATTTGTTCCAAGTAGATTTGTTTACATCAATTTTTGAATATGATATCTCTCAAATGGCCGCCTCTGGCGTTGATGGCGTATTGTGCCCTTTTTGCAGCATTTTCCATCGATTTCGCCAACATTTCGGCCGGAATAGCGGCTATTTCTTCACGAATGTTGTCCTTGAGCTCTTCTACGGTCCTTGGCTTGTTAACGTAAGCCTTTGACTTCAAATATCCCCACAAGAAGAAGTCAGGCGGCGTCAAATCGGGCGAACGCGGTGGCCAGTCCAAATCACCACTTTTCGACATCAAACGGCCCGGAAACAATTTCTTCAGAAAATCGATTGTTATGCGACTTGTGTGCGGTGGAGCGCCGTCTTGTTGAAACTAGAACTACCTCATACGCTTTCGACGAATAATTGGCATCACAAAATTGGTCATCATGTCGCGATAACGCTCCTGGTTGATGGTAACAGCATGGCCATTTTCATTTTGGAAGAAAAACGGCCCAATGACCGTTTTCGCACTAACGCCGCACCAAACTGTGACTTTTTCGTCATGAAGAGGCACTTCTTGAATCTCCTGAGGATTTTCAGTGGCGTAAATACGGCAATTTTGCTTATTTACGGTCCCATTCAATGTGAAATGGGCTTAATGTTTAATTTTTTAAAAGCACGTTGAGTTTTCACAATTGACTTGTTCTGTTGAATGTAAATTTCAACTATTTCAGAGCGCTCGCGTGGCGTGTATTGTTCCATGGTAAAAATCTGCTTGGACTGACGCTTCAAACGCGGTATGTCATTAAGCGATCTGACATCTCTGTCAAAAGTTATGGCGTTGCCAGATGGGTCCGTCGAATATGGGCAACCCTGTACTTTTTATAGACCATCTTGTAACCAAAACTTTGACCAGAAAAAATCACATTTCAATAGTATTTCTGGACTTTGCCAACGCATTCGATAAGATCGGCATCCATGCTGTAATAGATCAGCTTATTAAATGGAAAGTGCGCCCAAATATACTTAATTACATCAAGAACTTTATGACAAACAGAAAAATAATAGTTAAAGTGGGCAAATTTTACTCAAAATCACTTCCATTGGATAACGGTATCCCTCAAGGGTCACCTCTCTCCGTGGTTCTGTTTGTCATTGCGTATCAAAAACTTACAGAAATTATTGACCTACACAAAGAAATACACATATGTGCATACGCTGATGACTTTAATCTTTTGATTAAATTAGATAAAACCAAAAATGTTACAATAAATCTAGACTCTTTATTTAGCAATATTTTCGATTGGTGCCTTTACTCTTATGGTAGCCTTGCTCCCGCTAAATGTAAGCATATGCACATTTGCAAACACACTCACATTAGTATCAGTTGTTAAATCTCTAATTATTTCAAAATTAGACTATGCTTTGCCAATGTATGGAACAGCCGCTCCAAGCTGTCTCAAAAAAATCAAAACGATCTTAAATTCTGCAGTCGGTATAGCACTGGGAGCATTTCGAACGACGCCAACGCCAAACCTACTATTTGAAGCAAATGTCGCACCCCTTGATCTCAGAAAGGATCTTCTTACTACTAATCTCTTCCACCGCATACTGAGCAGTTCCGACTCCCCTCTTCATAATATACTAAAAAATTACAAACCTCCCAAATCAGGAAAAAAAACCTTCTGTCCTAGATAATGTTCTTACACTGAATAAATCAATCGACATTGCTTTAAGACCTCCAAAACAACTGAAACACAAAGACCCACCCTGGGCCCTCAACGAAAATGCCATAAACACAACACTTAGTAAATTCAATAAGAGCACAACGCCTCCGGAAGTCTATCGAAAACAATTTCTTCAGTTTAAATCAGAGCATAATAGCAAAACAGTCTTCATATATACAGATGGTTCTCAAATCAACGAATGCACAGGTTATGCGATAATAACAGACACTGACGTTTTAAAAATGGGACTTCTTCCCACTTACTCAACAGTATATTCTTCAGAATTAATAGCCATACACGAAGCAATTTTACTTTTAAAAACACGACGAGGAAAATATATAATTTGTTCTGACTCTCTCTCATCCCTTAATGCAGTAAAAAACGTGAACAACAATTCTTATTATGTAGTCGAAATAAGAAACCTAATAATAAGACTATATCCAAAATTTACCCTTCTGTGGATCCCCAGCCACATTAATATAACAGGGAATGAGCTCGCTGACAAATCAGCAAAGGACTCTAGACACTTTCCACTAGCATATACACCAAACAACAATGCAGACATTAAAAATTTAATTAAAAAATGTTATTATAAATACCAACTAAATAATTTCGCAGACACATCAAACTGGTATCAATCAATCAATTTAGATAAAATGAATATAAAAAACTATCTCAACCGCAAGAATAAGTTAATGATCTCTCGTAAAGATGAAGTTAAGTTTATACGTCTCCGTCTGGGACATACAAACTTAACACATGCACACTATATGGATAAAAATTCTTCTGCCCTATGTTGTTTCTGCAACACAAACAATAATATTTCTTTCGATCACCTGCTTACTTTTTGTCCAGCCTTCAGCCAAAACAGATTACAATATCTTTCCCAATCTTCAGCAATACGACTTATAACCAACCCAAACTCAGATAACATAATAGAAATTATAAAATATCTCAAAGAATGTAAAATTTTTCACAGGTTATAAAATAGGTTAAGTACTACAATATCAAGGAGAACAATATTATTATATATAACAATTCATCTTGTAAACCTTAAATAAATTGGTATCGTATGCACATAGATAACTAAGAATCTTAACTATTAGAATAACTTTGTAAAAATGATCTAATTAGTTTAAAATAGACAATAAGACAAAATATGTACAAAAATAGAGGGAAGCTAACTTCGGCTGTACCGAAGTTTATATACCCTTGGAGCATGATATATGCTGCCAGTTTTTTGTATGGCAATACGATATATTCATCAAAAAAGTTTTTCTCCTACATTTTGGACCGATCGTTCCTATGGCAGCTTTATGCTATGGTCATCCGATTTAAATCAAACTTGACAAAATTGTGTGGTACCATGGGAGCGAAGCGTATAAAACCAAAAGTTTTTCTTACTAAGACTTTTTTCAGACCTATCTTTGTATGGCAGCTATACTATAGTTGCCCGATTTGCATAAAACTTGCTGAAATTATGTGAAAGCATAGAAAACTTATAAATACGGGGGTTGGGAGCGATAGCATTGAAAACAAAAAGTTTTTCTCACTGAGACTTTTTTTCAGACCTATCTTTTGTATGGCAGCTATACTATATAGTTGCCCGATTTGCATAAAACTTGCTGAAATTATGTGAAAGCATAGAAAACTTATAAATACGGGGGTTGGGAGCGATAGCATTGAAAACAAAAAAGTTTTTCTCACTGAGACTTTTTTTCAGACCTATCTTTTGTATGGCAGCTATACTATATAGTTGCCCGATTTGCATAAAACTTGCTGAAATTATGTGAAAGCATAGAAAACTTATAAATACGGGGGTTGGGAGCGATAGCATTGAAAACAAAAAAGTTTTTCTCACTGAGACTTTTTTTCAGACCTATCTTTTGTATGGCAGCTATACTATATAGTTGCCCGATTTGCATAAAACCTGCTGAAATTATGTGAAAGCATAGAAAACTTATAAATACGGGGGTTGGGAGCGATAGCATTGAAAACAAAAAAGTTTTTCTCACTAAAACTACTTTTCAACCGATCGTTCCTATGGCAGCTATATGCTATAGTCATCCGATCCGGCCGGTTCCGACAAATGTGCAGCGTATTTGTACCAAAAGACTTCGTGCAAAGTTTGGTTGAGATAGCTTTAAAACTGACGGAGGAGATAGCATAGAAACAGACGGACAGACAGAGGACAGACAGACGGACAGACGGACATGGCTATATCAACTCAGCTCGTCATGCTGATCAAGAATATATATACTTTATGTGGTCGGAGATGTTTCCTTCTGTGCGTTACAAACATCCGGACAATTTTAATATACCCTCTCCAAGGGTATAAAAACGAAAAGCTTATATATACAATATAATATTAGCCGAAGGCCTCAGTAGCCATGGCTTCAAACTGTTGGCTTAGACTTTGTAAGCTTAAGTCAACTCTTCAAATAATAATAATAAACACTTTACATGTATGGCCTATAGTTAATATGCAACAGGCCTTCCAGTATCTGTTTGTGATTGTCATCCCAAGAATTTGAGTCATCCAAAGATATTTGTATTATCAAAAAATGGCGACCTACTTTGCAAGAGATGCATTGCTACAGTTTTGGGAGTCCATGCTGGCTGAGTGTAGCGTGTTCTTTCGCCGTTTGAAACAAACCGGCGCTGCATAGCACAGGGCTGCTATCCTCGAAGAGCT
Organism: Lordiphosa stackelbergi; assembly: GCA_018904235.1. NCBI lineage: Eukaryota > Metazoa > Arthropoda > Insecta > Diptera > Drosophilidae > Lordiphosa > Lordiphosa stackelbergi. The sequence continues at coordinate 43,858 of JAEIFU010000096.1, read as the reverse complement.
TATATTTATACCCGTTACTCGTAGAGTAAAAAGGGTATACTAAAGTCGTGCAAATGTATGTAACAGGCAGAAGGAATCATTTCCGACCATATAAAGTATATATATTCTTGATCAGCATCAACAGCCGAGTCGATTTAGCCTTGTCCGTCTGTCCGTCCGTCCGTCCGTCCGTCTGTATGAACACCTAGATCTCAGAGATGGTAAGAGATAGATGTTTGACATGTATGGGACAAATGCTTCTTTTATCTGTACGCAGATCAAGTTTGTTTCAAATTTTGGCCACGCCCCCTCCCGCCCCCGTAATTTGGAAAAAACGTTTTATCTGCCACAGTTTTGAAGATAGATGATTCGTTCTTTCTAGAGATAGTTAGTAATTAGCAAAATAAATCGATTTGCCGAAGAAGTGATAAAAATGGGATGAACGGTTCAGAAGTTATGAGCAAAAAAGCGAACCGCTACCACCCCACCCACCCTAAAAAAAATGTTGCATACTTTCCGGATGGTACCGGATGGTGCCGACTTTAACTTACGCTCTCGTTGTCAATTGTACAGGGTATATTGAAGTCGGGCTACTCGACTGCAACGGTCTTACTTGTTTCATTTTTGACTTGTGAATATTATACAAAATTTTTTCGTAATGACAAAAGTAAGTATGGGGGAAATATCTATGGTCAATTGCCTTTTTGAAAGAAATATGTTTTTTTTGTAATAATTTCTTTTTGGTTACGTGACGTCACCAAAGAATAGTGAAATATGGGGGGTTGTGAACGACTTTGAAAAAAAGTCGGTTTTGATTTTCAAAGAGAATATTGCAATGACGCGCAATAAAAAAGAGGAAAAACTCTCCAAAGAAGTAAAAAAAGCATTAAAAGGCAAACAAAAGAACAGCCACAAACAAAAAGTGCTCGTATATAAAAGAAAACAAGTGAGAAAGTCGGTCAAGCCCGACTATAACATACTCTGTACCCAGTGTATATGCTGAACGCGTCGTTGCCGGTGTTCAACCCTAAGTTTTTCTCTTTCTCTCTCTCTCTCTTTGATGCATGCAATGCGGTGTTCTTTGCGTGTGCGTTGGAGGCGTCTATATTACACTTTTTTCTCCATAACTTGAGAACCGCTCATCCGATCTTTATCATTTCTTCGGCAAAAAGATAGATATTAATAATGACTAACTATCTCTAGAAGGTACGAATCATCTATCTACAAAACTGTGGGAGATATGACTTTTTTTCGTTATCTCGGGAGTGGGGGGGCGTGGCAAAAATTAAAAATAAACTTGATCTGCCTGCAAGTATAAGAAGCATTTGTCCCATACATGTCAAACCTCTATCTCTTACCATCTCTGAGATCTGTTTGTTCATACGGACGGACAGACGGACGGACGGACGGACAGACGGACATGGCTATATCGACTCGGCTGATGCTGATCAAGAATATATATACTTTACAGGGTCGGAAATGATTCCTTCTCCATGTTACATACTTTTGCACAAACTTAATATACTCTATGTACCTTCGGTACAGAGTATAAAAATAAACATTCTTATTTTTATACCCGTTACTCGTAGAGTAAAAAGGGTATACTAAAGTCGTGCAAATGTATGTAACAGGCAGAAGGAATCATTTCCGACCATATAAAGTATATATATTCTTGATCAGCATCAACAGCCGAGTCGATTTAGCCTTGTCCGTCTGTCCGTCCGTCCGTCCGTCCGTCCTTCCGTCCGTCCGTCCGTCCGTCCGTCCGTCCGTCCGTCCGTCTGTATGAACACCTAGATCTCAGAGATGGTAAGAGATAGAGGTTTGACATGTATGGGACAAATGCTTCTTTTATCTGCACGCAGATCAAGTTTGTTTCAAATTTTGGCCACGCCCCCTCCCGCCCCCACAATTTGGGAAAAAGTTATATCTCCTACAGTTTTAAAGATAGAGGATTCGTACCTTCTAGAGATAGTTAGTAATTAGCAAAATGAATTAATTTGCCGAAGAAATGATAAAGATCGGATGAACGGTTCTCAAGTTATAAGCAAAAAAGTGAACCAAGCCCTCCCCGCTACCACCCTAAAAAATGTTGCATACTTTTTGGATGGTCACACTTAGGAACGCGGGAACACTGTTAAAAATGTTTTTTCATGAGTAACGGGTATATCGAAGTCGGTTAGAGCCGACTTTAACCAAAACTAGTGATGAGGAAAGTTTTGTGCATCTTTTACCTAAAATACAAAATTTACAGAACGAAATATTGATTTTGGCGAAGTTATGTTCGAAAAACAAAACTAAATGATCACAACCCCCCACTCCCCCCCTACTATTTTGTGTAAAAATTTTCGTATTGATATCTCTTTTACTTTCCATGTGATATGAAAATATGTCTCGCTATAATTTTACAGGTGCATTTTCCTGTTAATGCAAGAACGTCATATCTCAGTTGTCCTGCAGTCGATATTGAGCAAACATACATCGGCTTTCAGTTAAAACATAATATTTTCATGTTATAATAAGCATTCTAAATTTATAATATTTTAATTAATTCACTCGAAACTAAAAAAACAATTTTTTTTTTTGGCTTAAATCCGTTGAGATCTTTAAACGTGTTTTTCCCAAAGTGGATTATTTTGAGTTATGCCAGTATTGAAGTAAGTGAGCGAAATGTATAAACAATTTTCATCTGTTTTTCATTGGCTTGGCCAGCAATGTTGTACGAAAGTATTTTAAATTTTAACTGATTCTGCTCTAATATTGACTGACGGTTTTATAAAAAAACAAAAAGGTTTTATTAATAAAGGTTGCTGGAGCCACACACTGGCCCAGCCTTATTTTGCAACAACTCCTTTAATATTAAGTCCCCCTGGTTGCCCATTACACATTGTTTTATTTTCGACATTAAAGTGAAACAGAGATTCTCAACTCTTGGGCCACCCCTCCCCATTTAGATTTAGATTTATTTGACAAACATTCCTGGTGCTACAAGTATATACTTATGAATTATTGCACCAGTCACAAAAGCAAGACATTTGATTTTTAATTGACTTATCCTACTTAATTCTATTTTAAAGTTATTATAAAAAAAATAATTTCTTAATTAAATTGGCTATTTTTTATGTATATATTCAATTTTTCCCTAAATTGCGTTGCCCAATGATTTTTTTTATTGTGGGTGGTAGTTGGTTTTACAACCTAACAGTATTAACAAACAAGCCAAGGCCTAATATTTAACCAACAAGAATGCAAATGTTTTAATACATCAGAGTTTAAGAACGCCAGCATAAAAACAAACAATTTTTCTAAATAAAACCAACTTTTCGACAGCTAGTTCCTATGACAGCTATAAGATATAGTCATCCGATTTTGACCAAAACTTCCAAATCTGTATAAAAGCGTTAAATATTAATAATCGGTGATGTGAGACACTTTAACATTAAAAACAAAAAGTTTTTCTCCTTAAAACCCACTTTTCGACCGATAGTTCCTGACAGCTATAAGATATAGTCATCCAATTTTGACCAATACTTCCAAATCTGTATAAAAGCGTTAAATATTAATAATCGGTGATGTGGAGACATGTTAACATTAAAAACAAAAAATTTTTCTCATTAAAACCCATTTTTCGACTGATAGTTCCCATGGCAGCTATAAGATATAGTCATCCGATTTCACGAATCTATGTGAAAGCGTATAGTATTAATAATTCTAATGGAAGCCGTTAACATTAAAAACAAAAAAGTTTTTCTCACAAAGACCCACTTTTCAACCGATAGTTCCTATGGCAGCTATAAGATATAGTCATCCGATCCGGTCGGTTCCGACATATTAGCAGTGTGCAGTAAAAAGAAGACTCTGTGCAAAATTTAAGCTCGATAGCTTTTAAACTGAGAGACTAGTTCGCGTAGAAACAGACAGACGGACAGACAGACGGACGGACAAAGCTCAATCGACTCAGCTTGTCGTCCTGATCAAGAATATATATAGTTTATAGGGTCGGAAATGAATATTTCTATGCGTTGCAAACTTCTGGTCCAAATTATAATACCCTTTGCAAGGGTATAAAAATTGTCGCTCCGAACTGGCAAGCTTATGACGTACTGCTATTAAGTTCATGGTTCTTCTCGATGTGGCAAATCTAATCTTGTCATACAAATATGATGGTTCTCTGGTATATATAATCTTTTGCAGGAAAATTAGTGATCTGTATATTGTGAATGATTTAAAGTCAAAAACCGTACATTTGAATAGAAAGGAGTGTAATATGGTCAGTTCGTCTTTTATTGTATACATATCTAGCTATATTATTAAATGTAACATTAAGTCTTCTTTGGGAGGCAGCATCACAGTTTCCAAATATTTCAAGCCCATAGCACAGTGCCGGTATAAGTATGTCTTTGCGATTAAAAGTCTGAGGTTCGTCGGTAAATAATTCTGCGTCATGGAAAGTTGTCTTAGTACTCCATACGTTTTACCAGTTGCCCTTGTCACGTGATTACTCCAAGATAAAGTATCATTGAATGTTATACCAAGGTTAACTGTCTGAGATTCATATTTTATAGGCTTGTTCATAATTTTCAGCTTAGGAAGATCAGTTGTATTTAAGGATTTCTTGTATATTACAATACACTTGCACTTTGCAGGATTGAGTGACAGTCCGTTACATTTAGCCCAATCATTAACACTTAACAAATCTCTATTACAAACATCTACACACTCATTTATTTTATTTAGAGGACGACTAACATACATTTGAACATCATCGGCATACATGTGGACATTACAATTAGACAACATATCTGGGAGGTCATTTACATACAAAGAAAACAGAAGTGGGCCAAGGACTGAGCCCTGGGGAACACCACGAGTTAGACGCAAAGTAGACGATATTTCAGACTCAGTAGCCACTGCCTGACTTCTGTCCGATAAATATGATTTTATTAGTTTAATGGCAGTGTCAGTGAAATTAAAAAATTTACCAAGTTTAGTTACTAGGATTTCATGATTAACAGTGTCAAAAGCTTTGCTGAAATCAAGTAGTGTTAAAAATGTTACATCGCCATTGTCCATTTGCCTTCTGATATCCTCCGTAATACTAACTATTGCCGTGGTGCAGCTTCTGTTTTTCCTATATCCTGACTGATTATTATTAAGCAATAATTTATTGGTCAAAAACTTACTTATTTGCTGAGCCATTAATTGTTCAAAAACTTTGGATAAAAACGGTAGTATTGAAATTGGTCTGTATTCATTGTTACCTTTCGGAATGGGTATGATTTTTGCCAGTTTCCATAATTTCGGAAAAGTTGATGTCATAAATGACGTGTTCATTATATGGGTTATGTAAGGCAATATTTGCGGAAGGATAATCTTCAGAAATTTTGGATTCAAATTATCTAGTCCCTCAGCATTTGACTTAATTTTAAGAACAGATTCAAGAACATCACACTGACTAACACACATAAAGCTAAAACTAATATCACAGTTATTACTAGGCATCAATTCAAGATAAGGATTAGATGTAGCTTCAGGTACTCCAGATTGCACAAATTTACAGTTTAGATTATTGATATCAGCGTCAATTCTCCTACTACTTTTTTGCTTTCCAATTCCAAGGTTTCTAATTTCACTCCATTTTTGTCTAGTAGTTATTGCACTTTCAAATTTTGACGAGTAATAAGAGCTCTTAGCAGTCCTTATCAATTCATAAACTTGTTTCCGCAAATCTTTAAAATTTTGATAGTGTTCAGAACTTCTGTATATTTTCCATTTCTTATATGCTGAATCTCTTAGGGATATTTGTTTGGCAATGTTATTACTAAACCACGGTTTTTGACTAGGTCTCAATATTTTCTTTTTAATGGGTATGAATGCCTCGAATAAATTTCCTGTAAACAACTGGAGCGATTCTAATTGAGAATTCACATCAGTATATCTATATATTTCCTCCGAGATATATTTCAAAAATTCATCATTTAGCAGCCCCATGTCAATATTTTTAAAGTCTGTATACCATATAGTTTCGTCACTCTTATTGGGCCTAAAATCATACATACATAGAGAATACTGGCACTGATATCTGATCAAATAATAAAACCTTGTCTGAATCATTTACAAAAAATACGTCTAGTATAGTTTCAGATGTGTTTGTGTAGTGCGTAGGTATGCTTGAGTTGACTAAATTCATTCCTAAAGAAGTCATTTCATCTGCTAAATGTCGTTCAGTCAACATATTACTATTCAGGTCACCAGCTATTATAATGTCAGTAAAGTCCAAAGAAAAGGTCGAGATTACATCAATTACGTCAGTTTAGTCAGTATAACGATTTGGCCTGTAAAGGCAGCCAATTAGCAATTTCATTTCATTTTTAAGTCCCATTATTTGTATAAAAAGATATTCAATTGCACTTTCAGGTGGGTGTTTGCAGATTACTTTAGAATTTACAGGCCTGTTCCGAATTCCGAACGTTTTCAAAAAGTAAAAACGAAACGAAAAACGAACGTTTTACTCTTTGCTGTTCCCAATTCCGAAAGATTTGGTTACGTTTTGACTTTTCGAACTCGGTTTCAGTAAAAAAACCGGTGGGGGGGTGGGGTTGGGGGGGTGTTTGTGTTATTGGGGTGTTTTTATCGACAGCAATAATTTTAATTTGCAAAGCTCTTATTTACATATTAAGTCAATTTATTTTTATTTAAAACAATATTTAATTATTACATTTAAATTTGGGATATCAAATATGGTTAAAATACAGCTAAACTAACTAAAAAAAGTGCTGTGCAAATACATTAATTTATATGAAGCAACCCTTAGCAGCTATCGATTGACGGATGAAATAGACTAAAAAGTAAAGTGGAATTCAGAACAGCTCGGTTTGAAAACGACTGCTCGGTTTTTTTGCTTTTTACGCAGTATTTTATAGATGTTTATAAAAAAATGATTTTAATATACACTTAAACTGTAAACATTTTAGAGTAGTGATGCTAAACGATTTAAAAAATAATCAACATTTTTAATTTGATTAGTTTATAATTTTAGGATTTATTTTAATGCTTTTAATAGCAATTACTTTTCATTCCGCTGACTCTGCAGCACAACTTTTAAAAACGACAATTCTGGCCGATTTGCGGAATTCGGAACAGCAAACAACTCGATTTGCGACAATTCCACTCGTTTTCGGAATTCGGAACAGGCCTGTTAGCTTTTTTCGGACAAATATGGCAACACCTACAGCATGGCCTTCACGATCAGATCGATAAACATCGAACCCATCACACAAAAATTAAATTATCACAAAGTTGAGAGACAAACCATGTTTCTGAAACACAGATAACATCTACATTTGACTTCACAAACAAATACCTAAATTCCTCTATTTTTTGAACAAACTCTGTGCATTTATGTGACAAATTTTAATGCCATTTTTTTGATTAGCCAAAACATTGACCATGATATTACTGTAGGTTGTGGATCTATTTATGTTATTAACCATTGTTTAGAATTTAAATAAACTATCAGTAACACACGCAATGTACTAAAACAAAAAATTTTAAATCGAAAAATTTTATTGGAGCGACTCGACCATTGTCCTCGCTTGGTTAAGCAAGCCCCCATGCCAGTGGACCACTTTTGTAGTCAACAGGGTGGCCAAGATAGGTCAGTGTAGGAGCACAGACGAATGGCACCATGTTCGATCTGAAGACAATCCAGCTGACTTGGGTAGTCGAGGAGTATCATACCAAGATTTACTGAATCCCCGAGGATCCCCGAAGATTTTACTCCAAAGACCAATCTAAAGCAACGCGTAGTAAAGTCCCACAGTACGTCCATTTCGCCTCTATCTGATATTTTGGATAGATTTTCCGATCTTGGAAGGGCTATACGAGTAGTAAGCTACGTGATCCGCGTCATAAAATTGTGTAGAAAGGTGAAGATCGATACTCATAAAGAGCTTAGCAGCACTGAGTTGGCTGCAGTCCTCGAGACCCTCAGTGTCATGACCTAACAAATGCATTTTCCAGAAGAGTATTGTCGGTTGCAAGAGAAGAAACCAGTTCCTCAATCGAGCTCAGTCCTTAATTTAAACCCATTTCTAGACCACAATGGCTTAATGAGAGCTTGTGGTCGGGTCAGATCTTCAGAATCCTGCCTGCCCACCACCTACTACCGATTGGATCCAATATCCAATCCTACTCCCAATTTCAACGAAAACGAGAAGGGCAAAGCTAACTTCGTCTGGACCGAAGTTTTGATACACTTGAAATAGCTTGTCTCAACGGTTAGCGACTTCGACCAAACTTCGCAGATCAGCTTAAAAACATTACATATTACCCATGACCGTGTTTGAGAGCAGTTATATTGAGAGCAAAACAGTTTTTCTCACTAAAATCCATTTTCCGACCGAACATTTGTATGGCAGCTACAAGAAGTAGTTATCCGATCCGGTCGGTTCCGACATATTAGCAGTGTGCAGGGAAAAGAAGACTCTGTGCAAAGTTTCAGCTCGATAGCTCCAAAACTGAGGGACTAGTTCGCGTAGAAACAGACTTCTATGCGTTGCACACTTCTGGGCAAAATTATAATACACTTTTCAAGTGTATAAATATAAAGATCAATCTCAAATCCGTTATATGTATTTTTCAAGTAGTTTTTATATAGTAAGTCTTCTTCTTCAAAAATGGCCCCACGCAATCCCAAGAGGAACCAACTGGTTGATGAACGGACCCCCTCGAGAAACGATGAGTTTCCGCTGCCGGGTTTGCAGAGGTATCCATCCCTCAAAAATGCAAGCAGTTCCTGCGACTGAAGGCAGTAAAACGGTTGAGGGTAGTACTGATAAACAAATACTATCCCAACTGTTTGGCTTATCAACATTCCAAGACCTCATGTCGAAGTGGAGACAAGTGCCGAGTGTGCCAGCGGGACCCCACACGTTTTTTCATATCTAAGAGAAAAGCAGAGGAAACTCGAGGGCCTCACTCGCAGATCTCCCGAGTCCTGGCGCACTTTTTCCGAGTCCCGACGCACTTCTCCAGAGTCTCAACGTGTCTCTCCACAGCCCCAACCAGACTCCCAAATCCAATCGCCGTCATTGACCACACTGCTGCAGCATAGAAATCTGCACGTCCTGCCCACCGCCGGCGTTATAATCAACAACGGCTCCACAACTTATAGGGCATGTACACTCATAGATTCGTGCACACCAGTGTCGCGTATAAGAGCTTCATTGGCAGCTGCATTCCGTCTCTCGACGGTTCAGGTAGCTGCATCGGCTGACATGTCCCGAGCAGAGTGGAGAGACCGCCAACTGTCTTCACAAGGTCTTCATTCTGCAATATAAATGCTGCAACCATTATTGTGACATGGTCAACCTGGCCCCTCTTCTAGTTGATTTGACCGCCCTTGTGGTAGCCGCAGTCCCCCCTACGGCTCAAAGCTAGTCAGCCATTCAGCTGCAATCGGATAAGGTTTCAAGTTGATCCAGTTGACTATTAAAACTCAATGTGGGATCCTGGCCGTGCAATGGGTCAGAATTCCGATTCGGAATTTGTGGCGTTGAAACTTGCCCTTTATCCGACGTCGGAGCACTCTTGGCGGAACTAACGATTTCCTGCCCCTTCGTCCCATCAACCAAATTTTCCCTGACTGACCTTTATTCTAGATTGCAATTATACTGCAATAAAATCAAAAACAAACTCCACACGCCTTTCCCTATGCTGCGAATGAGCCAATGTCCAAAAAAAAAAATAAAGTGTTTTATATATATGGGTGATTCCACGAAAAATCGCACACTGGGATATTAATGGATCGAATTAATTTTTTTCGTATTCCTTGTTGTAAATAGTATATACGTGAATTCAGCATTTTGACGAAAAATGATTAATTCGATTTGAAAATTTACATATTTAAAAAATTTAATTAATTGCAATTGCTTGCTATCCAAAGCCATTGGTAATAAAATATTTAAAATCTGTGAATTAACTTCTGATCCTAAACTTTTAAGTAATTTGCACTTAAAATTTTAACTTTTTTTTTGGTTTCCTAATCGCGAAAAGTAGGTAATAAAAATAATTGCCGCGAAAGGGACGTTTTTTTTTCATTTTTTCTCCAAATTTTGTCTTGTATCCAGGAGTTTACTGTATTAAGCTGTGGGAAATCCAAGGTATGGCCTTTTCTCGTTTATTTATATTCACACAAGTCACTATAATGCGGCAGAATTTTTTAAATTCATCGCTTTCCAACTGCTAAACTAACAAGGGCTACTAAAACTTAACCATATTTAACTACAAAAATTTACCCTCTTAAAATTAAAACATACTAAATCTGATATCGTTACTGAAAAGTGAATTTAAATAAATGAAAAAAGGCCATAATACAGTAAACTCCCTGGATACAAGACAAAATTTTTAGAAAAAATGAAGAAAAAAAAGTCCCTTTCGCGGCAATTAATTTTTGCTACTAATTTTTCGCGATTCGGAAACCAAAAAATGTTTAAAATTTCAGGTGCAAAATAACTCGCAAGTTTGGGGATCAAGTTAATTTACTGATTTTTTTAATATTTTATTACCAATGGTTTTTAATAGCAAGCAGAGAAATTAATTAAATTTTTTCAATATGTAAATTTTCAAATCCTTTTTCGCGAATTAAGCATGTTTCGGCAAAATGCTGAAAATACGTATATACTATAAGGAATTAAAAAAAAAATATTCGATCATGGATTTTTATCACCTAATATATTAATTGAATAAATAAAAACCCAATTATACAAATAAATAAAAATAAAAAATAACCTGTAAATATAGAAAAATATAAGAGTATTTATTATCAATATATAAATCTGAAAAATTCAATGAACGTAAAAGAAATACAAATTTTTCTTAACAACTCCTCTCTGAGTATAGTTCTCATAAAATTATTCAGCTGGAATTTCGGAGAAACCGTTCATGGCCGGTTTTGAAGAAACACTCGTTTCCCACTAACTCCCTCCTTTTAACGGTTTTCCGTCCAATTTTACCACCACCCGTCATTGAGCAGCACTAGAAACCTAGCTCAGCTTATCCTTGAACTTGGTCAAGATTGCATAAAGTGGCCAACCCCTTTCTTTTATATACGCTATAAACATATAAGAAAAATATTTTTTTTTTATATGTGCAACCGTTTTTTACTGCTGTTTTGTAGCTTTACTTTCACCTTCTCAAAACGCAGCATTCTCAGGCTTTATCACAAGATTTCCCCAGCAACATTGCGTCGACCCATGGTACTCGTAACCATCAGCCGTCTTCCATTTACAAGTTGCCACACCCTTCCCTTTTCCCTTCTATTCCTTCGGTCCTCTTCTTATGAAGCAGGAGCCGAGCCGGGCTGCCAGCTTGCCGAACTGGAGCTGCAATCCTGCCCTATAGGAAGAGGACCGAACACAACACAAGTCGGAAAAAGGGTTTTCGGTAATAAAACCAAAAATTATATACGATTTGCCAAATCGTATTCAGAACAGATTGACAAACAAGAATTGGCTTAAGATGCTCGGGATACTCAACAATGGTGCAAAATTGAAGACCTTTGCAATGTATTCAATTGAAACGAGAGCGTAAGTTAAAGTCGGCTCTAACCGACTTCGATATACCCGTTACTCATGAAAAAAACATGTTTAACAGTAACTGTCTGCGTGCAGATAAAAAGAGCATTTGTCCCATACATGTCAAACCTCTATCTCTTACCATCTCTGAGATCTAGGTGTTCATACAGACAGACGGACGGACGGACGGACGGACAGACGGACAAGGCTAAATCGACTCGGCTGTTGATGCTGATCAGAATATATATATTGTACTTTATATGGTCGGAAATAATTCCATCTGCCTGTTACATACATTTGCACGACTTTAGTATACCCTTTTTACTCTACGAGTAACGGGTATAAAAATAGAGGGAAGCTAACTTCGGCTCGACCGAAGTTTATATACCCTTGGAGCATGATATATTTCTGCCAGTTTTTATATGGCAGCTATACGATATATTCATCCGATTTTGATCAAATCCTCTAAAATTGTGTTGAGACAGATAATATTTATAACTGAAGCGTACAAACACGCTACCATTGAAAACAAAAAGTTTTTCTCACTAAAACAATTTTTTCGACCGATCATTCCTATGGCAGCTATATGCTATAGTCATCCGATTTGGATCAGACTTGACAGAATTATGGTTAGCATATCATATTGATCAGTAACGAGTTTGGGAGCGATAGCAGTGAAAACAAAAAAGTTTTTCATACTAAAACTTTTTTTTCAGATCTATCTTTTGTATGGCAGCTATACTATATAGTTGCCCGATTTGCATAAAACTTGCTGAAACTATGTGAAAGCATAAAAAAACTTATAATTACGAGGTTTGGTAGCGATAGCATGGAAAACAAAAAAGTTTTTCTCACTAGAACTACTTTTCAACCGATCGTTCCTATGGCAGCTATATGCTATAGTCATCCGATCAGGCCAGTTCCGACAAATGTGCAGCGTATTTGTACCAAAAGACATCGTGCAAAGTTTGGTTACGATAGCTTTAAAACTGACGGAGGAGATAGCATAGAAACAGACGGACGGACGGACAGACGGAAAGACGGACAGACGGACATGGCTATATCAACTCAGCTCGTCACGCTGATCAAGAATATATATACTTTATGTGGTCGGAGATGCTTCCTTCTGTGCGTTACAAACAACCGGACAATTTCAATATACCCTCTCCAAGGGTATGAAGATATAAAACTAGAACTTACCTGTTGCACAACTAACTTGTGTTTTATTTCCACTGTTGGCATATGAGAAAGCATTCGCTTGAGGGTCTCATTAGTCCTTTGAGTTTCAATCAGTCTAGTTTTACATTGGAATTTTCAATTGACTGTTTTAAAGCTCTTCTGCAAAAAATAAATTGTAAAAATTTGATTAACCAACATGACTAATTTAATAAAACTTATAATGTTCTATTCTTAAAAAAGGAATTTCACTCATGTAAAATTAAACACAACTGAGTTCTGAATACTAATTTTATCGGGGATTTATTTAGCTGAAATTATTTATTTTCTCTTCAGCCGTTTTGTCTTTATACCCTGTACCCATTAAAAAGGTGTAAAAGGGGTTGTGCAAATGTATGTAACAGGGAGAAGGAAACATTTCCGACCCTATAAAATATATATATTCTTGATCAGCATCAATAGCCGAGTCGATTTAGCCATGTCCGTCTGTCCGTCCGTCCGTCTGTCCGTCTGTCTGTATGAACGCGTCGATCTCAGAGACTATAGGTGATAGAGACCCAAATTTTTGCATGAACATAGGCGTATACCGTACCCTGATCGAGTTTGTTTCAAATTTGCACAATTTCCCACCCTCCCCCCTTAAACCGCAAAAAACTGTCATAGCCACAATTTTAAAGTTACAACATCGTTGCTTAGCATATTTTATCTTTGGCCGTGTACCTATCTGTTCTGAGCAGCGCAACATGATCCGATCAAAAACACCGAAGTTATTCACGAAACAAATTTGAACCCCACCCCACCCCGGGTAATTTAGGCGTGTGGTTCATGAAACTGCATATTTTGCACGCTCGTATTTATTTGCGTACATTTGTATGGGTTTTTTTTTTTTATTACTATCCTATTTACAGTCCAATATTTTTGTTGAAGGTGGGCTCCATTTCAGCGGTACGGCCGCTAAGCAATGCTTCACAAAAACGTCAGTTCCGCTACTCAACGGATACCCTTCTCTAGCGCTCTAGCCTGCGCAGTTCCCTCATGATTTGCGCCGTGCAAATCTGTCACAGTCGAAAGCAGTGCTCCGCATCTTCCTCCATGTCCCGCACCAGGTGCACACTGCGCTGCTCATGGCCAAAACGGAGCAGGTAGCTGCGGAAGCAGCCGTGGCCGCTCAGGATTTGCGTCAGGTAAAAATTTACCTGACCGTGCTTCCTGCCAACCCACCAACTCAGGTCTGGTACGATCTGTGTGTCCAGCGACCCTTTGGAGACGCGTCCCATCGGTTTCGCCTTTTGCCTCTAGGCTCTGCAACTTTGCAGATGTCCGGATCGCTTTCTTTGTCGCAGCAGGCAAGCCTTTGCCGTGAGTTTTCACATAGACTTTGGAACTTTCGGCTGTCAGCATTTCCAGAGGCGCCGGTCGAGCGATGACTAGCGCGCATCATCCGGAAACTGTTCGAAACGCGCAACAGATTCGAATGGCGCCCAGTCGGTGTGTTGCCTCTAATCCACGCCTATAGCTTTTGATGAGCAGGGCATCCTTCCAGACAGGAGCTGCGTAAAGCATTACTGACATGGTAGCATTCTTCGCTTTGGCCTCTGGTATTTGAGCATCAGCCTCGACAGTGCTCTGTTGGTAGTGGCTGCCCTTGTGTTAGCATAGCCCAAGTGCTCAAGAAAGCTTAGTCTCGTATCCAGAATGACTCCCAAATCAATCGCCCTCTTGGAGGCCACGGTAGTTAGTGAATGTAATCCTGTGTCTCCACTTTTTTTTCGGCTACGTCATCCGCTTACGGTCTTGCTGAGTGCCAGCCTCTAGCCCCAATGGTCAGAGCTACACACCCCTATCTGCATTGCCTGGCAACTCCTGCCTGTGCTAATAACACCACCACAACCCGTTCGCTCGATCAATTCTGGGGGGAGAGCTATTCGGACACTTATCCACATGTGGCATTCCATAATAGTGGGCCGGTACAGAGCCTTGCGGGACTCCTCCAGTTACTTGGTACGACTCCGTCCCAGCGTAGTGTCCTAGGCTTGGACCATATTGAGCAGGTAAGTTGGGACTCCAAAGCTTATCAATACTCTAAGAATACAGCTCCACTTTGCTGTGTTGAAGGCATTTCGTATGGCTAGTGTGGCCACTAAACAGTACTCCTTGCCTCCGCCCTTCCCACCTCATTCCCTCTATCGCCTTCGACGCTTTCTTATCACGACCGAGTGTGTATCAATGGTGGACCTCGCCTTCGGAATTGGTGGCGATGTGATAGGTCCGCCGGCTGCAGCATTTGCCCGTTCCAGGCGTGTGGCAACTATTTTCTCTAGCAGCTTTCCGGCGAGTCGATAAGACAGATTGGCCTATAGAGCCTGCCTGACCTGGTGGTTTCCCCGGTTTCGGGAGGCCATGCGCTTCCTCTTGTATGCAACTCTAGCCATGATATTTTCGGCCATGTGTTCAGCGCTCCCGGAAACTGTTAAGTTTGCCAAACGAGGCAACAAAGTCTTGTGGTCTCATCGACTCTGCTCGATACGTTTTCCAACGGGATGCTCTGGATACTATTGGTCTTATCATTCGCTCGCCCACCGTAAATCGGATGGCCATACATGGTGCCTCTACTCACAGCTTATCTTCCAGCTAGCGGGTAGGAACAATGCTGCTGACAATCATTAGATTCCACGGATCAATTCCTGCTCCATAAAGGTATTTGCTGAATTGCCTTGGTTCGAGCAACCCAATTTCTGGTTCGTCAAAATCTTGAATCTTGCCTCTCGCGTTGTGTGAACGCGAGCTTTCCCAGTCCTCACTTCACGAGTTGAAATCTCCCAGCGATGAATCATTGGGCTCAAACTTGCCGTCCGGAAACTAGCGCGTCAAGGGTGGCACAGAAGCCCGATATGTAGGCTGGGGGCAAGGTACACACTATATATCCACATATCTCGAATTTTGCTGGACAGAAGCCATCTTCTGCTCGCACATTGGAGAACTGTGCTGCCACTACCCCACAAAGCCAAATATAGCTGCTTTTCCTGTCTTTTTATATAATAGCCTGCAAGATCTGCGGCTAATTTCCCACCACCTGTTCGCGACAGATCTTGCGCCGCGATGCAATGATTCAGATTAAGCTGGATCAATTGCATGATGAGTAACTGCTCTATCGCTTCTGACAGACATAGGGCACCTTCATTCTGCCTGGTGGTTCAATGACTGTTTCCTTTACTACTGCAGATGAAACATCTCGGTTCATTATTGCAGGTTGCTATTTTGGGGCCACTTGCACCGCACTTTATGCAGCAGTTCTGTGCGATCAACAGAGTTTCGGCATCTGCTTGCGATATGACCAGACTCGTGGTATCACAACATCTCTTGACGCCTTCAGCAACGCATCTTATCCTATTCGCACTTTGCCGATTTCAGAACCTGTTTTGCATAGTTATAAGGACAAGGTTCACTGCCTTCTGTGTATGTAATTGCACCTTCTTTGTATGATGATCCTTATTGCTCTAACACGCTCTTGAGCTGGTCATCCTGCCTTCGTGACCATCTTAAGTACGTCCCTATATGACAATCCATCCTTACCAGAAACGACCAGAGACGTCTGCTCGTGGGCTCTGGAGAGATGCAAATCATCTTAGGCTTCCACTTTTTACGTTTTCTTGTACTTTTGTACTGGTCAGATGGACCACCGTTAGTGCCGCCAGTTCTACGCGGACAATTTTCATCTCAACAGTAGGGGGCTTATTCACCCGTTGCACTTACACTTCTCCTCTTACATATTACCAAATACTTGACTTGTGAGACTTCAACAATAAAGACCTCTCCTCCTCCCTTTCTTTGGGAACCAAAATCTCCTTCCCCGTTCCTTTTCAAGTTCTTAAATTCAAATTTCCCCGTTTTCTTTACGCATTTCCTGTATCCCCAAGTTCACCTGTGATATCGATGCGCGGTGGTGGCTTGGCCTGTCCCCATGCCGCAGCGGCTGCTTTCTCCTCCGGCCGCAAAGGCAAAGGCCCTACGGACGCCTCGCTGTCTTCGCTCTCCGAGACGTCATCTGTCTCTTCCTGCGAAGACGACTCGGCGCACGAATCCGCCTCACTCACAGCTTCCTCTGGCCTCCCTGGAACCAGTTCGGCTACCCGCGGTCCCACCGATTGTGGCGAGGAGCATGCCGACGTGGACCAGGATCCCTCACCCATGGACCATGTGGGAGTTGACACCGAGGACGCTGCTGACCGGATCGGAGAGGCCTCTAGCACGAGCACGTCGTCCTTCCTCTTGCGGATGAGCCGCTTCGGTGCTCCTCTTTTTCGGTGAGTCTCCGCCCTTTTCCCTTTTTCGGAGCTTTGCCGCCCACGAAAAGGAAGTCGGCTCTGGAGCCCCACACGATTTTTGGCCCTCAGCCGGGCGAGCACTTCATCCGCCCTTGACTGCTTCCGCCGCCCTTCTCCCATCTCGCACGCCTCACCAGTTGTTGCACTGGCCCGGCGGCTGGGATCGGCTGGCTCAGCTGCAGGTCCCGTCTTCGTTAGTCCGTTTGTTCGGGCGCTCATTTTAAAGACAACTTTTATTTCCATCTCTTCAAATTTCTTTACTGATCTGACATGCTAACATATAATTCTGTGTCTGTTTTCCCATTCGGATGACTATAAGCATATACTTTATATAGAATAAGTCGATCAGAAAAATAGTTACGATAGTTAACTTTTTTGTTTTCCATATTAGTATTTTACTACGTTTCGATTCTAAATATTATCTGTCAACAAATTCTGAAGTTTGATCAAATCGGATAAATATATCGTATAGCTTGCCATATAAAAAACTGGCAAAAATATATCATGCTCAAGGGTATGTAAGCTTGGTCAGACAAGTTAACTCCTCTATTTTTCTTTATTTCATATAACCTATCTTCCATTTTATTATTATACCTCCATTTTTGTATCTCTGGTTGGCATTTACAGCTATTAGTTCGCGCGTCTTTGTAAGTTATTTTCGTGTTGGTTATTTTTTACTATTTTTTTTCAATTTCTCTCTAAGTTCAGAACTTGTTCTGACTATTGATCTTCTTCGCTATCTGCTCTCGTCAGTTGCCTGACCGGATTCATCCTCTCTCGGACATATCGTTCGGTTTCAGTCGCTAATTGCCTATAATATACGTCGTAATCCTTTCTTCCGCAGTTTGCAAATCACTGGGGAGGTGAAATTCAGGACTTGAAAAGTCATCAGATCTGGTGCCGGGGCAGCAATCTCCTCTGCTGACTGACCTTCTTCGTTCTGCCCATACCTGGTCGCCAATCTTCGGCTTCCACTGCCGCCGCCTTAAGTATAATAACGACCTGGTCTTAACACCCATTCCAAATTTCACCACCCAATTCCCAAATTCTTTCGTTTAAACCCTTTTCTTCTGGATTGCGGATTTCTTGTTCGTCCCTTGCGCAATTTCATCCAGCGCTGGTAGTATATTCTCGCCCCTGGTAATCATGCAGAACTGCCCCGGTGGACTCGGCCACGCTTGTATTTATAGCCAATGTTAATTCAACCACGGGCTTCGTCCCAGGATCGCTGATCTTGGCCGGCGAACTGCACCTATCGGTACCTCTGCGGTTCAGTTGGCTCGTTCAGTCAGTTTCTTGCGATGTAGGGAGCAGTGTGTTAAAGTGGATACCTAACCTTGTATATACTGTCTGAATCCTGCTTGTAAATTGGGCCATTGTGGTGATTAACACCTTTGGTACTCGAACCGGGCTACAATTCGCTCCCTGAAAGCCTTTTTGTAATGTATTTAGCCGTGGCTTTCCGCAATGATACTATCTCAGTCCTGGCTGAACCGGTCTATGAAAACCAATAACATGGTGTTTCCCTTGCCTTATTATGTAGTGATTACGAAATCGGCACATACTGGACCACGGTTCCTCTGGGACCTGGGTAAACATTTTACCGCTGGTATAATGACTCGCCTTGTAACGCTATTAAGTGGCACATTTCTTAATGCCCTCTGTGTCTCTTTATCCCAATATTAAATAATATCGATGCCACCTTCTCTACTCTTCTTTATCAATTTGGCTTCCCATTGTGACCAGCGGATGAGTCATAGTTCTCTTCTAACCTCTGTTTTCGCTGTTCTTTTGGTACACATAATTTCCAAGTTCACATCCCCATTTCCTGCTCGATGCGGAATATGGCGGAGATACATTTTCTCCCTCTATTCAAAATAATCCGAAACTTCTGTGGATTTCCCTTGACCTTCTCTTTAAGCTGCACAAATCAATATCATTATCTTCAAAAATTCTCACATGATCGCTATCTAGCGATAACCATATCAGTTTCTTCGGGCATCGGTTGCCGTGACAATGCGTCAGCCACTACATTAAATTGTCCTGATATTTTACCTTAAATTCATACTGCTGAAGTTCTAAATCCATCTGGCTATCCTCAGCTAGACTTTCGATACTGTTCAGCGTGTTTTTCAAACCATATGATCGTAACGACGTAAACTTATACCCTTCTAGATATGGCCGGAGTTTTCGAATGGCCTAAACTATCGCCAAACCTCCTTTTTGGTCAACGGAATAATTTCTTTCAGCCCTGTTTAACGTTCTACTGGCATAGGAAATATAACTCCTTCCTCTCCTACTTGGGTGAGAATGGCCCCGATTCCATAATCTTCAGCATCCGTTGTAAAACTAAACGGCCGTTCAGCGAAATCAGGACAGGTTACAACGGGAGCTGATATAAGATTTCCTTTACTTCCTCAAATGCCCGTTGCCTTTCTGGTGTCCATTCCCACTTTGTGCCTTTCTTTGTATATTACTCAGTGGATGGGACCAATGTTGCGAACCCTGGAAGCCAGCAATCAATTTTGTAAAGAAGCCCACCATGCCATGTACTGTCTCCAATTCTCGGACGTTGTTTGGTGGTTTTTGCTCCACAATTGCTGCTACCTTGTCTCGGATCGCTGCGAGTACCCTGATCCGTCACCAAATGGCTCCAAATATTTTAAGTTCCTTTTTAAAGAACTCTACATTTTTTTGGCTTTTTAATTCTCAATTGCGGCCCGAAGTCGCCGAAATACATGTTTGAGAGTTTTCTATATCTCTCGTGTTCTGCCAATAACGACAATATCGTCAAGGTATGCAAATGTTTTGGCATCATTTCTGGACCTATGACCTTGTCTGGCGCTCTCTGAAATGTGGCAGGAGCAGACGTAAGTCAAATGGCATAACTCGCCATTGAAACAGTCCTCGCCCTGTCTAAACTTCCAATGCTCGGTTTTCTGCCTCCATAGAGTTTGCACATACCCATCTTTGAGATCTAAGCTACTATAAACAACCTCTCAACTGGTCATGGTTAATCCTGGGCAACAGATACGCATCCTTAATTGTCCGCGCATTCATATCCCTAAAATCCATACAGAGCCTCCCATTTGCCTGTTTTGTTTTAACCACCATTACTATAGGGGCACTGTGTGAACTGGCACCAATTGGCTCAATGCAACCCTTCGCCAACAGTTCGTCCACCTGCGTATTTATTTCTGCTTGCATTTTCGGGTTCGGAAAATAACGTTGCTTAATTGGGCGGTCGTCCTTTAACCTATACAGTGTTCCGCCACTGTGGACGTACCGGACATTTCCGCGAACGTAGATAACTCTTTTAGAAATTTTTTTATTAATTCCCTATCCGAGGATTTCTTTCTTTCGTTCAGTCTGCCTTCCGGCCCTATTCCACTGCGACTGTTAATTTTTCCTCTTACCAGCCGTTTCCTCCTTCACGCTGAGGAAATTTGTTGATATAATGCCCTCCGCAAGACATTTCTACTCCCATTCCTACCAAAGAAATCCCATCCTAGCACCAGGGAATCAATAATTCCTGCTTTACTAGCAGGGATATTATGTCTTGTCCGATTCCCAAAAGCGATTTCCACTTCTATCGACTTTTCGATCTGACTTCTTCTGCCATCGGCCAACTTCACCTGCTTCCGAATATATATCCACCTCCGGCGTCACGCAACGATTCAAGCTAACGTATGGCTGATGAAACAGGTCGTAGCCCCTGTATTTATGCAGCCTGATTTCGTGTTTCCCTATTTGAACTGTTGCCGTCAGTTGCTCTCCCCTTCATCCTGTAATTTTCCTATTAGGATTGAGGGGCTGTTCGTGGCGGCGCCCGCTCGTCCTCGCTTTTGCGGGGGTCATCGATCGTTTCCCGAGCTTTTACAGCAGTTGAAACTTCGGACTCCTACTCTTCCGCATGCCAACAAAATAGTACTTGGAGGGTTTCTGCACGCCTTCCAATGTGTCCCACCTGTCCACAACGTCTGCAAGCTTGGGCTGGGTTTGGTACAAAAAAGTGTTCGCACTATTAACATTTCTTGGCGCCGGTTGAGGTTCTGCCTGGCTACCCCTTCCATGTACAACGCCGGCATGCTTCCACTTTCCCAGGCAAGAAACTGAGTCCCGTGCCACTATTGTGTCGCCCCGGTCTGTTTTCTTCCCAAACCTCCTGTCTATCGTTTTTCAACGCCTCGAAATCGTCCGCTAACCACATTAATGCATCCAATGTGGAGCAATCATATGGTTGGACAAACATTCTGAGTGCTGGTGCGCTATTGTCATAAATTCTTTTTCGCTGTTGTCTCCTGTGACCATTTTAAAAAGGATGCATTCAGGTTTGCATCTCCACCATATAAATCTTAAATTTTTCCCCTAGTCTTTGTTTCCCATAAGGACTTCTTGTTCCAATTTTGGAAATAATCATGGGAAGGAAATACCTCTTCAAAACTGTCCACGAATGCTTTCCATGTAGTCCACTTCCTATTATTTTGCCTAAACTTGCTTTATGCCATCTACTTTTAGTAATTCTGGTATCGGTTGTAACAAGTCCAGGTAAGCCCGCTGTACGTATTTCTGACCATTTACTCTCTCCAGAAAATCGAACGGTTTTTCCTTTTCCGTCGAAGCAAATCCCCATTCGCGCACCTGTTTTGCCACTTTTGGGTAGTCTGTTGTTGCCACCTTTGTGTTGTACTTCTCATTTATTTGTACATTTATGGTTGCCGTGCATCGAGGCTCTCGCGCAACTCTGGGAATGGAAAATTCTCCCAGGTTTACTCCTCTCACTCTTCCAATAATGGTGGCTTAGGGGAACTTTGTTGCGTCTCCGTGCCATTTTTCTTGAGGTGAGTTCCAACATTAATGATTCACATTTTTGTACCCAATCTTTGAAAACTCTTTCATTTCTCCACTGTTCCTGGCCATGTAACAGAGTTGACCTCTTTTCAGGTTACAATCCCATGACCGTACCATTTTGTTTCTTCTGTATCTTTTTTTTTTTTTATTTTTGTTTTGTTTAATCTGTACATCCCGCTTACCCTTTCGTCACATTTCTAATTCCAAAACCACGTTGAGCGCCAGTTTTACGCACAGCCTCGATGGTGTAACACTAGGCTTCTAGCACTCACTCTGCCTTTTCCTGCGACACTCCTTGAATTTCCTCGGGTGATTTCCCTCGATGTTCCTCTGCTCCACTCATTGGCACTCGCTTTAAACTGACCGCACTAGGACTTTTACTCGACAGTCCCTCATCTG
Organism: Lordiphosa stackelbergi; assembly: GCA_018904235.1. Lineage (NCBI taxonomy): Eukaryota > Metazoa > Arthropoda > Insecta > Diptera > Drosophilidae > Lordiphosa > Lordiphosa stackelbergi. Next base: position 21,552 of record JAEIFU010000096.1, on the reverse strand, counting down.
GAGCAGCGAGCCCTTTCATAGCCACAGGGCCCCCTTTCCTGCGCATTTGTTTGCCATTAGCTGCCAAGTCCCGTTGTTGCCGTGCGCTCCAGATCAGTGGAGTTTTCCACTATTCTTCCCCAGCTTTGCCTCCGCAGTGCGAGCGTGAGCACTCGTCGTACTCCCCGTTCTCTCCTTTTCTCCAGAACTCCAGCGGTTCTTTTCGCAGCGCTCCGCTGTGCTCCAACGGTACTCCGTTTTCTCCTCTTCGCTTTGCCCTTCAGCTCCTGCAACTTAACTCGCCGTACACCTTAACCCTTGCGGCCAACATAGTTTAGTATAAATCTAAGTATAGTAATTATAAATCTACTATATTTTCACTACAAATATAAAATGTAAGTATAAATATCACCTTACTCTACTCTTACATATTATCAAATACTTGACTTGTGAGACTTCAACAATAAAGTCCTCACACACTAAGCGAAAATATTCGGAACCCACTCCAAACTACCGATTACAACAGCCGGAACCAGCGCGTGCCCGCTTAGGTTGATAAACCAACATCAGTTCACTTAAGAAACAATGTTGCAACTTTGTGTTGCAGGTTACATGCTACAGAATTTATATATTATAATCTTATTTGGCGCCCAACGTGGGGCCTATCCGAGTTGCCCCGATAAAAATTTTAAAAAACTTTTTTCGTCATACCATCAGACCCTTTTTAAGTTCGATAATTTTTCTGTTGTATGTCTCCCTTGGTATAGCTAATGTAAGGGTACTGTGGATACTGTGTAAACTCTAGAAGGTTTTACTGCCTAGTCTCACTTTAAACATTAGCTAAGGTTTATATTGACTAGCTGGACGTGGTAAATAATTCTCTGAGTCAATTTACCTCCGCAATCATAAATAGACTTAACCAGAAATATGATTGGGAACTGTAATTAATTGGCGTTAGTTATTGGTTTTTTTGGAAGATAAGCTACGACCCACCCTTTTCAAATGAACTTGTTACCCTTTCTTGTTCTGGTTGTCTGCTGCAAGTGTTTGGATTTAAGATCCATATGCTAAGAAAACTGAACGGGGCTGTCAGAACTATGCAACTCAAAGTTCTGAGAATGAGGCTGGACGAAGGTATAAACGTGGTTTAGTCTCTAGGCCCTGGCGCCCTATCTCAAGAATTTCACGTAGTTTCATTAAACTCTACTTTTCTATTCTGATTTGAAGTTCTGAGAATGAGGCTGGACGAGGGTATAAAAGTGGTTACCTACTACTACCGCCGCCCTTTCTCAAGACTTTGGAAGAACTCCCATTTTACTCAATTTTTCTATTTCTTGAACTCCGAAGTTTTGAGAATGAGGCTGGACGAGGGTATAAGTGCTTCCCAACTACTACCTGCCGCCCTTTCTCAAGACGGTACTGTAGTTCAATTCTATCCTTCCATTTTTCTTCTTTTCTAGGCATTCCAAATAGTTCAATCGTCACGATTCCATCCGGAGATCGCATGGCTCTAACTTATTATGAAATTTTGATTCTCAATTTTTGCCTTTGGATATTTTTCGTTATTTGCAAATTTAGATTTTATATATTATTATTTATTTTACTTATATATAAAACAATAACTGAAAGCTTATAATACTAGGGTTAATTATTGAAAATGGCTCGTCTCCTAGTACTGAAAATCTGACTGTTATAGTGACACTGGCATACACTGCTGTATTTGTACAGAAATCATTGTATATCAAGCTCAATTATTAACAACTAGCTGTGGACATAATTTCCACCGATCCTGCTTTAATACCAAAGTAGGAAGGAGAAAGTCGTGCCCGGTCTGTAGACAATAAAACTCTGAAAATTTAAATTTGCCTCAATTGAAGATTTAAGTCTCCCCCGTATAATTATGGGACTACAGATCCAGTTCCGCTGCCTCAGCGTCTAAAGCTCCCCCCACCCAAACCTCGACCGCTCATTGTGATCAATCTACAAACTTGGGACCAGTTTCACATTCTTCTTTAAACGAACAGTAAACAAACGTTCAGGCTACAGGAAATCAGGTTGACTCAACACCCCAAAATAGCACAATAAGTTGGGATATCCGACCCGATCGAATTAGCCAAATAATGGCCAATAGTTGGAGTTGCGTTTCACCGCAAATCTGCTATGTCTGTCGATGACTTCATCTATCGAGTTGAACATTGACAAATCAGACTCTTGGGAGATAATGAATAACAGCCCAGTACATTAGCAACCTTTTTTGAAGGAACTGCCAGCGAATGGTTTTGGCGTTTCACAAAGAGTCAGAGAAGTTCGTTGGGATGAATTATGCCGTAGCTCTGAAAGGTCAATTTAAAGACGATCGGACTGACAGAAATATTCGATCGGAAATTGAACAGCGTAAGCAACGCCCAAATGAACATTTTGACGATTTTTATGGGGTGATTGCTGCTTTAGCCGATAAGCTATCAGAACCCATGTCAGAGGCGTCCCTAGTGGAGACCCTCAGAGCCAATCTTCTGCCTGAAATCCAGCATGAACTCTTATACGAGCCTACAGCCACCCTTAAGGCTTTACGTGCGAGCTCGAGAGATTTTCATGCAATCAGTTGCTAAAACCAAGCCACCGATGTCTGCTTCACGACCTATGCCGCATCGGCCAGTTGATAAGCTAATTAGCCAATCCGAAGGAGTCTCAAAAGAAAAGGGAGCCGCTTACAAGATGAGAATTATGTTTTGGCTGGCACAGAAAGTTTACCGTCTTTGGAACTGCAGAGACAAAGGCCACCGAGCATCAGGAATGACAGCAGATCGACTCGTGTTCTGCTATGGCTGTGGCAATCCGGACATTTACAAGCCAAATTGCCGAAATGCAACGCTCTAAAAATCCCAGCAGAAGCGTGCACATCAGCAAAGTGCACGCCAACTGGAGAGAATTGATAGTTCACAATAAGATACACTCATATAATAATGGATCTATAATACTCCGCCAAAAATTACACTATGTTTTAGTGCATTGGTCTAAAATGCCATTGGGAATATTTATGGTAGGCCTAAAAGTATACCACAGAGATCCTTTTAATCGGGTTGCTTGGAAACTCTATACGCTTTCCACTTGGCAACTCTAAGCTGTCAGTTTGACAACTCCTAACCAATTTGAGTAAGAAGAAGTTTAGATTTCCGCCAGATCATATTTTCTGCCACTTCCGATTGGCATGGCTTGGTCTTTTCCATCGTGTTGCTCAAGGTGATAAGTTGTGCGCGCTAAGCTCTCCTGAAAATTGTTAGTTCAAAGTCAAGAATATATTCTTAATAAAGTGGTTCGGTGTATTATTCCAATCGTAAGTTCTTGCTTGAGTCCGTACTCTAATAGCAGAATTAATAGGTTGAATTTTATCTGCTAGTTTGGAGCCCCGGCGAGAACGAGGCCTAATTCAACCATCGGTTTCCTCCTAAAACGTATCAATTGGGAAGAGCAAGCAAGTCACGAGTGGAAAAATCCGAAAAGTTATCTCATAACGGGGCCAATTCCGCCAGGGTAAATATATTCGAAGTCACAAATCTCACTCTGGTGCATATTGGTTACAATTGGTGCTTTCGTTCTCTTCTTTAATAGAATTGGCACCAAGTCTATACCCAAAGCTTAACTAAAAGCTTTTGCCTAAGCCAGTGCATGGCCAAATTTTGAAGCGATCGCGTGTGATTCGGTGCAGCCAGCGAAGTTTGGGCTAATTTACGGAAGGAACGGGTATAATTAATGCGAAGGCCGACATCCAAGTCTTAGAGCAACGAATCGCCCAAGGAAGACCGACTCCACCTTCGTTTAAATGAGATCTCGCAGCCGCAAGTGTTATTCCCCTCCCCTTGCCACCAATCAACACTGAGCAAATATATAAAGTGTTATGCCAATCATCCCAGTGAACAGTGTATGGTTACCCAAAGCCACCGACAGCTAGAACCTATCGTCTGCTCCCAACCTGTAAAAGTTAAATTGGATACTTATATTTTTTTTTGGTTAAGAAGACCATTGTCAAATTTAATTTTCCAAAGTGAAGGTTATGTGTTGCTAATACGAGCTTTTAGAATTTAGTCTCAATTCCCTGTTAACGTAACGACTCCGATGAATAAGCCAACAAGGTGCTAACGTGAAAGTGTGGACCAAGACGATCGCCTGCAAGAGTTTAAAATTGTTTAAAGAGATTTAATATCAAATTAGAAAAGCTTTCTTTTTCGCCAATGTTTGTTTTGGTTTTATGTCAAGCATGTGCGCATTAAAGCTCCCCTTCCCCTTCGCATTTTCGATAATCAGAACACATAGCCCCACCATAACCCAAAAGCTCTGTTGATCATTTACCCCTACTTATACAGCACTTAACGCCGAAAGATCTTTCGTCGTGGGAGTAATTGCGGTAAGTGATCGAGTGTAAATAAAGACACATATGTATGTATATGGTGTAGTCACCTTCTGTGCCTGAGAGAGATGAATTGGTAAAACCCATTTGGGGTTAAATATATTCGGGCTTAAACTTGAATTTAACGTAAAACACTAAACGATATTTTGAAAGAACTCTCATATTTATGGAATTAAAATAAATTTGCATTGCTTCTGCCAAAGCTCGGCTTAAGCGTTGGACTTATTAATTTTCTTTAACGCTTTTAAAACCAAAACAGCTGATCGAAGTACACTTGCCAACAAAATTTTTTTTTCGTGCCTTTTGCAATTAGTTTTCAATTATGAAGTTTAAATTTAAATAAAATTAATTACTCATACTATTACATTACCCATACTTTACATTCATTATTCCTTAATTATACCTATGTTCTATATTTAATCTACTTATATTATACCTATATTATTATTCCCTATATATTATAAATTTATTTTTCAGCAACACATTAACCGACACTTGATTAGATTTTATACTATGTTTAACTTAATTTTTTGCGACGAGAATTACCATGAAAAATGAATTATATTAATAAATTAAGTACTAAGATGAATTGCTAGAGGAGTTTCTATGGAGCCATGCGACGTTGTGGAGATAAAGTGACGGACTAAGTTCAAATTTATTTTAGGGATCACCGGTCAAGCATGACCCTAGGCACCCAGGTGATCATGGTAGGGTGGGCAAACGCTGTGGCAACTACACCAGCCCAGCTTTAAGAACTTAGGTAGCCGCTCTGAGCTCGCAACCTAATGGAATGCTTCGATGTTGGGAACGCTTCTTCTTCTTCTATAAAACCTTCCCATACCGATCGAACCTTTTGAAAGATATTAGCACGCGGTAAATTAATAAGATTTGAGAAATATGCCGCGAATGAATATCACTAAGCGAAAATATTCGGAACCCACTCCAAACTAGCGATTACAATAGCCGGAACCAGCGCGTGCCCGCTTAGATTGATAAACCAACATCAGTTCGCTTAAGCAACAATGTTGCAACTTTGTGTTGCAGGTTACATGCTACAAAAAGGTTTTTTTTTTTTTTTATATAGATTATTAAATTAAAAAAATTTTATACCAACCGGACAACACAAAATGGAACAAAAAAAGGGGAGAAAAAAAAATGGGGAAAAAAAAAGGGGGGAAAAAAAAAAAAAAAAAAAAGGAGATAAAAAGGGGAAAAAAAAAAAAAAGAAAAAAAAAAAAAAGGGGGAAAGAAATAATTTTATGGGAGAAAAAAACTAAAGAGAAGTAATAAAATTAATGGAAAAAATTTAAGATTTCAGCACATCGTGCAACATCAATCAATATAAATCAAAGGAGCGTTTTTATTTTGGTTGGTGGCTCGAAGTACCTGCCTTTAACACGCAACCGGCACAGGTCCAGTGCCAACAACTATTTTATTCTATGCAATTTTTCTCCGTTGAACGGTTTTTGTCCTAATGAATTTGGAAATCGTTTGCCGAAGCTATGAGCGTGTTTCTGAATACACATCGACAATCTAGTATTTTTTTAGTATTCTAACAATGGCCGTGTTCACCAGCACAAGTCGATGACGAAAAAATCAATGGATCTAGTTCAATTGTTGAAGTGACCGAATGTGAAGAGCAATTATGATTGCTAATTTTTGTGATTTTGATTAAAAATCATAACGATAGCTTTCACGCATACCATTTTTATGCATTAAAATTTCATCAAAGCGTTCAACAAGAGCCAATTAACGTTTTTTGATGGATGATGTTTGATGTTTGATGTATGCTGGTGAACAAGGCCATTGTTTGTGTGTGTGTTGTGTGTGCTGCAGGCAGTACATAAACTGCCTGGCTTGACTTTTGTACAGTGTAAAAGCTGGGATGCATACAGTACATAAACTGTTTGCAGTAAGTCGTCGCAACTAGCACTTGAACCAGTTGGAGTGCGGAGAGGGTATCCCTTGATGCGCACAATTGAGGATCTAAAGACACAGCGATAGATTCTCCACTGGGTGTATGGTAGAAATGAGTAACAGTTCTTGGTTGTACTGAGACAGATTTTATTGAGTAAACTTACGGCTATTTATATGGTAACAAAGGGTCATATTGATTATAAACAAAATAGTGAAAGTGTTGATCTAGTGTGTATAGAAATTGGGTGTTTGCAATGGTCAGCATCTTCCTTAGTTGCTTGCCCTCTGCGTGCATATTGCATTGCCATCAGAACTTTGATTTACTGACGAATTGAGTTATTGACTGATGTGTGTGTAATAAAGCTAATTCAGCAGAAAACGGAGTCGCTATGTGTTCTGACCTGCCTTAATGTGGTTTTGTTTGTTTTGTGGGATTATAGGTAAATGAATATAATGCATTTATTATAATTAATAAAGATACGACTTAACATTCTCCCAGTTTAACAGCACAAATTGAAAGAGCCAATAATACGCATCCCTCTCAAGCTTCTAATGAGAGGCAAACGTCTAGGGGTTGTCGCCTTCCCCCTTGCGATACTGAAATTTTCAGCGGAGATTACCTGCGGTGGCCTACCTTTAGAGATCTCTTCACAGCAAATTATGGGGAAAATCCAAGGTCGACCAACGTGGAAAAATTGTTTCATTTAAACGCCAAGACAATTGGGGAAGCTAAGGACATTGTATCCACTGACCAACGATGGTTTTACTGGCTTGGGAAAATCTGACAGCAAGGTTCGACAATAAGAGGCTGCTAGTTAAAAGCCAGGTGAAGATTCTGCTGAACCTACCTTCGGTATCTGAAGAGTCCGGGGCAGCCTTAAAGAACCTACAAAGCACAATCCAAGGGTGTCTAAAGGCCTCACTGCTGTCCGAGGTGAACACTGCCAGTTGGGACTGCCTACTTGTCAATATTTGCGCGTCCAAATTCCCAAAGTCTACAGTAGAGTTGTGGGAACAATCTCTCACTAATAAGACTGACATTCCGACATGGGAAGGAATGAATTCTTTCCTGCTCGAGCGTCATCGTACTTTGGAAGCGGTTGAGGATCTTAAACCAAGTCCGAACACGCACATCCAATACAAAGGTAACCGGAAAGAGACGGTGTCTAAGGTCAGGGTACCAATTATCAGGCACGTGCTCTGATAGACTCTGGATCAGAAGCAACCTTTATAACAGAGCGCCTGCTGCGCTTGGTAAAAATCCCTTTCCAGACAGGCGAAGCTATATTTTCTGGCCTCAGCAGTACGGTAGCAGCTCGATCACAAAAGCTCTGTACGGTAACTATTGAGTCTCCGGCCCGGCCTCATTGCCAAGTGACCAAATCTGCATATGTGTTTTTTTAGTTATCAGGTGATTTGCCTTCACATACTATTCCTCGGAGTGATTTACGAGATTTTCCTAATATAGGTTTGGCTGATCCGTACTTTTATATGAGTTCCCAAATTGATGTTCTTATAGGCGCAGATATACTTCCCTCAATCTTGTCCCTCCAGAAAGAAGAGCAGCATCCTATCTTACTTCCAGGAAATTGACAGTTTTAGCGCCTTTTGGCCCATTTCACGCACAAAATTACTCTCCATTGAGGTAATCAGTTAATGGTGTGTATGATCCGATCAAAATATTGGATCCCCAGGGTGAAGACCTTGGTAAGATCGGTAACATCGGTTCTCCAGGCCATTTACCTATACTGGCGTGGACTTCGCTGGGCCCTTTGATGAAAAAAATTACACAGGCAGGGCCTGCCTTATAACGAAAGGCTACGTATACGTGTTTGTATGTTTCGCTACCAAGTCTATTCATTTGGAAGTCACTTCGGACTTAACGACCGAAAAATTCCTAGGTGCTTTTGCCCGTTCTATGGCCAGACGAGGCTGTCCATATCGAATTCACTCAGACAACGGAAAAACGTTCGTCGGTGCGGCAAAGCAAATCTCTCGTGACATTTTAGAATCACTGCAAACCTCCGTTACAGCTTCGTATAGCCACCATAATATCTCCTGGCGTTTCATACCACCTGGGGCTCCACACATGGGTGGGCTCTGGGAGGCTGGAGTGAAGAGCTTCAAGACCTTGTTTTATAAATCTACAGCGGTCATGAAGTACACTTTCGAAGAACTATCCACACTTCTAGCTAGAATTGAATCTTGCCTCAACTCCAGGCCCCTATCCCCTATGTCCGAAGATCCTACGGACTTGTTGGCTCTCACTCCAGGCCATTTCCTCATTGGTGGCCCTCTGCTGTCCACAGCCGAACCGGAGATTAAAGAGTCGGCCCTCTCGATCATTAATCTTTGGCGCCGCCTGAAGGCTCTGAGTCAGCAATTTTGTATTCGGTGGAAAGACGAGTATCTAAAAGAGTTGCATAAACGAAGTAAGTGGCAACATCCAGAAACGGACATAAAGGTCGGTGATATGGTCGTCGTAAAGGAGGACAATCTTCCATCAAACGAATGGCGCCTCGGGCGAGTGCACGCAGTGTACCCTGGGGTCGACAAAAGAGTTCGAGTGGTAGATATTAATACCACGCGTGGCGTCATTCGACGACCTATTGCTAAATTACTTTTCCTTCCTACACAAAATCCAGAGTCTCAAGCATAAACAGCGTTAAGAATATCGTTCATTTGTCACTCTAGTTCCTACTTTATTTCTTACTTTAGTTCCTAGTACTAATTCAATTTCCCTATACATCATTTATACCGTCCAGCTACGAAGTTCAGAATGGCACCTCGTCCCCAGAATCTACGCGCCTTGGAAAGCAGACGTTCCAGAGGAACTCAGTCCTTCCGTTGCCGAGTCTGCTCTGGAATCCATCCTCTTCGGAAGTGTAAGACTTTCCTTCGCCTCAGCTCTGAGAAGAGGCTCCGCGCAGTACTGGCGAATAAGTACTGCGCAAACTGTCTGGCACATCAGCACTCCCGTGGATCATGCCGCAGTGGTGACAAATGTCGTACTTGCGGCCAGGATCACCACACGCTCCGGCACCTTCGTGAGCGCCCAAGGTCTCCCCGTGCATCCGTGCGCTCACAATCTCCACTGCCATCGGAGCGCTCGCTGGTCTCGCGCACCTCCTCAAGGTCCCGACTCCCACAGTCAGCAGAACGCTCACAAACTCCGGTTCTTCCGCCATCCTTGACGGTCCTTCTGCAGCAACAGAGTACGCAAGTCCTTCCGACAGCGTCGGTACTCGTAGACAATGGAAGGGCCATATACGACACAAAGGCGTTGATCGATCCGTGTACGCCATTCAGCCTCATTGACTCCTCCTTGGCGTCAGCATTTCGCCTCTCCACAACTAACGTGGGCTCCGAGAAGATCTGCACGGCAGTGATCCGATCTGCAGTTCAGGCTGAATTTCGTTTGGAGATGGTCTTCAAGTTGGTGTCCCAGTACGCGTTCCGCACTCCTTTGCGCGCGCTAGGTGATAACGTCAAAGCCAAATTTACCAATTTGCGTCTGGCCGATGATCGCTTTCATTTACCAGCAACGGTGTCTCTAGTGGTCGGAGCGGACGTTTACCCGCGTATCATCCAGGCTGGCTTCATGCGTAGCCAAGACGGGCTTCCCGTTGCCCAAAGCACTGTCTTCGGATGGATATTGTCCGGATCCTGCACTCGATGAGTGACCCTTGCCGTTTCCCACAGTATAAGTTAACGTAGAGTCCTAAGCCAATGAATTGCCATTCCTAGAGTCTAAGCTAGCCGTAACGTAGAGTCATAAGTTAATGAAGTCCTAGTCCTGAAGTTAAAAGATCTCTTTAAATTCTCCCTTTTTTTTGCATCCGATAATGCAAGGCGGCCGGGATGTTTGCGTTCCGTTTCCGTCATTCCAAGTGAAATAAATCGCCGTAAGCTTATGTATAAATTAGACTTAATCTAACTATCTATCTGCTAGAGTGGGCGAATACCCTTGTTATCGTTTCGGGTGCCATCTCTAGCCGGCTTATACTATATATAAGGTTGTCAAAAAAGTCTTGCGGTATTTCCGCAAGCTTGTCTTTTGCAAGCGCGTAGTTCTAGTTGTATTCGTCGCATCGGTTCACGCTAGAGCTTTTTGAAGCTCTCACACCTCCTATTTTAAAAAAATTAATTTTTGTTTTAATTGTTTTGTGATTTAAAGCGTCGGAAACAAAGAGAAAAAAAAAGAGAAAGAAAAAAATATTTAAACAAAAAAAACCAAAAAAAAAAAAAAAAAATCCACCACTGGCAAAAAAAATTTTTGTACAGTTTATGGACCCGATACGGGAGTTTCCATTTCCACCGCACAACGATGGTTTCAACGTTTTCGTTCTGGTGCAGAGATAATCGAAGATGCGCCACGGTAAGGAAGGCCTGTCGTCGAAAATTGCTATTAAATCGCTGAATTGATCGAAAGAGACCGGCATAGTAGCAGCTGTAGCATCGGCATTTGAAGAAGCTCGGATTCAAAAAGAAGATCGATGTATGTTTGCCACACGACTTGACGCAAAAAAACATTTTTGACCGTATGGATGAATGCGAATCGCTTTGAATCGCAACAAAATCGACCCATTTTTGAAGCGGATGGTGACTGGCGATGAAAAGTGGGTCACTTACGACAACGTGAAGCGCAATCTGTCGTGGTCGAAAAGCGGTGAAGCTGCCCAGACGGTGGCCAAGCCTGGATTGACGGCCAGAAGGTTCTTCTGTGTGTTTGGTGGGATTGGCAGGAATCATCCACTATGAGCTGCTCCCCTATGGCCAAACGCTCAATTCGGACCTGTACTGCCAACAACTGGACCGCTTGAGTGCAGCACTCATGCAGAAGAGGCCATCTTTGATCAACAGAGGCCGAATTGTCTTCCATCAGGACAACGCCAGGCCACACACATCTTTGGTGACGCGCCAGAAGCTCCGGGAGCTCGGATGGGAGGTTCTTTTGCATCCACCGTGTAGTCCGGATCTCGCACCAAGTGATTACCACCTATTTCTGTCCATGGCGAACGAGCTTGGTAGTCGGAAGTAGGCCACAAGAGAGTCCTGTGAAAATTGGCTCTCCGAGTTTTTTGCCAATAGGGAAGCGAGCTTCTATAAGAGGGGCATTATGAAGTTGGCATCTCGTTGGGAACTCGTCATCGAACAAAACGGCGCATATTTGACTTAAATCGCATTATTATAACCAATTTTATGAACAATTGAAAATTCAATAAAACTACCGCAAGACTTTTTTGACAACCTTATATATATATGTGATGTTCAGCGCAGCAGATTAGATTATTTTTTGTGAATAAATTTGAAGCATCAAACGAAGAGAACCCCCCACTGTGTCTGTGCCTCATTTTGACGACATCACGACGTCCACCCCACTACAATCATATGCAAAGTACGCGAAATAATTTGACACGTGTTTTCCCGATTTTGGAAAATCCGCCCACGAGGAAAATGGCCGGAAAATTCTGCATGAAAAAAACTATTTATCATCCGATTGGCTTCAAACTCGGTTTGTAAGATTAAAACACGAAATAGTTTTAAATGTGATTTTCCGATGTTGGAAAATTTGACGCAATGGTCGGAAAATAGCAGGAAAATTCTGCATGAAAAAAACAATTTTTCATCCCATGGGCTTGAAACTCGGTTTGTAAGGACAGAATACGAAATATTTTGAAATGTGATTTTCCACAAAAAGGAATATTAGGTAAATTTCTGAATGAAAATTCGAACGCCATTCGTGCTAGGCTTTTAGTGTTATTACCAGGGACTGCAAATAACAGTTATGGGGAAAAAAAAATTATAAAAATTTATTTCAATTTAAGGGTAAACCAACAAGAGTCACCTAAATTAATTTTTTTGTTTAAGTTAAGCAATATATATTTATAATAAATATAAATTTTTAATTAAAAAAATTATTTTTTTAATTTATATTTTCTTAATTTTTATATAAAAAATTTTTTGAAAAAAATTATTTATAATTTTTAAAATAAAAATTTAATTTAATTTTAATTTTTTTAATTTTTTTAAAATAAAAATTATCAAGGACCTTTCTAATTTTTAATTAGTGAGTTCTAGCTGGCTCTAGGTCCGAAAAAGTTGTGTTTGTTCACAACTGAAAACAACTTATGCATTATTGTACACCAAAATGAGCTGGTTGCCTATACGGTACCGTTTCATCATCCTCCCGGATGAATCTTCAGTAGGCTTATCGCTGGAGAAAACATCACTTCAGCTGCCTTTCCATACAATCAATGTTTTAATCAGTTGGGAACCTCAAAAAACAATGAAAGTAAAAATAGGACAAGCTTCCATGTTTTCAACATTTTGGTGTACATAAGCTTAAGCTTAAGCTCAAAGTTCTAAGTCCAAAAGCTACAGCTTTTGAGAGAGCTTAGAACTGGCCGTTAATTTTGAATAAGGCAAAATCAAAAAGCGTTTGCGTTGTTTCTTGAAACTTTTGTTAGTTTCGTTTACAAAACAAGAGAGCGTGCCGTCTCTTATATAGAGTTTGTATTTATCTGGCGACCTTTCTAATTTTTAATTAGTGAGTTCTAGCTGGCTCTAGGTCCGAAAAAGTTGTGTTTGTTCACAACTGAAAACAACTTATGCATTATTGTACACCAAAATGAGCTGGTTGCCTATACGGTACCGTTTCATCATCCTCCCGGATGAATCTTCAGTAGGCTTATCGCTGGAGAAAACATCACTTCAGCTGCCTTTCCATACAATCAATGTTTTAATCAGTTGGGAACCTCAAAAAACAATGAAAGTAAAAATAGGACAAGCTTCCATGTTTTCAACATTTTGGTGTACATAAGCTTAAGCTTAAGCTCAAAGTTCTAAGTCCAAAAGCTACAGCTTTTGAGAGAGCTTAGAACTGGCCGTTAATTTTGAATGCAAGCATCCAAAAAAGCGTTTGCGTTGTTTCTTGAAACTTTTGTTAGTTTCGTTTACAAAACAAGAGAGCGTGCCGTCTCTTATATAGAGTTTGTATTTATCTGGCGACCTTTCTAATTTTTAATTAGTGAGTTCTAGCTGGCTCTAGGTCCGAAAAAGTTGTGTTTGTTCACAACTGAAAACAACTTATGCATTATTGTACACCAAAATGAGCTGGTTGCCTATACGGTACCGTTTCATCATCCTCCCGGATGAATCTTCAGTAGGCTTATCGCTGGAGAAAACATCACTTCAACATCACCTAGAGCCAGCTAGAACTCACTAATTAAAAATTAGAAAGGTCGCCAGATAAATACAAACTCTATATAAGAGACGGCACGCTCTCTTGTTTTGTAAACGAAACTAACAAAAGTTTCAAGAAACAACGCAAACGCTTTTTTGAATGCTTGCATTCAAAATTAACGGCCAGTTCTAAGCTCTCTCAAAAGCTGTAGCTTTTGGACTTAGAACTTTGAGCTTAAGCTTAAGCTTATGTACACCAAAATGTTGAAAACATGGAAGCTTGTCCTATTTTTACTTTCATTGTTTTTTGAGGTTCCCAACTGATTAAAACATTGATTGTATGGAAAGGCAGCTGAAGTGATGTTTTCTCCAGCGATAAGCCTACTGAAGATTCATCCGGGAGGATGATGAAACGGTACCGTATAGGCAACCAGCTCATTTTGGTGTACAATAATGCATAAGTTGTTTTCAGTTGTGAACAAACACAACTTTTTCGGACCTAGAGCCAGCTAGAACTCACTAATTAAAAATTAGAAAGGTCGCCAGATAAATACAAACTCTATATAAGAGACGGCACGCTCTCTTGTTTTGTAAACGAAACTAACAAAAGTTTCAAGAAACAACGCAAACGCTTTTTTGGATGCTTGCATTCAAAATTAACGGCCAGTTCTAAGCTCTCTCAAAAGCTGTAGCTTTTGGACTTAGAACTTTGAGCTTAAGCTTAAGCTTATGTACACCAAAATGTTGAAAACATGGAAGCTTGTCCTATTTTTACTTTCATTGTTTTTTGAGGTTCCCAACTGATTAAAACATTGATTGTATGGAAAGGCAGCTGAAGTGATGTTTTCTCCAGCGATAAGCCTACTGAAGATTCATCCGGGAGGATGATGAAACGGTACCGTATAGGCAACCAGCTCATTTTGGTGTACAATAATGCATAAGTTGTTTTCAGTTGTGAACAAACACAACTTTTTCGGACCTAGAGCCAGCTAGAACTCACTAATTAAAAATTAGAAAGGTCGCCAGATAAATACAAACTCTATATAAGAGACGGCACGCTCTCTTGTTTTGTAAACGAAACTAACAAAAGTTTCAAGAAACAACGCAAACGCTTTTTTGGATGCTTGCATTCAAAATTAACGGCCAGTTCTAAGCTCTCTCAAAAGCTGTAGCTTTTGGACTTAGAACTTTGAGCTTAAGCTTAAGCTTATGTACACCAAAATGTTGAAAACATGGAAGCTTGTCCTATTTTTACTTTCATTGTTTTTTGAGGTTCCCAACTGATTAAAACATTGATTGTATGGAAAGGCAGCTGAAGTGATGTTTTCTCCAGCGATAAGCCTACTGAAGATTCATCCGGGAGGATGATGAAACGGTACCGTATAGGCAACCAGCTCATTTTGGTGTACAATAATGCATAAGTTGTTTTCAGTTGTGAACAAACACAACTTTTTCGGACCTAGAGCCAGCTAGAACTCACTAATTAAAAATTAGAAAGGTCGCCAGATAAATACAAACTCTATATAAGAGACGGCACGCTCTCTTGTTTTGTAAACGAAACTAACAAAAGTTTCAAGAAACAACGCAAACGCTTTTTTGGATGCTTGCATTCAAAATTAACGGCCAGTTCTAAGCTCTCTCAAAAGCTGTAGCTTTTGGACTTAGAACTTTGAGCTTAAGCTTAAGCTTATGTACACCAAAATGTTGAAAACATGGAAGCTTGTCCTATTTTTACTTTCATTGTTTTTTGAGGTTCCCAACTGATTAAAACATTGATTGTATGGAAAGGCAGCTGAAGTGATGTTTTCTCCAGCGATAAGCCTACTGAAGATTCATCTGGGAGGATGATGAAACGGTACCGTATAGGCAACCAGCTCATTTTGGTGTACAATAATGCATAAGTTGTTTTCAGTTGTGAACAAACACAACTTTTTCGGACCTAGAGCCAGCTAGAACTCACTAATTATTTATTTAAAAATTTTAAAAAATTTTTTTCTAAAAATTTTTATATAAAATTAAAAATATAAATTAAAAATAATTTTTTTCAAAAATTTCAAATAACTTTATTTGGGTAATTTGGAAAATTATAAAAAAATTACGGTCCCTGGTTATTACACTTTAAATTGTTTTATAGAAATGTCATAGCAAATATTTTTAATATTTTTGTTGGATATTTCGATTGTAAACTTTATCACAATCATTTTTTTTTATAATAAAATAATACATATATAATAGATTCTGATTTCGCTAGTAAATGACACTGTTAAATAATTTAATGTACTTTTTGATCTGTGATCATGATTAGAATTTAAATTAGCTAACAGAAACCGATAAAACTGAATCTACGATACGCATCGAATGCTTCATCGATATTGGTGTGTCTTCTACAATCAGCTGACGAACTGTTATTTCTCTACATTTGTTTACGGGTCTTGTGGAAAACACTGTGCCATGACAGCTTTAAAATCACGCTCGATTGGAACACGAAGCTTCGCAAATTCCACAGAGAAAATAGAGTTGGTTGGTTGAATTTAGCACCAAAAACTGGGAAAAAAGTTGCCGTCAAACCGACAAGTCTGTAAAGATGACTGCACAGAAATCCACTAAATGAAGTCCGATCGCTGTCAAAGTTTTTTTAAATGTATTGGGACCAAAATGAAACCTCTTCCGCCCGGGCAAGAGCAAAAATCAGAATCTTGTATTTATTAATTTATTCAGGCCTGTTCATGGAGCAAAGAAAATTGTTCGCTCTCATTTACGCTCTCTAGATACTTTATGGTCAGCTGTTCGCTCTCTCTGGATACATTTGGGTTATGGTCGTCTCCCTCTAACCACTTTTTGAGCACCATCGTTTAGCATTCATATTCATTTCATACGAGGACAGTCACATCGTTCATAGATTATTGCATCATCCACGGCATCTGGCACTGCTCTAGTAAAGGATCTATGCCACTTGTGATGGATCTCGGAGTTTCAACATGATCCCAACATAACAGATGCAATACACGCGAGTTACTGCCAAAATTGAAATGGATACAAAAAAAGGCCCTGAGTATAGGCGAAATTGGACTAGGAGCTAGCAAAATTAACAACAACCCCTAAAGATGCCAGCTATAGATTAGCTCACAAAATGCATTATTAGCTATGAATTTATGCGGTCAGAAAGATCAATCGACAAAGATGGACGCAACCGTGGTTCGAAGGGAATCCGTGAGGAAGCCAGAAAAATCTATCAACGCACTTAAAGGCTTAGACGCACGAATGCGTCGAAGACAACGAAAATTATAAATGCCTCAAATATCATGATATGTTACAATTATGCAAAACAAAAATACGGTCTTGTTTTTGCGATATGGAAAAAGATTGGCCAAATTGCAGACAGAATCCTTCGAACCCCTGCGAGGCTTCCATTGATCTCGCGCGAATAAAATAATATCTGCTGAACCATCAAACTTAGCAGAATATTTCAAAAGTCTCCTTTGGACAAACGAACATACCTGCAGGATGAGTTTCTGCACTACCTATCGTCTCAGTGGAAGATCTGGATTGCATCAATACACCAATACAGAAGATTCGAAGCGCCCTGGTAGGCGAGTAAACACAACAAAGCCCTTCGGCACATATGGAGTCCCCAGTGAGTTTTATAAAAATGCTTCGGAATCGTTTATCTTAAAGTTTCACCAGCGCATTCAACAATATTTTTGAGACATCAAAGGTTCCCGTCAATAAACAAAATGAACATCTTATACCTGATATATAAGAAGCAGCCCATAAAAACCTCAAACTATAGAGGAATCTCCCTCTAAATGCTGCAATCCAAAGGTGTTTGCGTCTGTTCTTCTTGACCGCCTTATCAACTTTACCAATCAATACCAGCTCTAAAGTGAAAACCAGATGGGCTTCAGATAAGTGGATATTCTACAGTCGACTCGCATTTACGTCTTACCGCTGTGGTGAGTTGCACGAATGTCGTTCGTTGGGTCAACTATGACCTGGTCCGGTTATTTTGCAACCATATATGTTACCATATAAGAATTTGGAAAAAAGAACAATAGATTTTTGCGTGACTGAGGCGCTTAGCGCACTCAGGATTTATTCATTACTGGTTTGCATTTCAATCGCAACTGCTCAACGCTTATTCTAAGTCATGACGATGCCGTCGGAATACGCCGGCAGCAGAGCTGTGCTCTATGTAAATATATATGTATTGAGAGGATGTCTGTGCAATATGTAAAGTATATTGTCTGCGTCGCTGGCTGGTCAGTTATGCTGACGCTGCGCTTATGTTAGTTGCCCAACAAATGATCGTATTACTTAATTATTTGAAATGTGCTTGGGTCTTTGGACATTGCAACAATGTATACAATGTATTTATGTATTTAATGGAATGTACTTAGATACATGGTACTCTATATGTATGCATATCACATCTCCCTCCTTTTGAAAAATAACGCAATAAATGATTACTATCGATATTATTTTACATATAGTCACATATCCACTACTATACAAACTCATATATTATTATAATTTTATCTCTCGCATAGTAACACGAGTACATTAAAGCATAAAGCCAGACACAGGAAATTGGTGATTAAGAATAATTTGGGCAGCCAGACAGGAAATTTGAAACATAGACATAAAAATTGAGAGAGTGATTGTTGTGCGAGTCAGACGTGTTTATAACCGCTCCTGTTGTTTGTTGAATTCTGCGAGTCCACCCGCAAGAAAAGTTTTATTAGCCGCATACAAAGTGCTGTAACAGGCCGCGTACCACTACAACGAGGAAGGGACTCCAATGTGGAAACGACGAGACTCTGAAGGTATTAAACATTTAAAACTTATCTGCAACAACACAATACAGCGGTGGCTGCATGTACGCAGTAAAAGGAACTGGATGCTGAAGTACAACTGTATTATTTAAAACAGTCAATGATAGAACATTTTGATGGTTCTGTTATAATACCCAACGTATCATAACGTAATAATTAAAAGGTGGTCGGAGATTTAAATGGCAGAATAGGGACGAGACAAGCTCTAACCCCAATCAAACATGTCACAAAGTACGAACGGAATCGATACGGTTGGCAAAAGAAAAATCACGGATTCAAAAGGGAGCAAACTGGTTGAGATGAGAATACTACATCTCTTAAATCTTAATGGAAGGACAATAAGTGACCCCGACGGAGAGTTACAATTTCAAGGAGGACAGGGCAATTCTACATCGATTACTGTTCGCTTCGAGGGATGGACATTGTGTGAAGGACATGGCTGTAAATGGAGACATGCTGTCCAGACCACTGGCTCTCTCTAATTGTTTCGGAAATGGAGGCTTTGACCTAATAGATCAAACCCAGAAACACCAACTGTTACCAAGACTGTGCTGAAAAGAAGGCCTTGGAGCAAATACGAGACGCGCCTTCTAAGGAATTTACAAAGCTTGGATAGTTTTCACGACGAAAATGAGGAACGCTTTGAGACCCTTGGTAAAGTAATAAAAGACGAGCACGGAGAGTGTTCAAAAGGAATCGTAAACAAATTGTTAAGCCCTGGTTTGATACAGAGGTGAGGAAGCCAGAAACTCTCGTTCCACCTACGCTGGTCGAAAGAGCACATAATGAGATAGCACTGAAATGTCATCTTACCGGAGAAGCAAATAAAAAATTTAAATGTTGCGCCGATAAGAAAACAAATTATTATAAAAGCTTGGAGATCCAAATTGCATCGATAAGGGACAGCAAATCTTTCTGGGCACTTGTACGACGATTGAATGGAAGAACAGCAAGGGCTAATATAAAATCAACGGCATCAGATCTAGCATCGCATTTCTCCGGCTTGTTGTATAACCCATCGGTAGGCAACAGATTAGATATCCAGTTTCCACTTATTACAAATGAACAACTTGATGCTCCGATAAGTTTGGCAGAAGTCAGCGCTGCAATGAAACGAGCAAAGATAAATAAAGCTCCCGGTGAAGATCGGATTCCGGTTGAGTTTCTAAAGTTCGCCCCGCTGACGAATACAATAGGATATTTAACGCCGCAGAAGTACCGTCTTTTGTTTTTAAAAAGGTGACCCCAAATTAGCAATTATAGAGGGATATCGTGTTTAAACGCCCTAACGAAAGTATTCACATCAGTTATACTGGAGCGGCTCACCACATGGGTGAATGAGAACAATGTGATAAGCGAATTTCAATCCGGCCTTAGAAGTGGATATTCAACGGTGGACAGTGTATTCTCACTAACAGCAATAGCAAAGTTCTATCTTGAACGAAAACAAAAGATGTATCCATGCTTCATCGACTTCAAATCCGCTTTCGATACAGTAAACAGAACAAACCTTTTGCTTAAGCTCAGCCGGTTAGGAGTCTCGTCAAAATTCTTAGCTTGATTCGAATCTGTACACTAACAACATAGCTGCCGTATGGAATGGAGAACCGCTTCAGATTGGTTTGGCAACAATAAGGGTGAAACAAGGACTACTCAGTCCACTGCTTTTTTCACCTTATATAAACGACATAACAAATGTGTCTCCCAGGTGGTATTACCTTTGCTAATCATACCATAAAAGTTTTAATGTATGCTGATGACATGGTGATAATGGCAGACTAGCCTCACAAATTACAGGAAATGATTGACTCGCTGCCAACGTTGGAACCCACTAAATACTGCCAAGCTAGGTGCTGGTCATCCGTGATGGAAGAGGACGTGCACAAACAACCAGAGTTGAATTTAAATGGAGAACTTTGAGGTCGTAAAAAGAATTTAAATATCTCGAGTCACAGTAACGCAAAATTTAAATTCACCAGCCTCTACAGCAGAAACTATCGTTAGACGCAAAATCGCCCTAAATAGCACGTGGTTTTTTTCTTGGCAGACAAATGTACTATCAAGTGTAAAATACAAACTTTAAGGCCACGGTAGCATAATGGAATTTGGGGACATACGTATTATGAGGAAACAGAGAAAACGCTCTTTCAGTTACCCAGAAGTACACCAATCTTCGCAATTCACCTTGAAACCTGACCGTCGCTGTTACACACCGCGCTAGTCACACTTTTCATATATCACAAAAAAAATGAAGCCGCCTGATATCAAGCTTACACAAAATAATTAAGCAAACATTCTGGAAAGCAGTACTGAAGTCACTCATTTTGAGACATGGAACGCAAGTTGCCTGGCAAGAAGATAAATGGAAATTGGAGCCGATTGGAACTATCGATTCGAGCTACATGTCTTGGGTACGAAAAATATAGACAAACGATACCATGTTGCCATGAGGATGTTAGAATTTCGCCAGTCAAAGCTGTACAAGCTACTTTTATAAAACTCTAGGCCGCTACAACCATGATGGAAACTACTGCAACGCGACAAGCTCGCAAATCTGGCACATATGCAAATTTGAACAAATCACGCACTGAGGATGTTGCAATTACAGGCCGCCCATGACCGCACCAACAGCGACTGCGCTGTGCCAATTTGTTGCCACCTCGTTCGACACGATTTCATAATCTGTTCGCTATATGCAAGCCCGTTCAGAAGTGAAATAAACGCCATGCCATACCGCTCCCAACAGATTACAACTGACCCATCAGGAAACCGTAAACATTTTAAATGGATCGAATTGACTGCACTTGCGAACTATATAAACATGCACTTAACTATAGGGAGACTGATACAACTGAAACTTTTTAAGGATATCCACATACAATCTCAAAATTAGTACACAAACAAAATTACATACAATTATTCACTCTTAGTTGATAGTTTAAAAATAATATTACTGACGGCAATTAATATTTTATACAATTAGAATAGTAATAAATTGTATCACCTCAAACCGCTACTCCATACTACAAGGCGAACGATCTGCATTCAGGGACAACCGGGCAGCCAGGTGTATTAACCGAAGTAGCACTGAATAGAGCAAGGTGATCGATGACGGTTCAAAACCAAGTCGATTACTTTGTATACTTTATTTTTAGTTGAATAATGTTAAATAATTAGCTATAGCGTTGTAATAATAGGGCATTCAAAACTAAAAAATAAAGACACTACTACTAC
>JAEIFU010000095.1:0-259047 GCA_018904235.1 Lordiphosa stackelbergi | reverse complement strand
AACATTGGGTAGTGAATTCTAAGCATAATTTGACTGGGTTATACCAACGTCTTCTTCATAGACGAAAAGCAGTGACTAAAATTGCCTCTCCAAATAATTTTGCGAATCATTTAATAAACTTTGGAATCGAAGAGGTGTTTATATGTGACGATTGTATAAGAAATTCTGAACGCTTAACAGAACAAGTAACAAACTGTAATATACTCTGTACCTGCAGTAGCAGCTGCGGCCGAGAATTTTGTTTTCGTCGTAACTTGAGTATCATTCATCCGATCTTTATCATTTCATATTATCATCGATAAATAATCTTGGTTACTAAATTTTTCTAGAAGGTATGAACCATGCATTTACAAAAGTGTGGGCGAAATAACGTTTGCATTTGCTTAAGAAAATAAAAAATTAAATTATTAATTAAACTATTTATCTATTTAGAGGGGGGTTGGCTAAATCACTACACCTTCTTCCTACTAGCTAGGGCATTTCAACATATTTTGATACTTTATTGCAAGCTTTAAGTTCTCTATGACTTGAAAATTGCGGCTACTTTCAAGCTTGATTAAGGTGTATCTCATGCTGATTGCAACTTAAACATCTCTTGTGAAATATTTTCCCATCACTACAAGCCAAGGACGCGACTAAAAGGACATCATGTTCTCGGAGTTAGCAGCTGCAGAAATCTTTACAAATCTCAATCCCTTCCTTTTTTCGGTAGAAACAGCTTCATTTTTCATGCATCAATTGCAAATGGCAGGCAATTTCTATTTTTTCCCCCATGTACACATTCCGTGATGCAACAGTTTTCATATTTTTTCTAGGTGGGTGTCGTCAATAAATGACGATGCATTTTGTGCCATTTCAAAAAACTGACAGAACTGAGCTGCTACCTCGAATGTAGGTTACCCCCAACATCAGAACAATAAAAACTTTTAGACATGGCAAATGAAATCGCTTTTGGCCAACGACTCCAATGTGCCGAGAGACGCGCTTTCAATATTTCATATAAAAGTTATTTGTATGTATAATAAAAATATGTATGTATCTTTATCCCCCAACCCCTCCCCCCCCATTCCTCACCTGCAGCAAGAGTCGCTCATCGGCCCAAATGGCGGCCTGTTTCCAATCGATTTTCGATTCAAATGGCAACACCCAGGCATTGGACAATAGCACCGGAATGCAACCAGCCTGCAAGGCTTCGAGAAATCTGTGCGAAAAAAACGGAAAGAAATTGAGAAATGGAAATTGTTTTTCATGCTTTTCTCCCACTTTTTATTTTAAGCTTACCTAAAGGAACCCAAGCGACGCCCACGCGGCACCAAACAGAACGTGGAATTCTGCAGCAACGTCTCGTAGTCGTATCTGAAGCGAGAGAAGGGTGAATGTAAATTAGTAAGTGGAGCCATGGCATTGCATAATGGCATTGTGAAGCAATTAATTGAACAATGGGAATGGCGAGAGAATGACGAGAATGAAGTTGGCATATATGTAAACAGAGAGTATAGAAGAGAAGAGAAGAATTAAAATATGGAATACTTTCAAGAAGAGAGCGATAAGCGGGATTAAATGGCTTTAGCAGTGATTTATGAAAAAATGATTTGCAAACATTCTAAATTTTTAATAAATCAAATTGATTTGATTAAAAATATGTGAACTATTGTTTCAAGATTTTTTTCGCTGTATATAAGGTAAAAAAAATAGAGGGAAGCTAACTTCGTCTCGACCGAGGTTTATATACCCTTGCCTGCCAGTTTATACGATATATTCATCCGATTATGATCAAACTCTCAAAAATTATGTTGAAACAGATAATATTCATAAGTGGAAAGTATAAAGACGCTACTGTAACTACTTTTTCCTCCAGATTTGTCTCAAACGGGCAATAATTGGATCCTCGCCCAGCGCCTTGAACTGGAATATGGTGCAAGGCTACCGACATCAACATATCTATGTTCCTTTAAACAAAACAAAGCAGCTGACCACCAGTGTGGTGTAGAGCGTGAGAGAGTGTCATCTCTATATTCAGAGCTGCTTATAGCGCCAAAGGTGTAGAGCGTTAGAGAGTGACAAGAGGTATTGTTTCTGAAGTCTGTGCATGTATGTTTCTGTGTGAAAGACTGAGACTAAACAGCAACAAAAGTATGCATATATTTGGCGCTCTCACTTAAGTAATTTTTTTGCATGTTCGCTTTCTGCTAAGTTTTAGCCTACTGCCGCTTTTATATGCAAAACTGCAACGAGCAATTAATTAGTTTATATTAAGGAAACTTTAAGCACATTTTTAGAAATGAAAGACTCTTACAAAGCTTGGAATAAACAAGTAAGAGTGTTGCGGTCAAGCCCGACAAATACCGTTCAAGAGTGGTTCCAAGTTTGATCTAAAATTTATTTGAATAAATGGGGAATCGCACTTGCATATCTTCAGTGTTTTTGCTCGGATCTTATAGTGTGTATACAGAACAGACAGATATTGGGCCTAACTGAATATATATTAAGTCACTAGGCTCAAGCTTAAAAATTGTAGCTCTGACAGTTTTTCGCGGTTAGAAGAAGGAGGAGGAGGAATTTGCCAAATCTGGAGCAAACTTGATCTGGGTACAGTATACACCTACATACATGCAAAAATTTGTGGCTCTGCCTCTTATAGTCTCTGAGATCAACGCGTTCATACAGAGAAAGAGACAGTTTTTCGCTGCTAAAAGATGGAGGAGGTGGAATTTTCCAAATCTGAAACCAACTCGATGTGGGTACAGTATTCACCTACATACATGCAAAAACTTGTGGCTCCACCTCGTATAGTCTGTAAGATCCACGCGTTTATACAGAGAGAAAGACAGTTTTTCGCTGTTTAAAGATGGAGAAGGAGGAATTTTCCAAATCTGAAACAAACTCGATGTGGGTACAGTATACACCTACATACATGCCAAAAATTGTGGCTCTATCTGTTACAGTCTCTGAGATCGACGCGTTCATACAGACAGACAGACGGACAGACGGACATGGCTAAATCGACTCGGCTGTTCATGCTGATTAAGAATATATATACTTTATGGGGTCGGAGGTGCTTCCTTCTGGCTGTTACATACATTTGCACAACTTCATGATCCCCTTTTTCTCATTTTTAATGCCTATAATATCATTTACTCTGTACCTGGAGTAGGAGCCGTATGCAGTGCTGCTGATGCGCTCATCTCTAAGTTTCTTTCTCTCTCTCCCTCTCTCTCACTCTCACTCCCCCTCTCTCTATATCTCTCTCTAAGATTGCGCGGCGTTGGTTGTGAGTGGGTGGGAGGGGGTGGCGGGGGTAATTCACTTATTTGATCATAACTTGAGAACCACTCATCCGATCTTAATAATTTTTTTGGCAAATTGATACATATTGCTAATGACTAACTATCTCTAGAAGGTACGGAATCATCTATCTAAAAACTGTGGGAGATATGACGTTTTTTTTCAAGATTGTGGGGCGGGAGGGGGCGTGGCAAAATTCAAAATAAACTTGATTTGCCTGCAAATATAAGAAGCAATTTGTCCCATACATGTCAAACCTCTATCTCTTACCATCTCTGAGATCTGTTTGTTCATACGGACGGACAGACGGACGGACAGACGGACATGGCTATATCGACTCGGCTGTTGATGCTGATCAAGAATATATATAATTTGTAGGGTCGGAAATGTTTCGTTCTCCCTGTTACATATATTTGCACAACTTCATGATCCCCTTTAACCCATTTTCAATAGGTACAGGGGATAAAAAACACATTGTCCGATCTCACGTCGACTTGATAAAAAAAGCTTTACAATCAAGTCGATCAGCAAATCACGAATCAAGCACAGGAAAAGAAGACTGCTGGTCCAGGTGCATTGATGTATTGTTTAAACCCAGCCTTCGTGTGGCAATTAACAAACAGACTATTCGATTTGAGCGTATTTCTCTGTGCTCGGTTGATGGAAGGCCGTTGGCCTGGTAAACGACCTCGAAATTTACCAAGTTCTACTTGGTTGCAGTAAGAAACGTAGGACGTTTCTTTTCCGTTGTGAAGATTATTATGTCTTGCTAAGAAATCAAATAGACGGAAATACATTGACCGCTATTATGCTCCTAAGAAATAATCATTAATTTCCCTTTTTGCATATTTTTTTTGAGTTTGAGTAACGTTAACTTTGGTGAAGACATAGTTAATTAAGTATTAATTTAATCATCTTGTGAATTCAAACTTGTGAGTTTTTATGGTAAACACACGCAAATAAAATCGATTATTTATTTATGCATACATGTGTATAGCTGTTTACCCACTTATTATTTGGACTAAAGCTTCCAAATGTTTGTTAATATTATCGGTAAGTACGTGTCGGTATACCGAAATAAAAATTTAGGTACCGATGCGGAACCGGAACCGAAACCAAAATTCGATTCGGTTTGATTCTCTGAAAAGGTTTAAAAATCTTTTTAATTGGCGCCCGTGCCGAATATCCTCCTAGGGCTAATAAAAACTGGTAAGAGAATTCAAGAATGCGCACTTCTAGGATTTTAGGTCTTCTAGGAAATTACTTCCTAAGGTCATCTAATCTGTGTCTTCTTTTATTTATACTCAGTTCCATTTACTGCTCCTTAACAAATGACTTGCAGCTCTTGCTCAGCAATTGTGGCTGCCTATGCATTTGGCAGTGCAATTTTTCACAAAACTCCCGCCAAAAATGTCGAAAACAAGCCAACATGCAATTTATGTTGTTTGCTGAAGATTATTCATAGCGGAGTCAACAACGACGCCGACTGTAGCTGATGGCCAGGAGCGTTCCACCTCTCTCTATCCCTGTCTCTCTGGTTGTGCGTTGTCAATGCTAGAAAAAGAGCTAAGCCTGCAGTTTTCTAATAAATTTTTGTGCTGAATTTGCTTTTAAACGCAATGTTCCACAGCACAAATTGCTGACCAGTGGGCATTGTGGGACGGCGAAGGGGGATGGAACATGCCTAACTACATGTAATTTTACGCGCAACTTAACTTGTAAACTGGCAGCCAACCACGCCCCCCTACTCCCGCTACCACGTTCTCTCGCAGAGCAGAGGACAAAACACACTACAATTCATACACACATATGTACACCTGAATAAATGTTTGAGCTACATGGCGTATGTGTAATATACCAGTTTGATGCATTTTGTAGCTTTTGATTTTACGAAATTAAAGCTGAAATTAGCGCACTGCGGTGGCACGAATGGGAGAAGAATGTCGAGCATTAGGTTGCAATTTCAGGAATTTTACAATATAACTCGAGTTCGTTGAGGAAACGAAGTGGTTCCACGGAAATCAGCAACGAGTAAATGTCAAACAATTTAATGTGAAATAAAACTCAAGCGGCCATCTGGACCGCCTAATGAAGTGCCAAATAATTTTTATTTATTTTGTTTTTGTTTTTTGGGTTAACTAAACTACTAAGCAGAGCAAGCCAGAGCAAGTCAGATAGAGAGTAAGGGAGAGAACGGCCCAGCAACTTTTGACAACAAACGCGTGTAAATAGTAAAAGTTTTCGCTCGCATGATGTTGGGCACGGGAAAACAGTTCGCTCAACTTGGCTGAAAGCTAAAAATCATTTAATTAAAGTTGAGCAGCAGCAAACTAAGCTGCTGGCTAAACAACAACAACGACATAACATGTTGGCGGCGCTTAATTGCTTAAACAAGTAGCTAACAAGCAAACAACCAACAGGGCAGAGGAGCATCAGGAACATTGCTTGGTGCAGTGACCTGCAAGCCAGGGATAATGCATACATACATACATTCTGGCACATAGAAAGATAGCAGGCATATCACTGACTAATTAGTGGTGGACCACGCCCAGTCATCATTTTGAATGCCCCAAACGAAATGAGCAAGCCAGAAAATATAAAAAACGGAGCTCAGTGCCCAAGCTTGGCGAGAATTTCTTATATATTTGCCAGCAAAACGAAACGAATGCAAGCAATTTCCCCCCAAAACATGAAAAAATACTCCCTCTTTCAAGCCAAAAGCAGATTGGGGGATATGGGAATGAGAAATTGGATTTTATTTCCTTAGTAAAAGCACCAAAGAATATTATTGCCAGTGAAAAGTGGGAAACTTATTAAATGCCCCAAAAAGTAGACCACAAATTTAAGCGATTTTTATTGCACGAGAGCTGAAGAAAATCGGAATTAAATTTAAACGAGCTATTGGTCTATTTAAGAAACGATGAAGGTATTAGTGTTGCTTTGTTCATAAGAGAGTGAACAAAATTCAGTTGTCCCCTGCACTGAACACGTGAACATGTTTTTCTTCAATTGTTCTATTTTGTTCAGCGAGATTTGTTTGGTGGATCACTTGTTCTGGGAGTGTGGCTCAGTTACTCTTGTTCAGCGGCCTGTTTACTGAACTGTTTAGTGACTTATTTAGTAACATGCTAAGTGGCTTGATCAGTGACTTTATAACTAGTGCTCAATTCACTTGAAGTACTTTATTCTGTAGCCGTCCTAGTTGGACAAATTCGGTTAAACTGTGCTAGAGGAGTCAAAAAACTAGAGGGACCAACTTAAAGCAATAAATTCTCGTCACGCTGATCAAAAATATGTATACTTTATGTGGTCGGAGATGCTTCCTTCTATGCGTTACAAACATCTGGACAATTTCAATATACCCTCTCCAAGGGTATAAAAAACCAGTTAATATTTGAAATCTGACATTTTTTTGGCGTTTATAAAGGAAGAAAAAAAGAAAGATCAAATTAATTTTGATATTCACCTGATTAAAATGAACTTTTAATAAATAGGAAACGTTTCATTTCATTTTGAGAAGATAATATTATCTTTCTGATCCAAAATAATATCATTCACTTAAATGGATATTAAATAGTTTCTGAATGATACTCAAAATGTTATACTGATAGGTTAAAAAATATCAATTTGAAATTTTAAATATAACAATTCGTAATATACTGAATTTAGGTATGATTTCTAAACAGCATCTTACCTAAATAATGGATTCACATTATAAATGAGTTAAGTTTCTGGGGTCCGGATCGGATGATGATCTCAGGTAGTGCATAATTGAGAGTGGCTGTTACTGATGTTGCCTCAAGTTGAGGGCTTTTTTGGTGCCTCGCGTTGAGGGCTTCGCGGTGCCTAGGTTGAGAGCTTTTAAGGTGCTTAGGTTGAGGGCTTTGTGGAGCCTCGGTTGAGGGATTTGTGGACGATCAGAAATGGGGTTCCCTTTGAATCGATACGGTGGGGTTGAGCATTGGAGGCCGTTGAGCATTTGCGGACGTTGAGCATGGTGCACAACACGGTGCACAACAAAGATCTGCACGAGTGCACTGCAAATACACGTGCACTGCATTTGTACTCTTGAGAGCCTTCAAGCACTGAAAAAAGTTGTTTCAGTGTTTACAACACTCATGGCATATTTGTACTTCGCGTACAAGTGCCAATGATACCCGACGCATTTCGTATGACACATTTTTATACTCTTTCAAGCGGGTGTTGATGGAATCGCCCCAAACATTTTTTTATTTGTCTCTCTCTCTTTGTTATCTTTCTCTTGAAATAACAACAACAACTTAACGGCGTGTACCTTTGCTTTTTCGAGGAAGAAAGCAGAGAGCTAGAGCAATGAAAGCTAAGCTTATCCACACTGAGAAAATAAGGGATAGTTTTTGATGATCCTTAATATATTTTCGGTATCTATTTGGACTGGATAGACCTTTTTGGTGATCAATTGGATATTTTCGAAGTCGATTTATTTTCGCTCAAAAAGGATATATCAGAAAATAATATTTCATTGATCTTCATCCAAAGGAGCTGAAAAATGTGAAAAGGATATTTAAAAAAATTGATCTAAAATTAGATATTTCGAATATCTATTCTACGAGGATCTTTTTTTTCTGTGCATGTATTTCTAGTGTGTGTGCTGTTCGCTTTTAAAGCGAGTGTTGATACAGTCGGAAAAAGGGACTCTTGAAGATCTCCGGTGCTCAGCATGGGGCACATCGAATCCGCAACACTACTCAAAGCAGGAAGGCGGAAGTACTAGAATTACTAAACTTCAACTGCCATAATGGCATCTTCCAGGTGATGTCGTTATCGCCAGATTTATGCAAGCGAAATGAGCGCTCCACTTGGGCGCGAACATTTTGGCAGATGTTGAGAGATGCGTGGGTGTGTATGTTGGGCATTTGGCAGTGCCGACATACATAAATAACATATTTAAGCATAAGCTTTTTAACCAAAATCATATTTTGGTTATAATCATAATAATAAATTACCAATTATTAGTCCAAGGGCAAAATTTCAAATTTTTTATACCAACAAAAAAAAAGCTAAACTCCGATTTACAGCCAAATTATAATTTGTAGCTGAAGGGTTAGAATTTATTATCCCAAGAATCATGAATATGAAAGAATACGTCTCGAGTTCCGAGTGGCTTTTGAGGCATGTAAAAATTGATCAATACAACTTTCATTTAACCATTACAATTAGCTCAACTGATTTGAAATAGTTCACTATTTATCATGCTGAGTCATAGTTTTTTTATGAAAGGCAATTAGTTGGGCCATCCAAAGCAATTAATAAAATTCTGTTGCCTCACTCGGTGGCCATTTGCTTCAATGTCAAAACCATTTAAGGCCCACACCTGTTGCCCATTCCACATTCCACATCCATACATGGGAACATTAATTTGCCAACACTTTGCTTGATATTTCAAGTCATATCCGTGAGGAGGCCCAAGCCACAACAGCACATTTGAGGGGGAGGCAGCCAGTCACTTCATGTCAATTGCTTGAGCCTAGGCCAACAAAATTACCATAAGAAGTGGGCGGCAGGGCATGGGGCTTGGGCATCCCCGGCACAGACAGCACGGCACAGCAGGCATATAATTTAAGTGGTTTCCAGCTGTCAAAGGTCTGGTCTGCCCAGCTCACTGACTCCCCGTGTCATGATTATACATATTTTTTTTCGTGGTGGTTGCTGTTGTTGTTGCTGTTATTGCTGGTAGTTAAGCTGATTGAGTGACTAAGTGACTGACTGACTAACTGCCATTGTGATTTTCAGAACCCTAAAGCAGAGTCTCATTTACTCTTTGAACAGGTAAAAGTAGAAAAACAAAAATTTGCCTTTGCCATATCGAGTTTCTATCCCCATATGCTTGTATATCGCTTTGTGCTTTGTCATCGCTTTTTGGCACGCAAAATGCTTGTAGTTCTTTGGCTAGGTATGTACATATCCGAATACATCGCGTATACGCAACATTTTGTTAATTGCTGAAACTGAACTCGGAGTTCTGCCTTAGGCTTGAGTTGCTTGTCAGCTGCAGCGCAATGCAGCAAAATTAATTAAAAACAGCAAATAATGTCAGGCAACAAAACAAAAAAGTTGTCCCGCTTTCACTTAAAGCGTTGAAAAATAAGTAGCTAGAGAAATTTAAATTTGCGATGAATTTCAATGGAAATTGCATTTAAAATAAAGACAATTTCGAGGAGCAAAAACAGCAAACAGCAGCGCAGCTATAAAAGTGGCCATTGTTTGTGCTGAAGGAGCAACGGCAGCAGCAGCAGCAGCACCAGCAGCCTTAAACATGGCGCATTAGTTACAAGTGCAAAGCGCGTTCCATTGTGGCCATTGCCATCACCAGCACCATCGTTGTCGCCAGCTTGTGATAATGGTTCATAATGAAAACAGCAAAAACCGCATAAAGACGCTTCTTTTTATATTCGTTTTCTTCTTCTTATTATTATTATTTTTTTGGTGCGGACAAAAATTACTGAAATGCAGCTCACAGTGCGATTGAGCAATGCAAGAAAATGGGTAAAAGGCGGACAAGTGGAACACTTGAGAGGCTTGTGATGGCGCGTAGAAATCAAATCACAAAAAATATGCGAATTGTTTTTGCTTTTACATTGCAAGCTTGAAAGGTGAAGCTAGCGTCATCTGCCATGAAATCTTGACCACTTTTCAGTCTAGTAATATTCAATACTAGATTCAACCGAGTTTATGAAATTTTCACTTAAATTCATTTTCTGACCGATCGTACACAGAAAAAAAAGACAGGATATTTTTAATCCTTTTAATCTTAAAGAAAGTTCGATACAAAAATTGAGGGAATCGAAGAAGCAGAATGTTACAACTTCGCCTATTTTGCATAACCGAAGAGCGAAGTTGAAAGAACTCGTGGTTGTGGGCCTTATTATGTTGAGCAACAGACGCAGAATTTCACCATGTACTTATAGCCAAACGAGAGGCTGAATTATTTAAAGTAATGTGGGAAAATCATTAAAAATCATGGCAGAAAATACAAAAGAGAAATGTGACGAAAGATAGGAAATTTGCTTTAATGGACCGTATATGTCTTAAAGAAAGTTCGATACAATTCAAAGATAAATAAAAAACTACTTCAATTCCTTTCGAGATCACATGTTCATAAATCAGAGAGCGAGAGAGAAAAAATATAAGTAGCATTTTGGAGATGCGGCAACAAACTATGACGATGGTGGTGTGCGATGAGATGCCATTGCATTCGTGTTCAAAGCCGGCATGACAAAAATTTTAATTTTTTCTTTCTTTTCAGACGTTTTAAATAGCCAAAAAAGGTGTGTGTCTTGAAGTTTATAAGGATGACCTACGGAATATGGAGGAGGAAAGGAATTAGAGGTATCTTTCTTGGGACCAAATCAATATTACATATCGAGCTAAAATTAATCTTGAACATGCTTAAAATGGTCCAGCTTAGGGAATAAATTGTGATCAAATTTTTTGCCTAATTAAATCTTTTATAAGATTAACCCGGGATAAATGTAATCATTTTTAGGATTCTGATCGGGTCAAGATTATCCTAGATTACCCTGTGTTCAATACCGTTTGGTAAAGATTGAATCCGGTATGGACTGATTGGAAGTAAAATTTTAAAATACTTATTATTTCATTCTCGAGTAACTGTTCTCTGCCTAAGAGCACTACACACAGCTTCCCCGGTCTTCCAGAGATACTGCATCGTTGCTTAAGGAACGTGAACGTAGTCAAGCAAGATATCCCGTCGGTACCGCATACATTCCCGCAAGAATATTGCAAGGGACCGCCAGTTTGGCCCATTTAGCTGCGCAAAAAAGATTCCCTATCTCCAGATAATGCCAGCCGACGACTGAATTCTTCTAGAATGAGACACCGAGCGACAACACTACATCTTCTCTCTCGCGTCGGTTGCACAGTTTGCATAGGTGAACTGGGATTCGACGAGATCTCGTGCGTGTTGATCTAGCTTTTGCAGAAGGTTGATATCAGAGACCTGCAACGAGCAATTAATTTTCTATCACACTTGCACATTTACTTGTCTCGTCAGTGCTCATCGCCGTGCCTCGACACACTCGAAATGATCCCTAGCACATTGAGTCAGAACGGGCTAAGCTCTTTTTTTGCACGAGTACGGACGCCACGGACGAGCCAAGCTTACTCGGCTTGTGGGCGACAAGCCTCAAGCGAGCTCTCACACACACAAGCAGTCAAATTCAAAATGTAAAATTTACAAAACGATATGGTGTCTCTCTTTTGCTCTTTCATGTTGTTGTTTTTGCTTGCTTGGGTTACTCGTGCACAAGCTTTGAATCGAAACAGCTTGCAGCAGATCTTTGATTTTGCCCACAAGAGCTCGCGGTGGCTTGTGGCCGAAGCTACGAGTCAACGCGGGTTTTTGTACTTGCAAATACAATAGCTCGGATATACCATGTTCGGCAAAAACACGAGTGCGTTTCCATTTTTCCTTTTGGGCATACGAGCTCAGCGGGCTCCGAGCGTTCAGTTTACTCGTACCGCATTTGTAGCATGGTTGAACGGGCTTACATGTGACAGCTCGATGCAGTTCTCTGGTTGATATGAAGGTGATCCCACCTGTATATTGCATTTAAGTTGTGCTTAAGGCCCTGCTGTGTAGCTAGTTGCACCCACTCCGCCAAAAATTGTGTTATTGGGTAAAATTATAATGTAGTTTGGAAGTGAATAACGATTATTTTTTGGAAAGTAGCGCACCGCTACCAATTTTGGTCTACTGTGCCCGAACGACGATTAACGGTTTGAAAACAATTTGTCGTTTTTAATTTCTGTCTTTTTATTCGTGCATGAATACCAGTTTTGCCAGTTCGGCTATTTTCCCCCACCAGAAATAGCAAGAAATGTAGGTTTTTGCAAAACTACGAACCACAATAACGTTTGTTTGAAAATGCGGAAAACCGCATAAGATCCACCAGTTTGATGATGAGCGGCTGACTACCTGAAAATGGATATTTTACTCAATTATACGAAAAGGCTAACATCGCTCTCCATTTTATGGTCGTCATAATCGACCCGCCATCCACTAGGTGCACTAGTTTTACACAATAGGACATTAATTCACCATCCCGTGTGCGGAGAGTGCGTACCCAGAAAAAAGTCGGTCAAGCCCGACTATAACATACTTTGTACCCGGTGTATATGCTGAATGCGTCGCTGCCACTGTGCTCATCTCTAAGTTTTTTTTCCTCTCTCTCTCTCTCTCTCTTTGATGCATGCAATGCGGTGTTGTTTGCGTGTGCGTGGGAGGCGGCTTTTTTACACTTTTTTTCTCATAACTGAGAACCGCTCATCCGATCTTTATCATTTCTTCGGCAAATCGATACATATTGCCAATGACTACCTATCTTTAGAAAGTACGAATCATCTATCTATAAAACTGTCGGAGATATGACGTTTTTTCAAAATTGTGGGGGCGGGAGGGGGCGTGGCAAAAATTGAAAATAAACTTAATCTGCCTGCAAGTATAAGAAGCATTTGTCCCATACATGTCAAACCTCTATCTCTTTCCATCTCTGAGATCTGTTTGTCTGATCTGACATGGCTATATCGACTCGGCTGTTGATGCTGATCAAGAATATATATACTTTATAGGGTCGGAAATGATTCCTTCTTCCTGTTACATACTTTTGCACAAACTTAATATACTCTATGTACCTTCGGTACAGAGTATAAAATGATCGCGATGTGGCCGTTCACAACAAATGCGCTTGTGCCATTTGACCACCTGAAAGATTTTACGTAAGGACCTATGAAACCATACAAAATACAGCTACTGCAAAAACTGAAGCCGGGTAACCTTCCACAACGTCGTTTGTTTGCTGAATGGGACTTAGAAAAGTTAAATAAGGATCCACTTTGCGATGATTACCAACTCTTTTTTTCCCAAATTGGAAGAATTGAACTTGGTTGACTTGTGGTTTCAACAAAATGGTGCCACTTGCCAAACGAAACGCGAAACCATGGTGAGCAATTAATATCACGTTTTGGAGCAGTCCATTGGCCGCCAAGATCATGTGATTTGACACCACTAGACTTATTTTTGTGGAGCTTGTGTACACTGTACAGGGACAGGACAGCCTGCAATTGTAGCCCTAGAAGACAACATTACAGCTGAGATACCGGGCGAAATGCCGCGGGCAACATTGCATGAAATAATCATTCGTTCGAAAATTTGTCGGAGCGGAAATTGTTTGATTGTTTCCAGAGCCGCTTTGACAATGTAGTGTGACCAGGCAACAGCAAAAAAGCCTGCTGTTGTTTGTTTAAAAAATTGGCGGACTATATCAAATAAAATAAAAGGGCTTATGAAATTAATAATAGAAGTCACTAAGGGAGATTCAAAGGTCCGAGGAAATGCCATGGTCACTTTCATGGATGCATTTTGAGTGGGGCTGGAGGTATAAGCAGAGTCCTTTATTGTGGACTGTGGGGGCAGAACTTGACAAACTGCTATAACGACAACAAATAACGTATAGTCACGGCCAGATCCGTGGACTGAAGAATCATATTCGCCGGACGCATTAGTTGAATAAGGACTTAAAGGTAACTGGTTGGTGACCACATTGGTAGCAACAGGAGCGGCGGGAGCAACGGAAACTACCACAGTAAGGCGGAAGAAACACTACTATAATGGGTTGTGGAGACTGTAAAGGCTTAGAGCTGTTTGGCCGTGGGCTGTGGAGGCTACGGAGGTTTGGACGTGGATGGTGTGCACACATTGGTCAATCGGCACACAAACCATATCAACGGGAGAGCCACCGAATATGATTCTCCGCCGCAAGTGATGCAGCTGCTGGTATCAAAATGCTTTTTATTGGCCAGATTCCATAAAAATTGTTGAGATTCGCCCACTTTGATCAGCTTCACTTGTTTGTCCACCTCGCAGCTCTCAAAAATAATTGTAGTTTTGTTTTTTAGTCTTCTTTGCTTTAATTTTATTTTTATTGAGTGCTCAATTCTCAAAGGTACCTCTAACAATTATCAAACAAGTATCATAATTTCCAGAACCCTTGCGACAATTTTTCAGCTGTTTTCGAAGCTTATTGTCGTAGCGGATTGTTGGTTGCTCAGTGCCCGCTGACAATGAGCCCTAAATTAGATAGGCTCCGACAAAATTTCGGGCGTCTGAGTACCTAGCTTAAAAAACAAACGTTTGAAAAATCAGCCAATAAATTTTGTACGGAACAGTGAGAGCTGGCAGCTGGATATAAGATCAGAGGGACATTTTAGTGCTTATATGCCCAGAACAGAATGGGTGGGGAGGGAACAATTTTAAAAGATTATTCTTTCATTTAATACTGGACTTTTCCCATTTTTGTTTTTGTGCCGAAAAAGTTAGGCTGGCACTTAAAATTTGGCAGACGATTAAATTTTTTTTTGGCAGTTGCGTTTGCCTAAAGTTTAAAACATGTATATACCTACATATGTATATGCTTTACTATTTATCGCCAAATCCATTAAAAAGTTGTTTTGATGGCGTCCAAAAACAAAAATAATAATAAGTAAAAACTTTTACAACTGCAGTCAAAAACCTTGAGCTGCTTTTAATGAATTTTTTGGGTGTCGCTTTTGCGGCAGCAGTTTTTTTTCATCCGCTGCTCGCAATACGCCTTGGGCAATAGGAGTTGTTGTTATGTCGTGTTGTTGCTTTGCCATATGTTGCACGACAGCGATATCAAACTAAAGCCATCAATGCATGTTCCACAAGGCAGCCTGCTTTTGGGAGCTTTAGGGTCGTTTTTATTTCTGATTTTATGTGAATGGTAAAAATACGCTAAATGTGCCACTTTGTGCATTTCCAGAAGAGGTCAACCAGTTTAGAGACTTTAAGAGAAATTTTAAGAAATAATGAGACATGTAAATGTCCTTGAAAGCAGAAAGTTTTTGCCTTATGCTTGCTTCTTCAACTATTTTTTCCTTATTTTTGCACACAATTTGACAGCAGACGCGACGACATTACGTATATGCCACAATCTGCTGCATGCCACACAGCAACTGTTGCAGCAACAGTAAGTATGGTGTATGTGTGTAAGGAGAGAGAGAAAGAGAGGGAAACGGAGCCCCCTCAAGGCCACTAAAGAAAAGTTTTACGCAAAAATAAAGAAGAAGCGGTCGCTTTTGGGCCTTTAATTTCGTTTCACCATTTTACCAACTTTATAATTTGGCTTATTTCAATACGCAGTTTAAATTTTTTTGTCGTGTGAAGGCAACAGATGTTGGATGAGTGTGTGTGTGTGTGTGTGCTTTAGGCAAGATCTTAAGTTTAAAGTTGAAGTTTTCTTATTCCATACAATTAAATAAAACATTTATTTGGATTGACTTGGAGATAATGAAATTATCTTTTTCCCGATTTCTCATCCTTTGAAATAAACGAGCCTGCACATAGCGGCTATCAAGCTCAAAGAAGAAATCATTATTTGGTACCGCACAGAGAAATGTGGACAAGATTTTTTTAAGATTAAAGATTTTTTAAATGGACGTTACTCGAAAGCTTAAAGCTTTTAGCTAAAAAATTTTATTCCTTAAATATAGTTTTGATTGCAAGGAGATGCGGTTGGCAAACCTTTAGTCATCAGCAAAAAGCCTACTGATGATAGGAACAGCCAATTTCCCCATTAAAACGAATCCAAGTTGTGTCTGATCTGGACAGTTCCGACAAATGTGCAGCCTAAAGATTCAAAGCTAACAAGGGAGATAGCATAGTACGGTCCGACTGGGCTTTATCAACTCAACACGTCATGCTGATGACGAATAAGAGATTCCTTACTCTGTGAAGAACTGCAAAAATTAATTCTTACTTCTTTGCCTCATACACAAGAATTCTTACTCACATTTCATCAATCAACAAAACTCAGCGTTGAATATGTTCAGCTCATACCGGCAAACGCTACAAGAGGTTGCGCTGGAGTTTTTCGATCAAATATTTACGTACATATTTATTCATCGAACAAAGGTCAGTGTTGAATATATTCAGCGCATACCGGCAAACGCATCGAACGTTTGGGCTGTAGTTTTTTGATCGAACGGTTATGTGTTCGATCGACCAAAACTCAGCGTTGACCAGCCAACCATCTACTCTAATCAATTGTAGTTGGGCCAAACTAACAAAACACCCGAGCTGATTGGAGTGAAGACGAACATGATCAGAGTGCGAACAATACATGTACAATTTTGAAATACCCTCCGGTAAGCTACATAAATTTGGACTTAAAGCCCTTTTTTTGTAGTTCCTAGCGTCACGTGCCCGTTTCTAATTTTCAAATTCTTATGAATCTTGAGAAAATCTCGATTTGGCAGCGGGTTTTTGGGCCATGTTACTGAAGTTCACTTACAATTACTAAGCTTAAGGTGTGGTGTATGTGCGCCAAAGGATATTATTCCTATTATTGTTTTGCGAGTTTTAGGGCAATTCCGTTTGGACATTAATGCAATGGCCAGCAATTACTTGGCACGTTTTTGAGCCAGACGCACACACACGCGCACACTCATTCAGAGACACAGGTAATAAAAGGAAAAGCACAAGGAAAGTACTCAAAGAAATTGCCATGGCTGCCTACCTTTGGGTTACCTTGGTTACTCTACCTACTACTTGTTCCTTTTGGGTAAGGAAGATGGCAAGTGTGTCGCCTTTTAAAGTGATTTATGTGGAAATCTGAGATTAACGTGGAAACCTAGAAGGTGGAAATGGTTGGCAGGGAATGCAAGGGATGGCTGGTGCAACGGCAGCTGCACCTTGTTCTAGACTAAAGTTTTCCACCGAGCTGGTGCTGTGCTTGTTGTTTGATAATGATGATGCTGGCACAAAATTTATGACTTGGGAAATTACATTATGAAAAATGCATAAATGCTGGCCATATACGAGTGCGAAGAGGTGGAGGGCTCTTGTAATGAGCTTCTTGGCGATGGGATTCCACGGTGCTTTTTCATATGTTTAAATTAGTTGAAACTAGAAAATGCATTAAATTACAAGTAGACGCAATTAAAAGCCAGATGCTAATGACTTAACATTTTGTTAAACTCCTAAACTATGACATATACTTTTGTATGTCCTTTTTCTACAGAACGAATTGTACACACTATTCACATAAACTATCTTTTCTACTCAAAATAACCTATCGGGGTCTATATTCTACACTAACAACGTGTATGCAAAGACACATCTATGTATATAAATTGGGTGCGTTGGATGGTCTTCCACACAATGCACGTCAAGTGGTTCCACGACTGGTCGACCCTTTCAAGTGGTGTACCGGCTATCGATACATATTGTCTAATGACTAACTATCTCTCGAAGGTACGAATCATCTATCCACAAAACTGTGGGAGATATGACGATTTTTCAAAATTGCGGGGGCGGGAGGGGGCGTGGCAAAAATTGAAAATAAAACTGTTCTGCCTGCAAGTATGGGAAGCATTTGTCCCATACAACCCAAACCTCTATCTCTTACCAGCTCTGAGATCTGTTTGTTCATACGGACGGACGGACGGACGGACGGACGGACGGACATGGCTATATCGACTCGGCTGTTCATGCTGATCAAGAATATATATACTTTATAGGGTCGGAAATGATTCCTTCTCCCTGTTACATACTTTTGCACAAACTTAATATACTCTATGTACCTTCGGTACAGAGTATAAAAAGTGACATATTTCTGACATAGGCTGAGTTAACTATATATGAGATTTAGACTACGTGTCGGCCGAGTTGAATATCATGTTAAGGTTTGAACATTCTATTTACATTACATACATTACATACATTACATACATTACATACATTACATACATTACATACATTACATAATACATACATTACATACATTACATTTTATCACTACATACATACATACATTACATTCTTCTTAATCTTTAATTGTCATTAATTAGTATAGGTATACAAAAATTTTGAATAATGCCTATTGCGAAAATTTATTTCATTACAGTATTTCGATAAATAGAAATACTTTCAAAAACACATGAACATCAACAAAGCCAAGTATTTCTAATATGAAATACTGTAACGAAATTAATTTTCCGGAGTGCTGGACATAGGCCCAAAGCCAAATATAAATATATATTACTTTCAATCAAACCCTTTCAGAAGCATGGCATACTTTTCAATGCATTAAGCACAATGAACAGTGTGTGTATAAAAGTAGTATCTTAACTTGAAGAGCTAATACAACCAAATTGGATATGTAGACTCGTTGTCTGCACGCAGATCAAGGTTTTTTCACATTTTTGCGACACATTTAAAACTTACGTATATATTTGCAATATCTAAAATCCCACTTTTCTTGAGGATAAGATAGTATATAGACAAGTTGAAAATGTTGCATACTTTCCGGCTGTCCTGCATCGGCAACACAGTAATGGTATTCCCATAAGTAACGGGTGTATAGCAGTCGGGCAGGGCCGAACTTACGCTTTCGTTCTTTTTATCTTCCTCTCTTGACATACCACTGTAATTAACATTAAGTCGAATATTGCAGATATCGAGCTAAAACCTGGTATATTTGATAAATATAACACTCTAAGGGCCGAGTAAATTGTGAGCTTATCTGACACATATCAGCTATCTGGAAGAAGAGATTTCGGCCCTAAATATATTTAAACTAAATTTAAACTTAATTTGAACACGCAAACCACGACCGCCCTTATATGGCAACATAGCGTATACGTGATCATAAAACAAAGTTTTGAGAGCTGTGAATAAAAAGCTACAATTTTAATTAAAATTTAATTTCTAGTAATTTGTAGTCGAAATTTTAGCGTAAATTCCCTTAGGTTAGTTTTTACTCCACAGAAGACGAGCACTTTTGTTATGTTTTCTCTGTTCAAGGACAATACGGAACAACATACATTAATGTAACATATTGAACATTATCAGAAAATGCTTCCATTTATTCAATCTATATACCCTGGCCTTTAATATCCATAATTTGCAACAAATTATTGTGCAAATTTATACGACCTGCAAGTTCACAAAATTAGCAAAAAATTGACGCCAATTTTATCGCATCAATCACGTCACTCAACATGTGATCCTGATTCGATAGCTCCACCTCCGAAACGAGAAGTTCTCGACAAAATATTGATCCTTCAACCAGCTTCTCTTCTGAACCGAGACGTTCGCTACAAAATGTTGGTCCTTCGATCCGGATCTCAATTTGACAGCTTCACTTTGAAATCGAGATGTGCGCTACAAAATATTGGTTTTAACCATTTCACCGAAATGGATAATAACAAGAAGGCGAACTTCGTCTGCTCCGAAGTTTGTATACGCTTGCAGATCACCTGCTAATATGTGCTACCCTTGCATTTGTTAGTTTGGCTCAACGAACAAAGAAGTTTTGGCTTTTGGGAAATACGCATGTGTGGAGTTTGGCTTCAGAAGGGTAACGTGGCGCTGTGCCAAATCCGCATTGAATTGGCTGTAGTGGTGACTCATTCCTGACCCAGTCCGAAATGTGCTTGTTTTTGGTGTGATTGGAGATGGAGACGAAGTAGATCAGCCTTTTCCATTATAGTAGGAAGTAGCACAGTGTCTGTTTGAGCCAGTTTTTGCCAAGCTGATCGAAGCCATTACCTGGAATACCAACGTGTCCTGGTATCCACATGTTTTATTGTCTTTTGTCGATCAAAATATCTCTGATTTGCGAAGCTATTATGTGTGCGTTATTCGGGTTTTTAACCGCGGCTATGGAGGACATGCTGTCTGTGCAGACAACGGGGGATTACTTTGTTTTGATGCATATTTGGTTGCTTGTAATATCGCGTAGGCCTCAGCTGTGTATATGGAACAGAAATTGTTGATCCGGCCGGATGCAAGTGTTGTAGTAGGGTTTTCGACAACAGCATATGCAGTGTCAACTGCAGATTTGGATCCGTCAGTGAAAATAAAGGCAGCATTTCTCAGGTCCTCCTTGTTGGTCACTTCTTTAAAGAGTTGTCGGTAAGATGCTGGACTGGTATAGTTTTTCCTGTGAATTTCGAGGTCAGTAATAAATGCATTAGAATCTACCAGCCACGGTGGACTCTGGTTTGATTGTAGAAGTACTGATTTGGGATCCAGGTCCAGGTTACGTACTAGTTGAAGGCAAAGAAAATCAATGATTGTTTTTGGGTATCCTTTTCCGTTTTATTGCTTTTGGACAATAGTGTTGATGCGCTTGTTGGAGCTAAGCAGCAACCTAGAATTAGTCTTAACGTGGAGTCCCGAACTCTGTCTTCTATTGAGGGTAAGCCAGTTCGGCTAGAACCATTTAGTCGGCGGGTAGGAAAAGCTCGAATGCTCCGTTGACGGTGGTAGGGAGGGACTTAAGGCTAGTTTTGCGGTTTGCCTGAAAATTGGCAAGGCGTAGTCAATTTTGGGATAGTGCCTGTGTGGCGTTTATCATGCTATTTCTATGAGTAAAGGATCGTTGAGTGGTGAGGTACTTGATAATATTTAGTCTGGCAGCTAGGCTCGATCTTAAATATTTACAGTGTTCTTTATAATTAAGTTTGCTGTCAACTATAAGTCCAAGGACTTTCAGATTATTCTCAAGAGGTATAATGGTATTGTTGTATAAAAAGTTCTGTCGGGCTACAGTTTCGTTTTTTCATATATGAAGCGTTTTACATTTATCTACAGCTAGGCTGGCACCTGAGGATAAGGACCAGTTGTTAATGTCTTCTAAGATATTCTTAAAAATAGTATTTACAGTGTTTAAATTCTTATTCTTTGAGAAAATCAATACATCGTCAGCATATAGGATATGTTCCATGTGATTATAGCGATTAATTATGCTGCTAATTTGATTAAATGCTATTATGAAAAGAGTTACCGATAACGGGGAACCCTGAGGTATTCCGTTGTACAGAGGATATGTGTGTGAGTAGGTGTTGTGTATTCGGACTGCAAATTTTCGGTTTAATAGGAAGGACTTGACAATATTAAATATTTTGGGACCAATTTTCATCTTGGCTAATTGAGACAAAACCATGTGTATACCTATACGGTCAAAAGCTTTCTCAAAGTCTAGACTAAGGACAGATACGTGATTGCGTGTGGAAAGAGCTGTAGTGGAGAAATGTTCAAACATTATTAGTGCGTCTATAGTGCTGTGGTTCTTTTTAAAACCGAATTGCAGCTCACTGATGATGTGTTTCCGGGAGGTATACCACATTATCCGCTTAGAAATAATTTTTCAAACAGCTTACCAAGGCAGGGTAATAAAGAAATGGGTCTATAATTAGTAAGTTCTGTCGGAGATTTGTTGGGCTTGGGGATTGCAATGATGGCAGCACATTTCCAACACTGTGGAAAAGCTCCCTGCTCAAAAATGGTATTGAATAATTCAACAACTATAAGCTTAAGACCTTCTGGAATGTTCTTCAACATTGGATAAGATATTTTATCTATCCCAGGAGATTTTCCTTTTACAGCAGAAAGCGCACATCTCGTACTCAAGTTTTTCGATTTTTTTCTATCATCTGGGCGAGTTTGGCAGGTCTGTGATTGTAGGTTGAATTTAACGTATTGATTTTCTCTTCTTTAAAGATAATATTAAAGTTACGATCGTGGGAATAATCCGACCAGAAGTTTGCGAATGCATTGGCGATTTCTTTGTGGTCCTGGATTGGGCCGTTAGGGCTATTTATCAGGTTTATTTTAGTTTTGTCTGAGGTACCAACAATCTTTTTGATATTATACCAAATTTGTTTGGGAGTAGACGAAGGGCTAATAGTTTCAGTGATCCTTTCAAAGCTGGCAGCTTTGCTTTCGCGACATTTTGCTCGGAATAATGCTTGGTGTTTTTTGTAGTTTATAAGGTTTTCAAGGGTTTGCCTATTTTTGTATTTATACCAAGATTTTTGTTTGTTTGCTCTAAGGAGACTTAG
This sequence comes from Lordiphosa stackelbergi, assembly GCA_018904235.1. Classification (NCBI taxonomy): domain Eukaryota; kingdom Metazoa; phylum Arthropoda; class Insecta; order Diptera; family Drosophilidae; genus Lordiphosa; species Lordiphosa stackelbergi. Next base: position 236,835 of record JAEIFU010000095.1, on the reverse strand, counting down.
TTCAGCGTTCCACCATGCAGTAAGCTTGCTGGAATATGAGGTTTGGTTTGAGGTATATTATAGTGGGCTGCCGTGCGGATAATTTTTTGTATGCGAGCTGTTCTTTGTTTATGTTTGTTCCGATTTTTAGTTGTTCTGTTGTTTTTTCCAAAAAGGATCTGTAGTTAGGCCAGTTAGCGTGATCGGTTAAAAATTTACTTTGAAATGGAATTTTTTGTTGCTGCCGAGTGACAACTGTTGTTTTTAGAGGGAAATGGTCACTCCCATGGAGGCTATCGAGGGTGTAAGATGATATATGTGGTAGAAGGTTGGACGAGCAAATTGTCAGATCAACATGGGTAAATGTTTGATGAGTAGAGAAGTGGGTTGGTTGTCCATCATTTATACAGCATAAATTATGGGTCGTCAAAATATTTTCAATTAATTTTCCTCTATGATTGGAACGGGGAGATCCCCAGAGTGGACTCCAAGCGTTGAAGTCACCCATGATGACTACTGGAGGAGGGAAATTTAGCTATGCAAGCTAATTCGATAGTGGAGAATTGTTGGTCAGGCGGAATGTATAAATTAACAAAGTTTATTTTGAGACCGATATTTATTTCTATGGCCAGGGCCGAAATATTGGATACTATTTGGGTTATTCGATGTGAAGGCTTTTCTTAATAAGGAAAGCAATTCCTTGTTTGTTATTATTAATATGTGGCAGATTATGAAAATAGTGAGTGTAGGAATTTGATGTATTTACGCTGTTATTAGGTTTTATGTGTGTTTCTTGCAATGCTATTAAATCAGGATTTTGCTCTTTAATAAGCACCTGCAAATCTAATAAGTGTTTAGTAGACCATTAATGTTCCATTGTAGAATGAAAGAGACATTGAGTAAAAAAATAGAGAGATTAATTCGAATTGCTTGATTTTTTTTGCAGGTGGCTAGGCCGCCGTTGGACTTTGGGAGAGCGCGTTCGTGGTTATGATGACAGTGCGTCATTGCAAACCCGACGCGCCGCTCGCCAGAGCCAAAAGTGGACAAGAGCATTGATTAGGGTAGAAAGATCGTCGTCTTCGCTTACATTCATATCAGTCGAAGAGAGTTCTTCTTTAATGAGAGTTTTGGTAAGTTGTTTAAGTATTGGGTGAGTGAATTGTTAGAGTGAGGTAAGTTTGTTGTTTTTTGTGTATTATTTGTTGTAATTACCTATTTACGTTCAAGGGTAGAGTTGATGTGATGTTGTTTGAATTTTGGGAAAGAGGTTTGTGTGATTTTGTCTAAATGAAGAGAGTTGTTTTTGGTATTGCTTGAGAATGTGGGGATTAGGTGTAGTTTTGGAGTAGCGGTTTCTTGTTTGTTGGTTTGTTTTTGGTATTTGTTTTTTTATTTTTTTTATGAGCAAAGTGCTGCTGGCAGCCTCTGCATAGAGAGGGAAGGGATTGGTTTTCACATACAATGCACACGAGGCAGCGCTGCCTCATTGTGTATCATTGTGAGCGTCGCGAGTGCCCATCTCTGATTTATATTACAAATGTTTATCTTCATAAGTGCATTTTAGTTTGACATTGTATCTTTAATATTTCTTTCTGTTGGATAAATCCTTGGAGCACTTGTTGCTTGCTTGAGGCAGCGTGTCCGTCGTTACAGTTAACGCACTGGGTGCGAGTGCATTCAGTGGGGGGGGGTAATGGTTGGCCACAATTGATGCAAAGTGGTTGGGTTAGAGCAACGTTTGATTGTGTGTGTCCGAATATTTGACAGTTTTTGCAGCGCATAGGATTGGAGTGTATGGCCTTATTTTACTTCGTACCAAGAACACTATTGATTCGGGAAGATGATACAGGTTGAATGTCAGCAGAACTACTCCGGTGGGTTTGCTATGCCGTCGATGGTTTTGGTAGTGTGAATTTGTAGAGTGCTGTAACACCTTGGGGGTTCGAGCTCTTTTGGTATTTCTTCTTCAGAGACATTTATTAAACAGGGGCAAAAAACAGTCCCTTTAGTGGAGTTCAAGGTTTCATGGAGGGCACACCATATTAATAATTCCAACCAGTTCCGTAGCGGTAAGGAACTTATTGGCGGAGTTTGTGTTCTTGTAAGGAGTAGAAGCCTTCCATCCCGAAGCTCGGAAATTGGTGATTATATCCTTGCTGATTAGCTGTAGGGCGCGATGGATTGCGAAGCAGGAGTATTCGTTGAGTGGTTTACTTTCTTCCGCAGCGGAGATGACAATATATTTTGGGTTTGGGAGTTGGAGCATCGGGTAGACCAGGGAACGAGTTAATTGGTTTATGGAGGTAAGGGTTTTTGGGGGATCGGCTAACATTGCAAAACCGATTGTCCCCTGAGGTTAGGCGGCCCAGGGGGCATAATGCAAATTTATAGATCACACACACGCGATTAGGTTACCGTAATCACGAGTATGCAAAGGAAAAGAAAAGAAACAAAGGTGTAGGAGAAACGGTTTCGTTTATTGAGCGAAGATAAGTGAGCGAGCTCACAAGTATACGTCTGCACTGCGTGAGTGATACGAAGACTTGGGAAACTATTTTGATACAGCTTTGGGGCCAAAACCTGAAGTGAGCTGCACCGTATCGAAATCTGTGAAACTTGCGAGATTTTACCAATGGGCTTGTTTGAAACGCCAATATTCTTCCCAGCTATGATCTGTTGAGATCTTCGAAGATCAATTCGGTGTTCGTCCAACGATATTATTTATCAATACCTATTTTTTTTGAAGAAGAGAATAGAAAATAATTTTGTCCTATTTTAAATTTTTTCTAAATGATTAAAAAAATGTAAGTGTACCCACTACATTAACCTTTTTTATTATATCGGTTTATAAAGGTACAAACACACAGATATACAGAACTGACTCTGAGACCACTCCTTGCTCTCCAGCTCTCTTACGAGACCGCTCTCTCACGAGTGCGGCTCTCTCGTAAAGTGACTGACTGCATAGAAACGGGGGTTGAAGTAAGTCTGCCTGCGAGCAGGAGAGTTAGTTCGTAGCGATCAACCAAATAAAGCACACGTATTCAAGAGTGGGACTGTGTTATTCTTTCGGCCACAAAATCAGAAGTGGTTAAAAAATCCGCAAAATGGACAAAGATATAAACATCAATGAAGTAACAGTGAGCGCATTAAAGAAGTGGCTGTCAGCTTTAGGAATGGAGACAAAAGGCTCTAAAGCAGAGTTAGTGGCCAGACTAAATGAGGTGCCATTCGACAGACGTGGCGGCATGCCCAACTTCGATCAAGACAGCAGCGGTAGCATGGCACAGTCTGAAACATCTGCAGAGACCGTCGAAAACACTTCATTAAGCTGGACAATCCTGGAGCAGAAAGAAGAAATCGCCAAAAACGCAATGGTGCTAAAAGCATTGCATGATGAAATAGACGCCACCAAGATTTTTCTAGAAACCATGCAGCTGCAAAACGAGAGCAGAGTGGCGCCAGGTCTGCGGCGGCTAGAAAGAGATGACAACAGTGACAACGCTGAAAAAGGCGCCGAAACTACGAACGAGAACGGCAACGTCGAGAACAGCGACGACGAAGACAACAGCGAGAAAAAAAGAGATACACAAAACGACAACTCTAATGACGTCATCACCAGGGCAGCTGCACCAGGAAAAATGCAAGAGACGAAAGCTGGAAAATCTGACGAGGACCGGGCGGAAAGAAAAAGTGGCGGTTGGGCATCACCAGCATTTCAACTGGCAAAAGAAATCCTATTAGATTTCAGCGGCACTACAAACGTAGTCAATTGGATTGCCCAACTGGGCAAAGTGGCAGAGCTATACGGCTTGGATGAGATGCAGCGTCACTTGCTATGTATTAGCAAGTTGAAGGGCGGCGCTTTAGAGTGGCTCCATGCGGATCCTTCACGTATCGTGGAACCTGTGGATCAGCTGATGGTGCATCTACAATTGGCATATGGAGCCAAATTATCAAAGGCAGAACTGCGGCGAAATTTTGAAGCACGAACATGGCAAGCAGCTGAAAGGTTTGCAGTGTACTTTGGAGAGAAGACCAGTTTGGCACGAGACATCAAGATTGACAACGATGAGTTATTGGATGGGCTCATAGAGGGCATCCCAGTGGAGAGCATACGCATTCAGGCGCGTGTCCAATGCTTTGTCGAACCATCAGCAATGCTGCGGGCCTTTGCAGAAATACGCCTACCGGAGCCAGAGGTGCTGAGCAATAGAGGAAGGCTGACTATGAAACAAGGTGCTGACAGGGATTCGAGATGCCACAACTGCAACGCGAAGGGGCACTGGGCCAAGGATTGCCGTAAGCCTAAAAGAGCACCAGGATCGTGTTACGGGTGCGGAGCTTTGGACCATTTTATAGCGCAGTGCTCACAGAAGAAGTCTGACAAGGGAAATAATTTTGTAAGGTATTTCGAAATTTTTTTTAGCGACACCACTAATTCATCGTTAATTTCAGAGTGCCTCATAGACTCCGGCAGCGCCATTTCTTTCATCAAAATCAAATATTCCTATAAAAGTAAAAAAATTGAAACCTAATTATGAAGTTTATTTTGGGCTAAATGAAAGCCAATTAAAAACGTTTGGAAAAATATTATGTTACGTTGTGAGAAATTCAATAAAAGTATATTTCAACTTAATTGTGGTTGCTGACGAGTCTATGAGTTACGAAGTGGTGCTAGGTAGAGATTTCATGGATGCTTGTGATTTGAAGCTTGATCTTAATGCCTTGAAAATGATAACGATTGAGAAAATCAACAACATCGGCTCGAAGAACTCAGAAGATGAGAACTCAAACGTAAAGCAAGATGAGAGCAGTAAGGTAGAGCAGGAAATAGCTTGGAAGAACGAGCCGATTGAGCGAGGAATTGATACAAGTAAATATGGTGGAGGGGAGCAATTGTTTGCAGTGGATACAGTTAGTGAGGAAAAAGGTGAAATTGTTAGAGTCAAAATGAGATGGACACAGTTAGTGAGGAAGAAATAAAACGGTTAGAAGCAAATGAAATGGAAACAGTTAGTAATGCAATGGAACGTATAGAGATCGTTAGAAGATGACTTTGAGAGGGAAATGTTGGAGATATGTGTTTTGGACAATGAGATGCAGAGGGTACAAGATTGGCAATGAAATGATTATAAGACGCGATGTAAGTTCACTGAGATGCTGAAGAATGACTACATAAATGCAAAAAGACCAGATAAACCAGAAACGAGATGCGAGATAAAGATACGACTTGAGAAAGAGAAACCGTTTAGCTGTTCACCGAGGCGGCTCTCGTACACAGAAAAAGAGAAGTTACAACAAATGCTGGATGAATATTTGAGAGAAGGTATCATTCAACCAAGTAGTTCGGAGTATGCGTCACAGGTGGTACTCGTCAAGAAGAAGACAAAAGATCTAAGACTTTGTGTAGATTTCAGAAGGATGAACAAATATATGATTAAAGATAATTATCCATTACCTTTGATCGACGACTTGTTGAATAGGTTGAAGGATGCAAAGTGTTCACAAAGCTTGATCTTAAGAATGGGTATTTCACATGTTTTTGTCGAAAAGAGTCAAATAAGTTCACTTCCTTGGTCACTCCATTAGGGCAATTCGAATTCCTTAGAATGCCAATGGGCTTGAAGAATGCATCTCAAGTGTTTCAGAGTTCGTAAATAGCATATTTGCGGACATGATCCGTGATAACAGGATCACATTGTATATGGACGACATAATGATTGCCAGCAAAAACATAAAGGAGCACTTGGAAACGTTGAGCCAAATGTTCTGCGATTGGTCCGGAAACAAATTAGAGCTCAGAATGGACAAATGCGAGTTTATAAGACCAGATAAAGTATTTGGGGTTTTTGATAACAGGAGATGGCATTAAGGCAGACGATAGAGGTCTGGAAGCGGTGAAGAACTTCCCAGTCCCAGATAAGACGCAAGCCGTACAAAGCTTTTTGGGACTATGTTCATATTTCAGGGTTTATTATTAGGGATTTTTCCTTAAAGCAAAACCGTTATACGGACTTGCTTAAGAAGGATAAACAGTTCAAGTTTGGAGAAGAAGAATTGAATTGTTTCGTGAACTTGAAGGAAAAGCTGTTAGAGGCACCAGTCCTATCAATCTACAACCATAAAGACGATGTTGAGCTGCACTGGATGCTAGTGCAATTGGATTTGGAGCAGTACTTTTACAAAAGAAGGAAGACAAGAAGTTACATCCGATCTTTTATTTTTCGAGGCGTACAACTGCGACAAGAAGGAAATATCATAGCTTTGAGCTTGAGACGTTGGCCATAATTTTACGCACTGCGCAGGTTTAGGATTTATGTACAGGGCAAACGAATCAAGATCGTGACCGACTGTAACTCGTTAGCTCTAACTCTAAACAAAATTCGACCTTAATCCCAGAATTGCAAGATGGGCTAGAGCTCCAGGGAATACGACTACGAACTGGTACATAGGTCGGGTAAACAGATGCAACACGTAGACGCGTTAAGCAGATGCACGAACATCATGATCACTGAAACGAACAGTTTTGAGGACAACTTGGTTATTTGTCAGTACAAGGATACGAAATTACAAGAGATTAGAAAGATGTTAGAGGAGAAAAAGACAAGCGTTTTCGAAATGGAAACGGCATCGTCTACAGGAAGACAAATGATGAACGAGTACTTTTTATGTCCCAGTAGGCATGGAAGAGCACATAATGTACAAATACCATGATGAGTTAGGGCATATAGGTAGAGACAAGATGATGAACGCAATTGGAAAAGCATATTGGTTCCCGAACATGAAAAGGAAAGTGTCAGATCACATTGAAAATTGTCTTAAATGCATAGCGTACTCACCGAAGACTGGAAAGGGAGACGGCTTGCTTCACAGTATACCCAAAGGAATAAGCCTTTTGACACTGTTCACATAGATCACTATGGGCCAGTAGACGCAGGAGGGCGAAGAAGCACATTTTTGGTAGTGATGGTTTTACAAAGTTTGTAAGACTATACACTACGAAAACAACAAACACCAAAGAGGTTATCGCTGCATTGAGGGATTACTCGGGCATACAGCAAGCCTAGATGTGTAGTTTCAGATAGGGTGTAGCTGTTTTACGTCATCAAATTTGAGGACTTTATGGATAGGTATAATGTGAAACACGTTAAGATTGCAACAGGGTCGCCACAGGCGAATGGTCAAGTAGAGCGAATCAACAGGAGCTTAGGTCCGATGATAGCGAAGCTTACTGAGCCGGAGAATGGACTTCATTGGGACGTGATAATTGAAAAAGTGGAGCATTCTTTAAACAATCAACATTGATACATCGGTAAGAAGCAGCTCCCCAGTGAGATGCTATTTGGGATAGCACAAAGAGGAGAGATTAGCGATGATTTGAGGGAGAAGTTAGAAGAGATAGCAGAATTAGATATTGTTAGAGAGAGAAATTTAGAAGAGATAAGAGAGTTGCAGAGGTTAATCAATCGCTAGCACAAGCTTATAACGAAAAGCATTACAACGAAAAAGAGAGCACCAAAAGAGTTTAGAGCAGGAGACGTATGTCATGGTGAAAAATTTTGACAACACTGCGGGAGTCTCGAGAAAAATTAGTGCTTAAAAGTACAAAGGACCTTACGTAATATCTAAGGTATTAAAGAATGACTTAGGTTTTTATTAAAAGACGTAGAGGGCTTTTCAGCTATCTCGCAATCCTTATCACGGCGTGTGGAGCATTCAAAACCTCAAGCATTGGCAAAACAGATAAAAAAGAGAAAAACATTTTTGTGAAATATGTAAACTGTAATTTTCATAATCTATTTTAAGAACAAAACATTGTAATATTAAATTAGGCTACTAAAAACTCGTGTATCGAGAAGGCTGATTTTTAGGATGGCAAAGTTATAAACCCACGGTTGTACAGCACTGATGTTGAGACCACTCTCTGAGCCCCCTCCTTGCTCTGACCTCTCTCACTGACGACTCTCTCTCACTGGAACTCTCTCGGACTGTATCGAACTGGGTAAGACGGAATTGTGCTAGGGCTCAGGAGATACGTGCGTATTGCTACCTAGGGAACAAAGTAAAGGTCTCTAATTGTGGGATTGTACTATTTTTTTCGTTCACCGACATTACTATCCCTAAGGTGTTCTACCTTCTTTTAATTTTTTGGCACCATAACTTAACATACTTTGGCCTTGGACATTATACTGTCAACCAACTGATAGAGATTGGCTTGGCCCCCGGGTTGAAAAGTAAAATAATTTCAATTAAATTTTTATTAACCGATAAACGAATTTTTCCCACCAAAACTTTCACAGGAGTTTCCAACCCTTGTGATGGAACTTTCAAAAACCCCGCCACAGTGCCCAAACTCAAGGAACAAGACATCTTTTGCTCTTACCGTTTAGGCCGTGCGTAGATTGCCAATGAATCAGTCAGTCGGTCAGGAAAAACTCTTTTAAATATATAGCGATAACCACAAAACCAAAAATTTCCCTACTTAAACTCCCGGAGTGGATTTAACACGTCTGCAAACTTGACACAAGCACAGAAAACGTAACCCAGTTGTCGTCAATCGAACTGCAACTGCAAGTGGCAGAAAATTCAGTAAAGCCAGCAAAAACTACTTACCTATCCACCCAACCAAATTAATTCCTAATGTAAATTTAATGCAAAACTTAGGCAGCACTCTTTTGCCGTGTTACCTTAAGCAAATTTGTCTTAAATTTAACCACCCTCCAGGGAGCACCCACGTGCTTTAAATTGCCAGAATTTAATGATACTTTGGCTTCAATTTGACTAGCACCCACCTTCCGGAGATCTTGCCTGAAGAAACTTTTGCACATTTCTATGTCATTGTCAAAATCAAATGGCTTTTGGTTTCATTTTTACGGATTTTTTTTTGGGCTTATCCCGAACCCTCATCACTGGTAACTGTAATAACAATAACAGCAACAACAAAAAAGCAACAACTATGCAACGTTTTGCATATTAATGCACAGCCAAACTCATCTAAAAAACAGAAGCTCAACTCGCCCCAGCAAGTTCCCCAACTCCAGATCCACATTCATGAGCTGTTTGACGTAGTAGATATTGTAAAATATGCAAAATAAAAGATAAAAAACTGAAAATCTTTCACGCGCACCCAAGGTATTATGCAATTTCCTCGGAATATACACATGAGTATATAACTTAAATATACGCCATATCTGACAGGTGCATTAACGAAGTTTCAAACGTTGATAAAAAATGATGTGAGTAGGAAAGCAATTTGCTTGATTATGTAGAACAGTCAACGGAATGATGGGCGACAGTCAGGAAGTGACTCAAAATGGGGGCATGGCTGGCTTTGGAATGGGTTCATAAATCGCTGACGCTTGACGCCAAAGCAGATTTGTCGCATAAGTCATGTCAAATTACAGGAACAGCAGACAGCAGAGAGAGGAGAAACCAAACCGAACTCTTCAGTAAAAATATGAAAAATTACATTCAATTAAAGGTGAGAGGTAAATGTGGCGTTGACATTTTTTGGAGAACTTTTGGCCCCGGGAAGAACAATAAATTGATTCTCAAAAAAAAAAAAAAAAACGAAAGCCAATGTATTTTGTGAGACATCTCTAATCAGCAGGAAATCAGCAAACTCAATTCAAGTCAGTTGGAGCGGCAGGCGAAAGATGTGCACGCTGAAAGTAAGTGGATGAGGAATACGAAGAGAGACAGTGTGAGTTAGGGATGGACTGTCAACTAAGTGTACTTTGATTTAACAACTTGAAGAGATAATTTATTTAATTTATATGGTTATAAAACTATTTCGAGAACTGTCCTAAATCATGACTTTATTGTAATTTCATTTAAAGACTAGAACACACTCGCGGTTTTACTACCTTTATTTGGACATAGATGTTATTGTAGTAGTGTAAGATGTGGGTGTGGTGTAAATTTGTGAGAAACACGTTTCTCATTCAATTTTATTTAATTCGTATCACTCTTATTCTTTAGAGTCAAACCCCATTAAAAGAGCTATACAGGCAACTTAAGCTTCTGGTAAAAATTTAAACAACTTTGAACTTGAGTCACTTAAAAAGTAATTTTAATTGATTATATTTAATGATTCGTCATTTATTTATGGTAAGAGCGAGTAGAATAGGCACTCATAAATAAATGTTTAATGCATTTTAAATATTCCTACGCAGAGCAAAAAAACTCTTAGAAAAATAAGTTGCTGTTATTTTTTTATTTGTTTTAAATGTTCTTGAAGAGAAAGAAACATTGTTCTTGAGGGGAGAACATTGTACTAGAAACACTTTTCTAATAACAAGAATAGGGGACATTCTGGCATCTTCTCAATTCCACTTCAACGGCAACTTTTCAAAAGTGGAATCTCGAAACACCAAGGCAAACAAGTTTTTCGTTTTGAAAAGTAGTGCTTATTAGTCGGTGTATTGAAAAGTAATTGCCAAAATAGGCATTCTTTCAGTTCCTAGATGTACATAAAGTAAATTTTCCTTAATTGTGTGATCAATTGGTCCATTAGTTTGCAAAAAGTAAAAAGAGAGAAATTTCATTCGGAATTGAAAACACAAAAACGAAACCAAAACAAAAAAATTATTTTTTTTAAGGAATTGTCCATCGCTAACCAACTACTTTTTTCCATTTTTATGGCAGTTTCTGGATACCATCTTTCATACTGAGAAAATTCCGTGAAGATCGGTTCAGCAGAACAAAATACACAAACAATCAAACATACTTTCACTTTCATATAAAGGTTGGAATTTAAAATTTGGCTATAATTAAATCGATATTTTTCAAGGTTTAACATTTATTGTAAAGGTTGGTTCATGTCATTTATTTATGAAAAACAATTTCGGTCAAATGACCACCAAGGCTGTCAAAGTATTTACTAAATATTAGTCACTTTCCGAATGACATTTGACGATTTTAAAGTCAAATTATGAATAGTTCAAAATTCAAACACTATATGGACCACCCTGTATATCAGCTGTGCTCCGGCTTTACTTAATTTTGCGATTTGTGATTTCAACAAATTCGTACGAATTCAGTTTCAAGTGCTCCCAAATTCGCAACTTTTTGTTATCGATTCTGTTTCATTCCCAATTCGTTTTGCAAGACTTCACGTGGCAGAAGCAGCTGTATCGACAAACTTATCGGTTATCGCCCCAGCCAAATCGAAATTTGTTGTTGTCAAAATATATTTTGCTGCTTGTGCAATTTGGGGAGGGTTAGTACAAAAATTGTTTAAGACAAGAGTTTTAATTTAAATTTTATAAGAGAGTCCACAAAAACAATCTAGAATAGACGAAGAATGTTAAAAAAGTTGGTTCATAGGAAGGCAGCTCTTATCTCTAGCGACATTTCCCATATACTTTTCAATTCACGGACTCATACGTCGCCGGTTTAATATCGGCGAAGTTTTACGATTTGCGAATATCGGAGCAACTACTTTTGCGATTTAGCGACGAAATCGTAAAATTTGCGAAAAGAAAATGGGAGCATGGCTGTTAGTATAGATTTTACAAAATTCTATATTATATTTTCGATTTCGCTTTGAGAGAGTTTATAATAAAGATGAAATGAAATGGTTTCACATTCGCAACCAAAGCAACTGCTACTCAGATCATAGAAATTTAGGAATCAGCATGGACCAACGATTTTTCTTTTGAGTACTGTCTGTGCTTTATTTGATCTGCCGACTTCGGCCTTCTGTTATCTTCATCGTTGCGCGTCTAAAGACTTCGGTACAACTTCTTGATGGTTCGATGGGTTCTGAAATGCTTCCTTCCTAATATGATAAATGGGTCTAATTATAAAGCCATAAATAGGATTTTTCCTACCTACAGCTAGGTTTGCATACCACAAAATTGAACTTTTTACACGGATTAGGGATTCCTCGGCTTATCCGGGAATAAATTTGGACTACTTGTGCTCCCTTACAAAGTTTGACTTGCATAATTTCCACATTTTCTTGATTTCTGTAACTAATCTTTTTAAAGTTGATTGAAAAGACAAATCTTGTTTACTTCTTTTGGTTGTTTTGCGCATCCCTGGTATGCAAGTTTAGTGATGCTTAAAACGAAACCATTGGCATTGTAAATGCTTTTGGCCCAAAGTGTCGTGCCATTTAAATGAGCTTGTCAAGTTGGATTTTCGCACATTAATCACAAGACAGAAAGAGAAAGGACGGAGGGAAGTGGACTGGAGTGGAGAGCGACAAGGGCTGCGGTTAATGGCGGAAGGAATGGGGCGCGGCCCAGTGTGGCCAGCTATTAGCACATGACTGGGGACTAAACAAATTACTTTGCAGACCTAATGACAGCTCGAAACAATTTTTCGGCCTCTGTCATCATCATCATCATCATCAACATCAGTCGCAATCACAGAAACAGAACCATGAAATGCGTATGGCAATGGAAATGGATTGAAACTTACCTATCATATTCGCGGTTATCCTCATCACAGCGATTGTCCTGCAGCTCACGCCAACTCTTGCCATGCCGACAGGTGGTGACCAGAACCATGTCGCGACCATTATGCAAATGGAAGAGAGAGTTGCGAGTTTCCGAGCCAATGCCATGCACGTAACTGCAAATGGAAAAGAGGAAAATGAAATTGATTTAAGATGTTTGAAATGTAAAATAGTTTTATAGAAGGCAGCGAAGCCGGAGGAACATGAACTCTTCTTTTCAAAGTTTTTACTAAAACCGGTCACCTTAACCAGCTATTGGAGCCAGCTGCGTGAAGTAAGCAGCCCTTAAATATAATCTTAATCTTCTCAGACTTTGCTGTTTGAGTGGGCGTTAAACTGTGGGATAGAGAGTAGCTCTACTTAAAACCTTTGAGGCTGCTTAAGTCAAACCTCCCAACCAAAATTTTCTTCAGCATTTGCATACTTGCTTTTACATGTATTGCATACATTTGGGATTTGTAGTGAAACTTGGAGAAAATGTAAAACTACAGGCCATAAGATTAAACTGTTTCGATTGTGCAGATCACATAAAGAGCGGCGGCAAAATCAATTGTAATAAACCAGAAGCCATGCGTAAGAAAGATGAGTTCGCTTAGATAAAAGAAAGTGGCAGTTGGAGAAGCTGGAATCTGCTCTGGCCGCAACCAAAGCAATTGAAACAAAAGACGTAACACACACGCACAGGGTTAGTAAACGTTTTCAAGTGTATGGCTAAACCAAATGGCATCAGCAGCAGGAACAACAACCACAACAACGTTCAAGCTTTGCGCCATCAGCAGTCAAGCAGAAAAAAAGAAGATGAAGGCATATGGATGAGTCTGTGTGTGTGTGTGTGTGTGTGGCAATTTCCTTCTGCTTGGCTTGCATTTGAGCAAATTTCATACACAATGAAGTACACACCACCACACAGATTGGGCAGCGCTGATTTCCGTTGCCGGACTGACCAGCTCAACCAACCAGTAGGACTCCAGTTCAGTTTCGTTTTTGGGCTTTAAGAGGCTAAGCCATAAGTTATTTGATTTAATCAGCGGGTCGTTGCCTGTGGGCTATTTGGTGGCTACGAATGGAATTGAAATGAAACAAATGTGGCTTAGGTTAGGTTAGAGATGCGTATGAATACACTGGAGCGGGGCCGGGGGTAGAGCAAATCTGAGCACACATTTGTACTGTAAGTATGTGGGTCATTTTTCTAGCTGTGGGATTTCTTACTCCAGGCATTTATTGAAGACTTTTGCGGTCAGAAATGAAATGGAAAATGAAAAACAAACTAAAGTGGAAATGAAAAATGTTGGTTTAGGTACGAAGAGTTCAAGCATGAACGTATTTATCTTGAGTTTTGTCTTAAAGTTATTGTTCAATAACAAGAAAATGGTAAGATTATGTGTCATATTTTACATGAAAGACGTAGTTTAGAAATGAGATGAAAGAACCCAATAAAATGAGTTTGTTATGATTAGAGCGAAAGTGGGTTTCAAATAATTTAAGAACGATGGTGGAAATCTGTGTATGAACAAAATTACTTAGGAATTTGAGAATATATTTATGACATACTAGATGGGATGCAAACTAAAAGTACGAACAAATTGTAAAAAGGGGGCTCAAAAGTAGTCATCTGATGCGAAGGAGTATCTCCTATAGATAATTACTGTAATCTTTGCAATAGGCTTTTCCGATTATGGTTCAGTGGGTAATTGTAGATGTCTTTGGTTTATAGGCTGTAGAATTATTTGAAAACGTGAAGACAAAGCCAACTTCGTCTGTGCCGAAGTTTTTATACCCTAGCAAATGTATTAATATATTAGAGTTTCAGAACGCCAGCATTAAAATCAACAATTTTTCCAAAAACCCATCCGACCGATTGGCAAAATTATAAGACCCTTTGCAAGGGTATAAAAGGCCGTCAATATGTGTGAATGTAGCGATAGGTATATAATTGTCAAAAAAGTCTTGCGGTATTTTTTTGAATTTTCAATTGTTCATAAAATTGGTTATAATTATGCGATTTAAGTCAAATATGCGCCGTTTTGTTCGAGCGAGTTCCCAACGAGATGCAACTTCATAATGCCCCTCTAAGAAGCTCGCTTCCCTATTGGCAAAAAACTCGGAGAGCCAATTTTCACAGGACTCTCTTGTGGCCAACTTGACTACCAAGCGTTCGCCATGGACAGAAAAGGGTAATCACTTGGTGCGAGATCCGGACTATACGGTGGATGCAAAAGAACCTCCCATCGAGCTCCCGGAGCTTCTGGCGCGTCACAAAGATGTGTGTGGCCTGGCGTTGTCCTGATGGAAGACAATTCGGCCTCTGTTGATCAAAGATGGCCTCTTCTGCATGAGTGCTGCATTCAAGCGGTCCAGTTGTTGGCAGTACAGGTCCGAATTGAGCGTTTGGCCATAGGGGAGCAGCTCATAGTGGATGATTCCCTGCCAATCCCACCAAACACACAGAAGAACCTTCCTGGCCGTCAATCCAGGCTTGGCCACCGTCTTGGCAGCTTCACCGCTTTTCGACCACGACCGTTTGCGCTTCACGTTGTCGTAGTGACCCACTTTTCATCGCCAGTCACCATCCGCTTCAAAAACGGGTCGATTTTGTTGCGATTCAGAAGCGATTCGCATGCATCCATACGGGCAAAAATGTTTTTTTGCGTCAAGTCGTGTGGCACCCATACTCGAGCTTCTTTTTGAATCCAAGCTTCTTCAAATGGTTTATAACGGTTTGATGACTCATGCCCAGCTCTTGGCCGATGCTACGGCTGCTACTATGCCGGTCTCTTTCGATCAATTCAGCGATTTTATCGCAATTTTCGACGACAGGCCTTCCGAATCTTCGATCACCTCTGCACCAGAACGAAAACGTTGAAACCATCGTTGTGCGGTGGAAATGGAAACTGTATCGGGTCCATAAACTGCACAAATTTTATTGGCACATAGATATTTGCCTTTACAGTGTAGTAAAAACGTATTTTCTTTATTTTGCTCCATGTTTGCGACGCTATAACTCACGAACGACTAAAAACAAACAACAATAAATCAAACACGTGTTAGCGCGTGAAAAGAGCTTTCCAAAAAGCTCTAGCGTGAACCGATGCGACGAATACAACTAGAACTACGCGCTTGCAAAGACAAGCTTGCGGAAATACAAAAAAATTTTAAAACAATATATTTTAGCGTTAACGTATTTTAAGACAGAAACGACGGTCACACCGTATATGGGCATCTCCAGCGTTTCGGTAACGCTCGTCAGATACATTTAAAGTAAAAATAGTAAAAATATAACGATTTGTTTTTATTATGAAAATATGATTAACCTTTAAGTTATAAGTAGAGCCTGGATATACACTCATGGACAGAAAAATAGGTGTAAAGACGATAAGTAGGAAATTTCCAAAATCAAGTTAAAAATGCCATGTCCTAAATACAATGTAGTAATTTGTAAGTTTGTTTTTAAATGAAATTCGGCAGTTCCCGATGACACATTTCTACTTCCATTTCTCATATACCCTTGGAGCATGATATATGCCTGCAAGATTTTTATATGGCAGCTATACGATACATTCATCCGATTTTGATCAAACTCGCCAATATTGTGTTGAGACAGATAATATTCATAACTGGAAAGACGCTACCATTGAAAACAAAAAAGTTTTTCTCACTAAACTATTTTTTCGACCGATCGTTCCTATGGCAGCTAAATGCTATAGTCATCCGATTTGGATCAAACTTGGCAGAATTCTGTGGTAGCATATAAGATTGATCAGTAACAAGTTCGGGAGCGATAGCAATGAAAACAAAGTTTTTCTTACTAAGACTTTTTTTTCAAACCTATATTTTGTATGGCAGCTATACTATATAGTTGTCCGATTTTCATAAATCTTGGTGGAGTTATGTGAAAGCATAGAAAACTTATAAATACGAGGTTTGGGAGCGATAGCGTTGAAAACAAAAAAGTTTTTCTCACTGAAACTACTTTTTCAACCGATCATTCCTAAGGCAGCTATATCCGATCCGGCCGGTTCCGACAAATGTGCAGCGTATTTGTACCAAAAGACTTCGTGCAAAGTTTGGTTAAGTAAGCTTTAAAACTGACGGAGGAGATAGCATAGAAACAGACGGACAGACGGACCAGACGGACATGGCTATATCAACTCAGATCGTCATGATGATCAAGAATACATATGGGCTAATCCTGCGTTGCGGACGTTACATTTGTACGCAAATTTGCTTGTTAAAATTAACACAGCTGGCGTCCACATTGGTATATTTTAATAATTTTTTTTGCAAAATGCAGTTCTTTGGGAGTACTTTCAAACCCAATTTAAAATAAAAGGTTATCTTTTTCTGAAAAAAAGTTATGCTTGTTTAAAGTTCCGTTGCGGACATTACAAAAAATGGAAGTCGACCTTGAGGTTTATGTACATTTCCACATTTTTTAGCGAATTTTGGACAATAAACAAAAAAAGTCATATCACAAACATTAAGTGGAATAAAAGACGATTTCAACCCAGCTTTCAAAAGAATGATAAGTCGTCCCGTTATTAAAATCTCTTCATTTTCGGTCTGTTGCGGACGTTACATTGCGGACGTTACACTTTTTCCATAAAGCCAAACTGTATAAAAAAAATTTTTTTTGTTCATCCGATTGACTTGAAACTTGGTTTGTAAGCATTGTATGCGAAATAATTCGACACGTGTTTTCCCGATTTTCGAAAATCCGCCCACGTGGAAAATGGCCGGAAAATTCTGCATGCAAAAAAAATTATTTTTCATCCGATTGTCTTGAAACTCGGTTTGTAAGGATTAAATTCGATTTCATTTGTGATTTCATTTTCCGATGTTGGAAATACCGATTTTGCTGGTTTGCCCTCGATATTTATCAATTATTAAAATTAATATAATTTTAACACACTTTTTGTTACTTTGAGGTTATGTTTTTCGGATTCTCGACCACCTAGAGCAATTTAAAGCCCAGATTCAGATTCAGCAGGCAAAAATCCATTATAACCACCTATTTCCACCTCATAATACTAAAAAATTTTTTGAGTATTATCATGCCGTTGCGGACGTTACACATTTTGGCATTAATTTTTTTCAAAAAAATGTGTAATAAAGGTTTTATTTTTTTTTCATCAGATTAAAGGGCATGAATAACTCTGTTTATTAAGCCAGTTTGGAAAACCAAATTATTAAAATTCATTCTGTTAAATTAAAAAAACCCTATTTTGCGTTGCGGGCGTTACACACAGTAAACCGATTTTTAGTTCAAATTTTTAATATATATTAGATATCTTACAAATATAACGAGTACCTTAAATTAAAGAAAATGAATCCAATTTTAAGTTTAGCTAAGCTCAAAATACTGAAACGACTGTTTTTACCATTTTTTTGACCAATATAAAAACCCTTTTTTTCAAAAATTAATACAAGCAAGAGGTAAGTGCAGGTATGCCTCTGCCAAGAACAAACAAACCACCGTAGAACAATATTGCTTACATATTTTGAAGCTTGAATATGTATCCTATTATTCTATTAACAAACATTTGGATTTTGGACAACTTTAAATTTCAGCCCTTGGTTTAAAAATTTTCGGATTAGCCCATATACTTTATGTGGTTGGAGATGCTTCCTTCTATGCGTTACAAACATCCGGACAATTTCAATATACCCTCTCCAAGGGTATAAAAACAGTCTAGCACGGTAGAGGCAATATAATAGTTGGGAGCTGCTTTTCATGGCAAGGCATAGGCCCGAATCGATACCAAAATCGATCGTTTTGTTTATAAAGATATAATCGAGACTTTAATACTGCCGATACGAATGCGGACAGACGTTGTAAATACAATGGAGAGAACAATTTAAATAGTAAACTTTGTGTATATAGAAAACCGTGTAAATAGTGAGTGAATAAAAGCACGAAAAAAGAAAAAATACCCGTTTACAGCTTCTTGCTTCAAGAGATTCCTCCAGACATCATTTCAAAGCAGCTAAGCAAAATATGCATTCGATTTTTGAGCACAACGAGTTTTACTGTTTCAAATTCATGTATGGGAAAGGCATTAACATTTACGGTCAAAATAATACTTAGCATAGCAATTGTTTTTATTGGGACCACCACTTCTGTAAACTCAACTGATTGATATTCGGTTTATTACAGACTCCTAAGATTATTTAAGTCTCCCTCCATCTTTCTAACAAATGACCGACAAAGATTTATTCCAGAGGTGCCCAGACTGAGCTTACGCACGCGTGAAGTGAAATACTAATGCAAAAAATTTATTTTAAACAAGAACAACTTTTATAAATTTCTGTGAGTGTGGGTGTGCCGGCTCAAATAGCAAAAAGCGCTGGGGCCTCTGCAAGCGAGGCGAGTACCGACTACGCTAAGCTATTTTCTTGTTGCGTTCGAGTTTGCGAGAGGCTTTGGAGAGAGAGCAGAGAGACACATATGACGTTGTTGTTGCAGGTAAGAACGCAACAACAACAAAACACAGAGCGCGCATATGAATTTGTTTGGCTTATGGAGAGCGTGGCTGCTATACGCTCGAGCTATTTTTTTGCGTTACACAGCATCACATGCGTGGCTTGCGCAATGGACATGGGCGCCCCTGATTTAATCCTTCGATTAATATCCAAATTTTCCATTTCTTTAACAAAATCCGTTGAATTTTTTAATATTGGACGATCAAATAAAGAAATATCGAGAACGTTGGAGTAGAGCTTCTGATGAGATGAGCTTCTGATGAGAAAGACTGAAAATCAAGTGATAGATTGAAAAGAATAAGCAAAGGTCTTTATCATTTCTGCAGTGAATCGATAAATAATCTTGATTACTTAATATCTATAGAAGATAAGAACCACCTAACTGCAAAACTGTGGGAGATATGATAATGAGAGACTTCCGAATTGCAGGGGCGGAAGGGGCGAGGCCAAAGTGGAAAACAATTTTGATGTGCCTGCCAGTATAAGAAATTTATGTCCCATAAATAACAAACCTCTATCTCTTACCATCTCTGAGATCACTTTGATAACTTACGATGGTTGGTTTGAAACTCTCTCGATAAATTCGTTGGTTAAAGATTTAATTTTCTAATTAGAAAATCTAGTTAGAACACCAGATGTTCCAATTAAAGATTCATCTCTAAAACAGGGCTGAATCTCTCGTCAAAAAATTTCCCCTTTTTTAGTTATTGGTTAATTTGATGTTTAAATGAAATGTTTTTATTGTGTTATTATAGAAATTTAGTCATATTTTCCCTAAATAATGGCATAGTAAAAACTAATACAAACATATTTAATTTTACTATGTGTTAAAATCAACTAATTTGCTCTTTGATATGAATATGAACACATTTAAAGATCAAATTTTCTGTGCCTTTTATAAATGAATAATCTGGGAAATTCGAACTTGATAATTACAAGTGATCTCATGTTTTTAGGCAAATGGTAAATTCGATTTTATACAAGTAGGGTACTAGACGCTTTGCCACCAGCGCGTGGAATAGCTCAACCGTTAGAGAGAAAAAGCATTCCAATTGTGTTCAGACCAATGGCTCCGAGTTCGAAACCCACAGTAAGTAAACATTTTTAAATTTGATCTCTAATATAAATCATTGCTTTTCAGAACCCAACTGGTTGGTAGTGGCTCCAATGAGATTCCTGCTCTTGATTCAGAACAAACTAAATGGATATAAAAAGTTAATAATAAATAATAATAATTTAACATTTTCATATTTAAATTAAATTTTTTTTCATATTTAAATTAAAGTGTACACACTTTTATATTTACGAATTACAAATTTAACGCTAAATCAATGGTGAAAATCTTAAATTCAAAGTGTAAATATTATTTCAATTCATTTTTCCCTCAGTGTTCTTGCAAATTCTGTTTGTTTTGGCACAAAGCACGTTCATGTATGCAAGCAAGTGAATAAGAACGTCCAAAAACAAGAGTACAGGGTACAAAGGAACAGGTTAGAAAAGTACTGTAACGCTATTATTTGTTAATTTGTCTACGTTTGCTTTTGTCATTTAAAAATACATTTGACTTAAGTTCAACTTTGTAGCGGTGCCCATTTGGGCTGTGCGTAGATTTTTGGGCCTTTTCGTTGTAGAATTGTGGTGTAAATTGGGATTGTTGTTCGGCCGTCTTCTCGTTCTGCGGTTAAACCACTTTTTGGCTCAGGTTTTCTCCTACGCAAAACCAAATCTCGTTGATTATATATAAATAGTTTGTTTAAAAAGATAAAAAGACTAAAATAATTTGTTATAATAAAATTTACGCATTAGCTGCTATAACATGCCAAACGAATAGCCCACAGTTGTCATTGCTGGCGCCATTTTTATAATTGCAGAAAAAATGGCCAATTGTTGCCAATATTGGATTTAATTATGCATTTGGGAAAAATGCTACATTTTAATATAATTAAAAAAATAAAATAATGAAACATCTAACACATTTTACCAATTTTAAAGTTAACATTTTAAATACCTAAAAATTTAATCAGAAATTGAAATCTGTGCAATGGATTTTGGAGTCGAAAATTTCTTAAATATTTTATATCGATCTTTCTAAAGATTTGCCTGTTTGAGGTCCTGCAAGTTGTGTTTTCAACACTTGCTTACTACACCTAAAACACAAAAGATTCTCAACCCACCCTCGCAGACCACTTTCTTGTCACTTCTTTTCCTTTAGTTGGCTCATTTTATGGGCATTTTTGTTGTTTTTGTTGTGGCTGGTGCACTTAAAAATATATTTACTTATATTTTGCTAAAGTAAAAATGCATTTTACTACCTGCTAGCCTAAGACCAAGTCGGGCTCTCCGTCCGCAGGCCATCACAAGCTCGTCTCCATTTTGTTATTGTTATAGTCTGCACTGAGATTTAATGCCAGGGGCGTTGCTGTTGCTGCAACTCTGGTTGCATTATGCCAGCAACGACGACGACACAATTTTTGCTTTATGGTTCTCCACACACACACACAAACACACTCCCAAACATAGAAAAGAGAAAAACTCTTTACATAGCCGGAGATATTGCGCATACGCCACGTTTCAGCTTTATGTCCAGGGCTTGTCATGTGTTTTACAAAAGCTTTTGAAGTTGCATGCAGCAGAAGCGGCAGCATAGATAAGCTGCTTCAGACGCAGCTTCAGCGAATGCTGCATAACTTCAGGCAAATGTCCAGCTCCGTCCGCCATAAACTTATGTCGTAAGGCTAAGACATCAACACCATGTGGACAATGGGGAAACACAGAAAAACGCTGCACACCCACATTCACACATTTAAAGCTCATTTAATGCGCGCATAAATTATTCCCTTCGTCGGTTTCCACAATGGGAGAAACCTTTTCGCGTCCTGGGCATACTCAATTATTTCAGATTATGTTAGGATTAGTGGTCAGGACTGGTTCAATGTGCTGGCTTTGCCTGGTTATTGCACTTTATTGTCATTCGACTGGGGCGACAGCTTTTAGTTTTCTTGTTTTTGGGTTTTTTCTTTTGAATGGAGCTCGTAGCTTTTCCGTAGCTTTTGGCCCAATCAATATTTAATTGACCCATTTAAGGCATAAATTACATTACAACAGCCCAATGTGAGTTCGTTGCTGCCATTAAAAGCATTTTTATACGCTTTCAGCTTCCCGGTCGTCCGCCTATGCATTTAATTTATATTAATGTTGTTACATCTCCCCCTCCACCTCTCTTTCTCTCTTGCTGCGCCGCCTTTCCCAAATTAATTTACACACGCGAATCTGCAAATCCCAAATGCCTAATAAAATGTGTGTCGTCCCCATTAAAATTGGTTCTGTCTGTTTGTCTGTCATATTCAATCAGTTTTGTTATGCAAATAAATTGACGAGTAAATGCTTAAACAAATGTTGTTGAATTTTTTCTCAGCTGCAAATTGGTTTTCAATTCGATTCAAAAATTTAACAGATGTGATTACACTTAGTTCACATTATGAATGCAAGCGTTTGTATTGAAATTTTAAACATAAATTGAAGTCTGCTTTGATTTCATCATTTAAATAAGCGCGTTCACTTAAAAAGAATAATTATGAGTTACGATACAACCTAATCTAAGTTACAATTTCTCATTTTAAGAACAATTTTTATACTCTCTACCAAGGGTACACAGAGAGCAGGGTTTGCCAACTAGAGCGAGGCCAAAAAGGCAGAGTATATTGGTGTGTGAAAATCAAGTGGCGCGAATCAGATCCGACCTACTTCATCGATTGCTGGCCAGCTACTGAAAAGCTGTTTGCTCTCTTGGCACAAGAATCTGTATGCGCTCGACTAAACAGTGCAACTACTGCTTGCGTTTAAACATCTGCAGAGTGCTCACATAATAGTGCATCTATCTGCTTGAGTTTGAACACAAGTGCGAGGGCACCCAAAAATAGATTAGGATAAGGCATTCCCAAATGGGCGGGTCACATTTGTTAGCTAATTTGCTAGGATCTAATCAAAAAAGTTCAGCTATATGAAAAGTGTAAAGACAGCTTTACTATATGGTTTGTGTATCAATGATCTTTCACAGGTTTTTAAGTCAGATCAAGTCTAAATGGGTGCGTATAACTGTCTGTGGGGCTATCTTCTCCTGTTTTTTTAAATGTCAACTTGACCTAAATTAACTTCGATCTTGGTGTAAAGTCAATTTGCTCTATCTCAATCAAGATAAATGTAAATTCATGTCGTTTAAGCGCACTAATCCTGCTGAGAGTACATACTTTATTGATAAACAAGTGAGAAAGTCGGTCAAGCCCGACTATAATATACTCTGTACCTAGAGTAGGAGTTCAATGCAGTGTTGTTGCTGCGCTCATCTCCAAGTTTTTCTCTCTCTCCCCTCTCTCTCTCTCTCTATCTAACATTGTGCGGCGATGGTTGTGAGAGGGAGGGAGGTGGGTGGCGGGGGTGATTCACTTATTTGCTTATAACTTGAGAACGGCTCAACCGATCTTTGCCATTTCGGCAAATCGATACAGATTGCTAATGACTAACTATCTCTAAAAGATACCAATCATCTATCTACAAAACTGTGGGAGATATGACATTTTTTCGAAATTGCGGGGGGAGGGGAGGTTCGTGGCAAAAATTGAAAATAAACTTGATCTGTCTGCAAGTATAAGAAGCATTTGTCCCATACATGCCAAACCTCTATCTCTTATCATCTCTGAGATCTGTTTGTTCATACGGGCGGACGGACGGACGGACAGACAGACAGACGGACGGACAGACGGACATGGCTATATCGACTCGGCTGTTGATGATGATCAAGAATATATACAATTTATAGGGTCGGAAATGATTCCTTCTCCCTGTTACATACTTTTGCACAAACTTAATATACTCTATGTACCTTCGGTTCAGAGTATAAAAATCTGTGCACCCCGAATTATCTCAGTTCATGACCTGGGTGTATTATTTGATCTCATGCTCTGCTTTAACGATGAAATTTTGAGAAAATTTTACCGACCGAAGTTTATTTACCCTTGGAGTACGAAATATGCCTGCCAGTTTGTTATATGACCTATCGTTTCTATGGCAGCTATAAAAAGGCGATGAAACTCAGCATTGCCCACACCAAAAGACCGTAGGTGTAGTCACGGTGTGATTTTTCGTCTCTCCTCTTAAGTCTTGTGAACTGAAACTTGCAGAGCAATACTCCGTTTTCGTCCGTAGTCTTTGCAAGTGTCCGCCACGATCCCTTCAGATTGTGTGTGATAACTTTCAATGTTTAAATTGCTTCTGTCGAAGAAGGAAAAATTACAAACCTTTTACTTTTCTCAGCTTCAACTTTTTTCCACTTGTCAATATGAACTCTTGCTTCTGCTTGAAAAAAAGCCGCAGGAAAATCAAAAACGATTATTGAGCAAAAAAAATCAGCATTAGTAGACGTCGCTTTATGATTTCGGTTTTGATTTTGCTGGTGATTTTGTTCAGTGGCCTAAGTCGAAGCAGCGGTGTCGCCAGGATATTTTCTTGGAAATTACAAACCCAAAATTTATCACAACGCAAAAACAACTTCAACCGAGCAGAGCCGAGTAACGGTAAATATTTTGTTGTGTGTGTTTAAAGAAATATCGCGACGGGAAACAAACAAAATGCAAAAAAAAAATGGAAAGGCCGTCGACTTCTCAAAGCGAATACATGCTGCTGCTTCGACTTAGGCCACTAAACAAAAATAAAATAAAAAATGATGAAGCGACGACTGCTGCTGCTGCTCGCTTTTTTAATAATAATTTTTTGCTTTATGTACCTTCGGTACAGAGTATAAAAAGAACTGCTGCTAAAAACAGTTAAGTCTGAATTGATAAATAGTAAACCCCAAATGAAAAATATTGGATGTGGCTTTTGTATGCAAGACACCTGCTGACATAGTCGAAGAGACAGATCAATTCCCCTAGTTCATTCCTTAAGCTAAGTTCACACAGGCAGATAAATAAGCCAAATTTTTATTAAAATATAGATGATTAAAGATTTTACAGGAATTAAAACAAAAGCTATAGTTTCATACGAATATAATTTGATCAAATATAGCCGGAAAGATCCACAAATTGGCCTATACCGCCAAATTTTCACAAAAATTTGTCCAAATTGTTTGCCTGTGTGAACTTAGCTTTAGACCTATTGCTTAATCTCCCATAATAATATCAAGTTGTTCCAAAAGAAAAACCTTCTCCTCTTCTCTAAAATGCATGCTTTATTTTTTAAAATTGGCACGCAATAAATAAAACAATAGTTCAGAGAGTGACAAGGCGCTGCCAACTCACTATTAGTGACTTTCCAGCCCTCCCGGTGTGACCGTTGCGGAAATGCCCAAATTCATAAACCATCTACATGAGACAACCGATTGCACAAAATCCACCTAGTTGCGAAATCTAGGTGGATTTCGATTTGAGCAAAAACAGGAACATGAGAAAACGGCCCTTAGTCGAGATTAGTTAATACTATTTCATTTTGTAATAAAAGCCTTAACCATATTGAAATATGCAGAAATATAATCGATATATCCCAAAACGTTAGGATGAAATTAAATATTTAATTGAAGTAAGAAGGAATCCCACCTTTATTTAAGCTGATTCGTTCAGCAATAAACCTCCTTAAGCCCACTCTAAATTTAAACATGGGAATCCCATCAATTTCTAACATATGTTCTTGATTTAAGTATATATTTCCCCCCGCGGAATGGACGAAATAAAACACAAATTGGGTAATCTACTTAAGATAATTCTTTTCAAACATTGTCGATTGCACTTTTTGTGGCCATTAAACAGAAATTCGAGCTGCAAGCTGCATTCGTCTCTGCGGCTTCTTGACCATGGGTCAGTGTAGCGAACACATCCGCCTTGCGAAAAAAAACCAGCATCGATCCGTATCAATCAGGGCATGTTGCCCTGTCAATGTTGTCAAAGTTATTGCAGATAATGCTTGACTCGCTTGTGCCATGGGGATGCATGTGTGTGTATCCTTAAGCTCCCGAAATGCGATGTTATCAACGTTTTAGATACAAGTTAAGCAGATGGAGCAGCAGCAGCAGGGAACAGCAGAGAGGATGTGGCCTCGAGTCTCGTTCTCGACTTACAGGCAAATTTCAGCTCATACAATTTGCAGTTAGCTCTCGCCTCATGCTTGACTAACTGCCTGACTTGGTTGCCAATCCTCCCCATCCCCCGCCTCCGCTCCGTCCTCTCCTCCTGCTGTGTGTGCAAGTTCATTGTTGTTGTGGTTTGTTGGGTTTTATTGTGTTTATATTTGGCTTAAGGCATCAATTTGCTTTTGTATATATAAACGAGTATATTGAACGCGGCGAGGACGACTCTGCATGCCAATCGTTATCAGCAAGCCAGTCTAGGCCAGAATAATACAAATATGTGTATATATGTACGTGGAGCTAGAGCCAGGAGCCGCCAACAATGCATCGATTACATAATCCATTTACACAAATGGCATTTTAAATACATTATTGACAAAGCGTAGCGCACTTCAGTGCAACGTTGCGTATGCTTAATATCCAACAATGCGTTGCCTCTCGTTGCCGGGGCAAATTCATTTCAAAGAGCTGAGCAAATAGAGCAAATTGGTAGAGGAGCACTGGGGAATGCGCATGCATTGTGTTCTATTTAACAGCTGTTTAATTAGTGGAACGCAATGCAATTATTAAAACTGGATAGGGTCAGTCAGGACAACGCAACGGGGGTCGGGAATGGGGCAGGGGGAGGAAAGCCAGCAATGGTTTAACCACATCTTACTGATTTATGGTAATGTTAATCACTGTCGGAGAGTACATCTGCTGCTTCAATTTATTTTCTTTTAATGAACCGACTTGCATGCTCATTGTAATTAGTGTTGGGTAAAGCTTGTTCAATTCACTGAACATGTTCGCTTGTTCTTTTTTTCAAAGAGAGTCAACTCACTTAAATTGCTCAATTTTTCAGTTGTTCGGTTGTTCAGTTAATCAGCTTTTCGATTGCTCGACAACCCCAAGGAATGGTGCTATTATTAGCTATCATTCGAACTAATTGTAATCCTTATTTGCTGTTCTCACTGCAGAATTTTGACTATTTGTTTGATTTATTGTTGGCCTGTTGGCCAGTCCCCCAGCCGCCTATACAGTGTGGCAAAAACGGTATATCTTTCGTATATATGCAAAATTTTGTAGACAGATGATTCGTACCTTTTATAAATATTTAGAGTCTATTTCTCTTCTTCTCCAAAAAAAACTGGTGTGTGTCAGATAAACTTCAAATTTACTTAACAGACGGACAGGGAGGACAACGAGACAAAGCTAAATCGACTTAGCTCGTCATTCTGATCAAATATATATATTTATGGTGTCGGAGATTTGTTCAACTTCTGGAAATTATAATACATTTTCAAGGTATAAAAAGGGAAAGCTTTCGTAAAATTCCGACAGGCCTCCTACGCTCGGTCGAACTCAGACAAACTAAAATTTCCGTTCATACCCATCGGAAATCTCGTAGTGCCGTTTGTAATTTTTCCGACACCCACCCGTCGGAATGTCAGCAGCAAAAGTTCGAAAAAAATCGTCGATTGGCATAATTTGAATCCAATGGTAACTTCTACATTCCATATATCCTCTACAAATCCCTAAATATTTGCAAATACAATTAGCTAAATTCAAATGCAAGCAAATCAGAGCAGTGAGACCGTTTCACACTTGGTGGTATTTTGATGAAGGGTGGTATTTTGGCGTTGAACAGTCACACTGCATCGTCCGCTGGGTAACCCATCGGAATAAGTTGTCAATTTAGCTAGCGGACGATTTAGTTTGTCTGAGTACTAAGCTTTACTTGTTACTTTCTGTGACAGATAGAGTTAATCAAGATAGCACAATGTGACAAAAAAATTTAAACAAAACTTCTGGGATGGGATATAGCGTAGTTTGTAGGTATAGTTAAATAGATTTATGTGGCAAACTAGAATTTTTTGGGGCACATCGAAATTTAAAATTGCGGAAAAAATCCTTTTTTTCGCACATGCGCTCACTAATACGCCCATAGCTTCGTCTAATATCTTCTTCTCTTCTTTATTGGCCATCACAACCGTTTGACGGTCTGGGCCTCTGCGATCAATGCTCTCCAGTCGCTTATGTTCCGTGCGAGCTGGCACCAGTTAGTTACACCAAGCTTGGCAATGTCTGCCCGCACCTGGTCGTCCCATCTTAGTCGAGGTCTCCCCTGTTTGCCACTGCCTCCATAGTCACGCCAATCGCCGCTTCATCCGCTGCTGTCATTGTCCATGCTCTGCGCCGTATTGCAGGACTGGGAAGCGCTGGTATAATTTGCGCTTGATGCTCTTGAGGGCCCCTACTTAGCACGTAGTAGCATCGGTTTGCAAGAGTGATCCTTCGTCGTTGATTTCCAGGTTATCGTCGTTCGGGGGGTAAACAAAATCCTCTACAACTTTAAAGTTGTATTCTCCCATTGTAACAGATTGTCCAAGACGCAAGGACTTTTTGTCCGCGGATACTAGGTATTTCGACTTGTCCTCATTTACCACTAAACCCATTATTTCAGACTGCCTCTCAATCTCTTTAACGCGGACATTGAAATCACAGTTTTATTTTACCTGATAAGTCCTTACAAATGTGAGGGTATCTTCGAAAATAATTCGCTAATTCACTTGAAATTTTGTTTGTGTTTACTTAAATGTATGTAAATTAGGAATATGCACCCATTACCCCCCACCTAATACCAAAACGTAGCCAACGACCATCTAATATCTATACTGCAGATTTGCTCGGTCGAACCCAGTTCACTTTCAGACAGCAACCGTCGTCATCACGAACTCGAACCGTCTGAACCCCATCTCACTCCAACCCATCAGCCAAGCTATGGCGCAAGCAAAACACAACCACGACAGAGCAAGGCAGGGCGAGGATCGAACCTGAGCGCCATAGCAGTGCAGTTGACAGCGAAGAGGGACTGAGCAAATCTGCTATCTAGATTTCTCTCATCTGTGAACTAGCGAAAAAGAATTAAAACTGCTCAAAAACTGCCAGTCTTTATTTTTGCGTCACTTAGTCGTGGAAAAGTTGCTTTTAAATGATGAAAGGCTTTCTGTCTACATCCAGCTTCTTTACGAATTGCTTGATATAGCCTAGTTTTAAATGCAGTGAAAGCAAAATAATATTTTCGGAATTCAATAAAGGGATGTTTAGGACATTTTTGCTACCAATTCGAGGTATCGCACGAGGTGTTTTTTTTTTGCGTTGATACCGTTTTGCTGCTAACTGTCCCTTTCTCTTTACAGTGTGTTTATTTTATTGTTATTAACAAATTCAAAAAATAATGAGTCTAAAATATAGGCATGTGGCTTTTTTCTAAAAAGTTAAACACTTTAATCCAATATTACTCGATTTTAATACACTAAGGAAGAAGTAAAATTACATGTTTTTTGAAACTGCATACCAAAAGTAAATAATTTTATACTTTGACTTATTAATTTTCGTTTCAAATACGAAAAAGTCGCAAAAAACTTAAAAAAACCAAATTTTACATGTGAGCTACAAATTATTAAAAAGTAAATTGTAGTAAATTATTACAAGTTAGTGTAGGAAGCAAGGTCAAGGTTTTATAGTTGGATATAACCATATATTTTTACATGTAGCTACAAATTATTTTAAAAATTAAATTGTAGTAAATTATTACAAGTTAGTGTGAGGAAACAAAGGTCAAGGGTTTTTCGGAGCCTACTGATGGACCTTGGCGCATTACTCAGCAAAGATCAAATGCTACTTTGCACGACGACGATGAGAAGTATGCAAAGCTCCGTCAAAAATTATCAGCAAAACTGAACGGGCGGTAAGAAGGGCGTTTTCAGAGATTGAGAGGCAGTGTGAACTAATGGGTTTAGCGGTAGCCGAGGACAAGACGAAATACCTAGTATCCGCGGACAGCGTCTTGGACAATCTGTAAAAATGGGAGAATACAACTTTAAAGTTGTAAAGGATTTTGCTTACCTCGGAACGACGATTACCAGCAACAACAACATCAGTCTGGAAATCCGACGAAGAATCACTCTTGCAAACCGATGCTACTACGGGCTAATTAGGGAGCTCAAGAGCAGAGACCTCAAGCGAAGAACAAAATTAGCCCTATACAAGTCGCTTATCATCCCAGTCCTGCAATACGACGCAGAAGCATGGACAATGACAGCAGCGTATGAAGCGGCTATTGGCGTGTTTGAACGAAGGATTCTTCGGAGGATTTATGGACCTTTGAAAGTTGGCGATGATTTCCGCATTCGAAATAATGACGAACTGTATGAGCTCTATGGGGACACCTGTCTGGTCAAGCGCATAAAGCAACAGCGGCTGCGCTGGTTAGGACATGTCACCAGGATGGACAAAGAAGCTCCAGTAAAAAGAGCGTTTATATCGAATGCGGCTGACTATGGAGGAAGAGGCAAACAGGGGAGACCTCGACTAAGATGGGACGACCAGGTGCGGGCAGACATTGCCAAGCTTGGTGTGACCAACTAGTGCCAGCTCGCACGGAACATAAGCGACTGGAGAGCTTTAATCGCAGAGGCCCAGACCGTTAAACGGTTGTGATGGCCAATAAAGAAGAAGAAGAAGAAATGTAGAAAACATAGTTTGAGACATACGATTTTTTTATTTTATCAACCTCGAAAATACGGGTTTTTACCGTTATTTAAAATTTCGATGTATTGGTCAAAAAGCATTTTTCAATCAAAGTAGTGACGCCATCTATTAGTCAAGTTATGACCAAAAGAAAGTTCGTTGCCGCAACGCAACAGCAGCGGGCTCTGTGAAATAAGGTCGCCTGAATTAAGGTCGGGGTGTATTTTCTTTGGCGGTCTAGTTTCATTTTTCAAAGTGAATTAAGGCCGCGATCTTAGAATGAAACTAGACCCAGAATGAAAAATAGCAAAACAAAAATACTATCAGAAAATGGAACCTCTAAAAAGAACACCCTTAAATATCGATTTTCTACAGTTCGCTCGTCTTCATATCTACTTTAAATTCAATATCCGTCAATTTTACCCATACAAACCCCATCGTATACGCCTGCTGATGACATAAACACTCTTAACGAGCCGCCATTCTAGTTGAAGTTTCGCCACCTGGTGCATTTTGCATCACATTACAAATGAACAAAGTATGCATTCAAGTGGAGCACTTGGCTCACAAAAAAAACTGCGCAAACATCATCAGCATTATCATTATCGTTGCCCCTTGGGCAATCCACCAACAAACGCACACGCCACAAAGTCATTTACCCATCAACAACAAAATTAAAAAGTTTTGCACGTTTCGCTCAACAGATGGCGCTGCCCATCGATATACTGAAATGCAATTGACGATGAGCCGTCAATAAATTAAAGTGCACGCTCTCATTAATAAATATTATCTCATAATTGGGCATTGGCTAATACACATTATGGCACATACATAGTTTTCTTTTCGGTTTTTGGTGCCTGGCAAATAATGTTTAACAAAATTTAACAATATTTAAAAGATATTTAAAATATGCACGCCACTGAGAAAATGAAATGCACACGGAAACAACATGAAACCAAAAGAAAACTAAAGAAAAGGAAACCACAGCAGCGGCAGCCGAAACCAGCCTGAAACTAATGGAACTAATTGCTCGTCGAAAGGCGGCCAGGTGATGATGAAGTGCTGGGGATTGGCATGCAAAAAAAAAACTATTGTTCGAAACGAAAGTGAAATGCCAATGCCAAGCTCAAAACTCCAAGACCTGCGCTTTAGTAATTGGAGCAACTGCAGTGCCAGTGGAAAAGCGCTGAAGTATATAAAAGCAAGTGTTTGGCGCGCAGGCGCCGCCAGTTGATATTTTGTGCAGAGTGGCAGACAAGGTCGAATTAGGAAACGAGAAGTTAATCATAGTGGGAAGCTGCTACTTGCTGCCTGTGGGAATATATTTGTAATAATTTTCTTGCTCGACATGAGGAAGCATTGCGTAAGTAAAGCAACAACAAACAAGCACCAGAGAAGTTTTAATTGAACTAAAACGACACGGGATTATGTACATATACCCCATAGATCAATGGGTTTTGGCTGTTGTTGCTGCTGATAAAACTGATTGCTATAAATGCCGAACAGCAGGCAGACGAACACAGGTGAGTGAAAGAGAATTTCAATTAATATAAGAACAAGATATGTGATCTCAAGAAAAGAAAAGGAATGGGCGTTCAGATAAACAGCATCTTGATCCGATTTTTTCAGCCAGGCAGCTGCAGGAAGCCGTTTTTTTTTAATTTAACATAACATATCAAACCCAAATTTCGATATGTCCTCTGAATGTGTGCAATGTAAAAAAAAAATTGTTTTTGAGGACTGATCAGTGATCAAGTGTCTCTGGTGAATGCGAAAATAACAATTGATCACTAAACTAACAAAGCTACGATTAGTTAATAAGATTTAATAATTTAAGAAAAGTGATCGGTTGAGAAGTAAAGTAATCACTCGGAAATACCTTAACAACACTTTTCCATTCTGTGAAACGATTCATTTTAAAGGATCATTCTTACCAATCAAGTTAGCTATCTAATAAAAAGATCAGTGAATGATCGACGAATCAAAGTGAATCTCATTTACAAAGAATATGGACATCTCACTGGAATCAGACAGAATAAAACTAGGAGAAAGCTTACTGCAAGTCGAAAATAAACGCCCAACAGAAAGAACCAGAAAAATCCGTTTGAGAATATTTCTTTATAAAAAAAAAAAATTCAATTTTAAAATTATCAGCTATTAAAAGGGTTACTAACCTCACCAACTATTTACGTCTTCCTTTTGGTGTTAGGTGTGTATTGTTTTATGGTTTTGAGCAAATATAACTTATATGACCTCGAGTTATTAAAGACACATTTTAAAGCTCAACTAAGAGTGCAGGGAGGTATTTTTTTTCGCTAGAAATTTCTAGAAGCTGACAACTCGAAGCTAAGTTCACACAGGCAAAATCAAAGTATAATGAACATTTGGCTAAATGAAAATTTTCGGCCATATTTGATCAAATTATTTACGGATGGCCAAATTTTTGTCAAGATTTGGGCAAAACTTTTGCCAGTGTGAACCCAGCTCTCCTGGAGAAGACCAACGAGTGGCATCAAAACATAAAATCTTTTTGTTGATTATAAATCAGCCTTCGACACACCGATAAGGTCTTCGAAGCCCTGTCTACCTTTGGTATACCAGCAAAGTACGTTCGACTTTGCGTGATGACGTTGAGAAGTACACAAAGTTCCGTCAAAATAGGAAAGAACCGCTCCGAACCATTTGATACCAAAAGAGGTTTTCGGCAGGGCGATACCTTATCGTGTGACTTATTTAATTTACTGATGGAATTGTCTACCGCGGAACGACGATAACCAGCGATTACAGCATCAGTCTGGAAATCCGACGAAGAATTACTCTTGCAAACCGATGCTACTACGGGCTAAGTAGGGAGCTCAAGAGCATAGACCTCAGGCGAAGAACAAAATTAGGCCTAAAATATTTTTGCTCTTTGCGTTCAAACTACTTAACCGATTAAAAAACAATGTTCAACGCGATTATTGTAAATTCAATAACCTTTCGATTCAAACCTTCCTTGACTCAAACGAACAGTTCTGAGTCGAGGTTTGGCTCAAAATGTAAGTGTACCTACCGAAAAAATTAAAAAAAATTTTAAACTTTATGAAATGTGTGTGCTTTAACGACCTTTATGATAATCAAACCATCAATAGTACGCTGGCTCTAGGACTCTTTATGCTTGCACATAACTTCAAAAAGCAGGAACACAACACACCACAAAGGAAGCTAGGTGCTCATACAGCTGTTTTATTATACCCTTGCAAAGGGTATTATAATTTTGCCCAGAAGTTTGCAACGCATAGAAATATTTATTTCCGACCCTATAAACTGTATATATTCTTGATCAGGGTGACGAGCTGAGTCGATTGAGCTTTGTCCGTCCGTCTGTCTGTCTGTCTGTTTCTACGCGAACTAGTCTCTCAGTTTTAAAGCTATCGAGCCAAAACTTTGCACAGAGTCTTCTTTTTACTGCACACTGCTAATATGTCGGAACCGACCGGATCGGATGACTATATATTATAGCTGCCATGCATCGGTCAAAAAATGGTTTTTATTGAGAAAAACTTTTTGGTTTTCAATGTTAACGTTTCCCAAGTCAGCCTTTATGAATATTGGATGCTTTCACACAGATTTGCAAGTTTTGGTTAAAATCGGATGACTATATCTTATAGCAGCCGTAGGAACTATCGGTCGGAAAATGGGTTTTATTTAGAAAAATTGTTATTTTAATGCTGGCGTTCTGAAACTCTTAAGCTAAGGTCCCACAGGCAAATAATTTGCCCAAATTTTGATGAAAAATCGACTAAATAGGCGAACTTAGGAAATTTTTCGGCTATTTTTGATCAAATTGCTTACGTATGAAACCATAGTGTTAGTTTTTAGTTGTGCAAAATCTGTAATCATGGCTATTTAGACAAATTTTTATGAAAATTTGGTCAAATTATTTGCCTGTGGAACCTTAACTTTATATATTAAAACATTTGCAAGGGTATAAAAACTTCGGCACAGACGAAGTTAGCGTGGCCTTCTCGTTTTTTTTTTAGTTAGCGAAAAACAAAATTATTCCTGAACCACGGTTCGAGGGTGAGCCTAGGTTTAGCGACCTTATGAATCCGCTCCGTGAATTCGAACCCAAAAAGTGTTACACTAAGACAAAATTAGAATTAGACCAACACCACGCTTACCGGACTTTTGAGAACGAACACTCTTGACTTAAGAGTGAAATTCTCTATTTTCCCCGAATCCCGGAAGAGGTTTGCAGCCCTGGTTTCAAAAATGTCATATTTTGTCATAAGCAGTTTTAATATCCTGCTCCAAATTTTCTACAAAGTATTAGTGATTGACCAACCTGTTATTATTCTTCAATTTATTTATCCACAGTATTCATCTTCAGCTTCACTTTGGTTTTACTCTAACGCTTTATTGAAAATTTGGCCTTTTCGCTTAAATTTTTAGAGGCTTATTAAAAAAGAGCACTTATTTATTTTAAACTTATTTTATAGAGAGATGTGATTACTATTGACATAATTGCATTGCGCTCAATGTATTCATATTATTATTGTTTTGTCTTTGTGATTTATGCTGCTCTGAGCTCTTCTCCATTCCGATTGTAATAGCTTTAAAATATGCTTTTTGTATATTTTAAGTGCTTCTTCATTCGTCGAAAAACGAATTAAATGGTTTTTCATTAGCGGTTATTAAATTCACAGTCATCGGCCGCCAAATGGGGGCGACTGACCAAGCGATTTCATCTTTTAAGTGCGATTGTTGCAGCTAATATATGTGAGGTGTTTAACAAATCGTTGGAATTTAAGCAGAACTTGTTATCTTTATTTCTCTAAGATCAAAATATTAATTAGTTGAATGACATTTTTACCTGTATAAACTTTTAATTTTAGTAATAAAATTCAATGATTTTCATTTTATGCCTTTCCCTCCCACACTTTCCCTTTGATTGCAGAATCCAACGTCGCTTCATGTGGCAAGAGATGAACAATTCGGTAATGGGCGGTCTCATGGGGCGCATGTTCCATGGGGCACGCGCCATGAAGTCCATGATCACAGATCTCCTGCCAAGCACAGCGAGTTATGCCAAAAATATGATGGAGTTTCTACCCACAGAGACAACGCGAGTGAAGTACATCATCAGGAATCCGCATACCAATAAGCCCATGAAAATTATCAAAATGCGTGGCTCACCTAAGAAAGTGGTCAAGCTGCGAATGCCCATACCCAAACCGGCGGTAACAGAACCCACACACTATAACTACGGACAGCGAATGCGTCAGTTGGAAAAGGAGCAAGAATTGATTGTGGAGGGAAAACTGCCTGTGGCCAGCGATGAGGCCATAATGGATAAATATTTCAAGAAGAAGCCCAAAGCTAATGAAATTGTTACAGGCAAAATAATGGAGTATCAAAGCTGGAAGCCGGTTTACAAACCAGGAGAGCAGCCCAGCTCTTTTGTCACCATACGGCCTCAGGCCTTGACACAGTTGCACACGGACATATCAAGCGATCCTTATGAATTTCTGCCCAAGCCCGAGAAATTGGTCGGACATGAGTATGGCAGCGAGGAGGAAGAGGAGAATGAGTTGGCCAAGCAAATGGGACATCGCTATGAGGTGACCGAACATAACGGCGAAGAAAGTAGTGAAATTCAAGCGGTGGCATCTATGGAAAGTGGTTTTGTGCCCAGCAAAACCTATCGCAGTCAGCCCAGTTCCAAGCCCAGAAGTCGTCAGCACAGTGGGAGTAGCTTAACTAATTCCTCCACTACCACTACAACGACTACCGAAGCACCTAATTATCCGGCGGCATTTTTGAAAAAATATCGCGAAAGAGAAGCTGCTGCTGCTGCCAGCACAAGTAGACCAAGGAAGCAGCATAGAGCATCAAAGGAACAGGTGATCATTACCGTTAATGGTGAATCGCAGGAAGACACTTCCACCCATTCGCCGCCGTTTGCTATGAGTAGCCTTCGAGCGCGTCTGCAGGATCAACAAAGAAGGCAGAAAAACCAACAAAAACAACAACTGGAGGAAGAAGAACTCGAGGCTGTTCTTGTAGATGCAATGCGCGGTGAAAAATGGCCAATGGAGGTGCAACACAGCAGTTATCAATTGACTAGTCCCATAGGACCCAGTGCTGTGGCCTTTGAGCAACCCTTGAAGTTAGCCAAGAATTCAGAGTACAAAAGACAACATCGTGATAGTATGAGACAGCGCGGGAGTGTAAAGTTTGGTGACAAACCCAATTATGATGAGATATAGAGGTCTAGAAATTTTCACATTACCTTAAGCTGCAAACAGTTTTGGAACAATTGGTCGATAGAACATTGCAATTATATACCGATTGTTTGAGAGGTTTTACATAAGTCATTTCAAACATGTTGTGATGCACTGTTTCTTGGTTTTACTTCAACTGTACACAAATTTAGCATAAATTTAAAAAAAAAATGATTCGATAGTTGATCAAAATATTTAGTAAAGAAAAACTATATTTCTGAATGTTAATCGATTTATGTTGACCATTATTTTGACACCTCATCAGGATTCCTTCAACATTTTGCTATTTTTAACAAATTGAATAAATTAATACTGTCAAAGATCTTCTCAAAACAGATTTCTTATAATTTTCGATGGACTTCGATAATAAGATTAGCTGATTGTCTTATAACCTGCTTAGCCGATTTATTTGGAACTGACTTAAGCTCTCTTTTAAAGTTTTCCCGCAGATTTAATATGTGATAACACTTAACAGAAGCCAACTTTTTGAATTTCATTCAACTTTTTACAACTATGAAGTTATTTTATATTTAAAGTTCTAAAATTTTCATTATTATTTCACAATATTTATCTATTCTCATATTCTTTTTAATTTACCAAAACTTTTCTATATTTATATATTCGATTCGTCCCACATAGCGTTTTCAACAGTTTTATTTTTTAATTTAAAAAAAATCTGCATTAAAATATTATAAAATATATTTCATATTGTCTAGAGCAGAGGTGCCCAAAATGCCAAAAGCCTATCCCATGGGATAGGAACTCATAATTCTGCCGGCGTCGCAGCCGACACACGCATAGAGAGAGAGAATACGTATGCTCCATGAATGTCACGCTCGGCGGCTGGCTCCCTCACGACGAGTGCTTTCGTCTTTTTGTTCTCTCATGAGGCATTTGTTCGTTTGCTTGTTGCTCATGTTCGACGTCATGACGTTTACTTCGCGTTTCGCTACTACGCACACAAGCGCAAAACTTGATAATGTGAGTTTGGGTACCACTGATCTAGAGTAAACTTTCTGACTATTTAAGTTTTCTTAATTTTTTCCCACTTTCTTTCAAAAAGCTTTGATATAACGTCTAAAAATCACTTTTCCATTGACTTTTTCCCTAATATATTTTTTTACTTTTCACAATTTTCCATATTTGAAAAAAATTTGTATTTGGTTTTGTTTTTTCCTTTCTTTAAAATATCTTTGATATAACAGTCTACAAATCGAATTTTTCAAATGATTTCTTTCCTTAAGTTTTTTTCAAACTTTACACAATTTTTCCGTAAAAAAATTATGTTTCAAAATATTTCGATTTATAGAATTTGGTATTGCGGGCTCGAGGTCGTAAACACACAGATGTGTATGCTGTTTTTCCAAAGGTTATTGATTGTCATATTAAACATATTGAATAGAACGCTTCAATAAATCTGTCAATTTTTTGATACAAAGCATGAAACCAGCCTTGTTCTCAATTCCTCTTCCGCAAAAATTTTGCGATTTCAAACCGGTTTTGCACCACATTAATTGAGAACAAAGCTGTATTTACTATTTTAAGACACCTGGGAGGTTTTTCATAATTTTTAACAATTAGTTATTATATAAGAGATTTAACATAGCGCTTCTTAACATATTTATGTATTTTGAGAGATTTTTGGAAAACCGATTTTTAAAATTTTTCGTCATGTATCGGCTAGAGCTACAAAAAAACCTTTGAAGAAAACCTTAATTAACCAAAGAGCCAAACAATTAATTAAGTGTAAGTTAAGTTACATCTAATTATGAATAAAATTGTTTACCGTAAGCCTGTAAATTTCAGCTTGTAAAATAAAAGCATTTTTGTACAAAAAAAAAACAGTTCATAAAACCAATTTCCCCCTTTTTTCAAGTTAACGTCAATGCCCTGTGGACACGCAACAATGCAACATTGCGAGACCGACTCATTTATTTTTATTTTTTGTTTAAAAATCATTTTAATTAATGCCGCTGCGGTTTATCGCAATTTCTTTTCGCGTATCGCATTGCATTTGACAACTAATTTAAAAACTTTACATAGCCTTGAAGCTAGCTGACCCCACTACTGGCTAGAAGGGGAGAAGGGAACGAGGACTACAACCAAACCGTCTACAAAGTAGGTTAAACCTGCTATAAATTCCAACAGCAGGCAGAACAAAAGCCATAAGACACTGTAAGCTTCCCTCCTCAGAGAGATACAAACATACACACACACACAAACTCATACAGAAACACAAAGAAAAGCGCATTTCCACTTTGAGTGCGGTTTTTAATCAACTAAAGCAGCGGCTGGCGACAACAACTGAATTAAAAAAGCCAGTGGACTGCCCACTAAAAATGTTGAAATAAAACAGAACAAGAGGGACGGCGGTGAGATGGGGTGGAGAAAACGCGATAAACTTTAAACGAAACGACATGTCGACTTAAGAGGCTCTCAGATTGGAATGTAGATAGTTGGTGGCAGCTTAAAAAGTGCACCAAGATAACGCAAAATAAAATACAAAATACCCTTCTAGGCGATTTATTTTCTAAATTAGATAACCCACTTATAGATAGAGGTTACTTGAGATGTTATCGGGGTAATTTTAAGTCCCTTGTAAAGGTAAAGTTGGACTTTCAAATGCATATTGAATTCCAAGAACTTTTACTTTTGACGTCCTTATTTCAGGAATCTCATTTTCAAAAGTTGAACCCTAACCAACGCTGAAAATTGTGGTATACTCCCTTTCCGCCCACTGCCAGTTACCAACCGCGCCTGGGTATCTCTTCAAAGTGGGCTTCATTCTGGCACTTGACGCCTGCTCACTTTTCACCAACTCGCATTTCTAACGCATTTTTGCTTTTATTTTACTGTTAATTTGATTTCATTTTTGTTGTTGGTCTTTTTGGTATTTTTGAAGAACTTTTCATGTGGATAATTAAACAAAATGCCAAAAAAAAAAATGGAAAAATAAAAGGAGAACACAAAGAAAGAGGCAACAGCGAGCGTATAACCGCATTGAAGAGTTCTTTCTTTTTTTTGTATGTGTGCCACTATGTTTCCTTTCATTTCATTATAAGTATAAAATTATTTTCATTTTGTTTAATACTCAAAGCACTTTATTTGCGGTTGAGCGTAACAAAATGCTGTACCCTTTTAGATTTTGTGGAGTTTCGTAAAAGTTCAAAGCTAATTAAATGCAGAGAAAAATCCATTCGGAAATTCGCTAAAGTTAATTAAGAACACGAAATCCAACTTAATTATGGAATATGCAAATTATACATAGCATACTTATGGGATAAATCAATTTTCAAAGACAGGTCCCATGCTTGTTATACCCTGTACCAAATTAACAAAGGGCAACTAAGTTGAAAATAATGAGTGAATATACTAAAAAAAAACAAGTAAGTGTGTTGCGGTCGAGTGCCCCGACATCAAAATACCCTGTACCAAGCAATGTGGTTCCTATGGCTTTGAATTCCTTTTATTTGTTTTTAAATTTGTGTAAATAAATGGGAAGGCGCACTTGCATATCTTCGGTGATTTTGCTCGGATCTT
Source organism: Lordiphosa stackelbergi (assembly GCA_018904235.1). Taxonomy (NCBI): domain Eukaryota; kingdom Metazoa; phylum Arthropoda; class Insecta; order Diptera; family Drosophilidae; genus Lordiphosa; species Lordiphosa stackelbergi. Next base: position 196,469 of record JAEIFU010000095.1, on the reverse strand, counting down.
ATTGTGCTATACAGAATAGAAAGGAGGAGGAACTTGCCAATTCTGAAACTTGATCTGGGTACGGTAACCACCTACATACACTCCTCGTCACTTGAATAGGACACCCCTTATATCGCCCACTGCTCCCAAACCAATGATGCCAGAGACTTAATTTTTATACCCGTTACTCGAAGAGTAAAAAGTGTATACTAAAGTCGTGCCAATGTATGTAACAGGCAGAAGGAAACGTTTCCGACCATATAAAGTATATATATTCTTGATCAGCATCAACACCCGAGTTGATATAGCCTTGACCGTCTGTCCGTCCGTCTGTCTGTCTGTATGAACACGTAGATCTCAGAGACTAGAAGAGCTAGAGCCACCAAACTTGACATGTAGACTCCTATTGTCTGCACGCAGATCAAGTTTGTTTCAAATTTTTTCCACGCCCACCCCCGCCCCCACAATAGAAAGTGTTGAATAACATTTTTAAAGATATCGAGTTCAAATTTAACTTAAATTTATATTAGCAATAACTATAATCCCTGAAATTTTCATCAAGATCGGATAATAAATAGCGAAGTTACAAAAAATGTTGCATACTTTTCGGATGTTCATGTTAAAATTTCTTTTCATGAGTAACGGGTATATCGAAGTCGGTTACAGCCGACTTTAACTTACGCTCTCGTTTTTTTAATTAAAGATCATTTAATTGCTGTGTTTAAACCAAATATAGTTCTTCATGATACAGGCTTTAATGAATAACAAAAAAATTTTTAACCAAAATCTGTCTAATTGCTGAGCTCAAAAATTGCATCACTTGAATAGGACACTTGAACAAAAACAACATTTTAAGAACTCCGATTTTTTTGTAACATAATCAAAATTTAAATATGGGGTAGTTGGTTTAATTTAGATGTAAAAAATGTTTTTAATAATGTGTCGAGCCACCTTGCCGTTCCAAATATTCAGTCATTCGGTTTGGAAGGGATTGATACAAACTGGCCAAATAATTTAACGATATCGAGCTTCAAGCTAATTCGATTGCATAGATTAGTTCGGGTCGGGTAGAATTGTTTTCCTAAACCATATATCTCACGTGTCAGCCATCCCCAAACATTTTCGATTATGTTTAAATCAGGTGAGTAGGGCGGCCAGCTCAAAAAGTCCACATCTTGGCTTTGTATATAGGATTTTACAACCCATGCTGTATGTATCGGCGCGTTATCATGATATATCCATGGTAGAGGCCCAAAAAGGTTTTTAAAATATGGAAAAGTCTCTCTATTTTATTGTAACACAACGCATTCATCGATGATAGAAATTTTAGTTTACTGGTGCCATAGTAGGAAATGGCCCTCCACACTATCACACCTCCAGGTTTGCAGTGCAGACGGTCCAAATGATGGGGTTCCTTGCGAAGATCATGGAAATAGTAACTATAACCATCCGGACCTTCTAAATTAAACTTTTTTTCGTCGGAGAAGACCAGGCTATGCCAGTGCGAGGTCCAGGTCACATGCTCGCGGCAAAAACTGAGACGTTGCGCTTTTCTTGCCGTGTTAAGGGAAGCCTTTTTCTTTATTTTTAATCTCTTTAGATGATTCGCTTTCGAATTAACGCGATGGACTGTGGATAGACTAGCATGACGTACAACTTTATGTAAGTCGACCGTTGCGTGAATTGAATGAGTGTGTAAGAATTTGTAATAGGGATCTCGTGGAAATTAGCGAGTGGGCTAAAGCGAATGGTTTGGGGTTAAATCCCAAAAAGTCGAAATGTGTAGTAATCTACAAGAAGGCTCTTAATGTCAGTGATCTGCCTAAGCTGACAATAAACAATGTTCCGCTGGAATATGCTAAGGATACCACTAACCTTGGAATCCAATTTAATAATACTCTAACGTGGGGCGACCATATTACGAAAGTGTCCGGGAAAACATTCGGGTTGGTTAGGCAGTTGTCGCTTACTCAAAAACTCATTCCTCCTCATCTCAGGCTTTTGGTTGCTAGAACATGTCTCATCCCGACTCTATTCTACGGAGTGGAAATATTTGGTAGTAGTGACGCAACCAGTATGCAAAGGCTTAAGGTGGCATTTAACTCCATCGTAAGATATGTATTCAATCTTGGTAGTAGAGACCATATCTCGCAATTCGCAAAACAAATTCTTGGCCTTGACTTAGAGTCGTGGATCAGACTTCGCACATTATTATTATTCCATAAGATTCTAACGACAAAAGAGCCTCACTATTTATTTCAAAATATACAACTTTCAACTCGAACGAAAAACATAGTTAGTCAGCGCGTAAGATTGGCCAGCTCCGAAAAACATTTTTTCATTCAATCTGCCCGCTATTGGAATAACCTGCCATATAACATTAAGACTATTGGGAACGCAATGCATTTTAAATCTCAGTTAACTAATCATCTCAAAACGAGCAAACATAGATTAAATGAAAGTTTTAGACAAAGTTTAGTATTTTATTAGGGTTGTTAGGATTAAATTTAATGTATTTTTATTTTTTATATATATTTTATTTTTTTTTTTAATGTATTTTGTATATCATCATCTTTTGTGATCTCTATGTTTTTGTGACCAATGCGCCAATTTATAGTACCTATGTATCTGTAGCGTTGGGATAAAACCGAAATAAAATTAAATTAAATTAACATCACATTAATCACGAATTTTCGCCACAGAGTTAGAGAATTTAACGCTTTTCCTAATATAAGGCGTCTTTTCGCATTGGTAAGTACACTGTGCGTGTGGCCTTTCATATTTTTCACGTATTCAGACTCATGACTTAAGAACTCTGATATTACATGTCGGCTGCTTTCGATTTTTTGAGCTATTTTGCCTTTATTTTGCCTTTTTACTCCTCGGTTAAGGCATTTCCTCGACCCATTTTAATTTTATATTGAAGGTAATAGTCGAAAATCACAAAAAACTTCGATCAACGAAATCTGTATGAGCACGCGCCAATGTAGACGATCAAACTAAACGCATGTTCTATTCACAAAAACACACAAAAATATTTACTCAATTTCAACGATTTTCAACATATAGCATGAAAAATCATAAAGTCTCTTTTCGAGAACTTCCAGTTTGTTGATGACAGAGATAATTGGTTGCACAAAGACAACGTGCAAAAATACCGTTGATTTTTCATAATTTTGCTTTTGAGCTATAAGCAATTTTAAAGAGTGTGCACAGGGTGTCCTGTGGCCGTCTGTGGCCCAGCGGTTAGTGTGCTGGACTGCTGGGCGGGAGGTCTTGGGTTCGATCCCGCCTCTGAACATCTAATAATAAAAGTTTTTTCTTTCTTTAGAAAAACAGCTTTTACACATACGGTCACCTTCACCAGCTATTGGCGCCAGCTGTAAAGTAATCTAGCCATGAAAAAGCAAATTCTCAAACTTTGCCGTTCGGATTCGGCGTTAAACTGTAGGTCCCTTTCTAAAGCACACACGCCAAGAGATTGTGAGAAGGCTTGGCTTGGCCCCGTTGGAGGAGCTGTATAGCCAATTTTAAATTACAGGGTGTCCTTTTCAAGTGATGAGGAGTGTAAATACCAAAAAACTGTGGATCTTTCTATTACAGTCTTTGAGATCGACGAGTTCATTCAGACAGACAGACAGACGGTCAGACGAACATGGCTATATCGACTCGGCAGTTGATGCTAATCAAGAATATATATACTTTATGGTTCCTTCTGGCTGTTATATACATTTTCACGATTACCATTTTAATGTACGGCTATAACAATGTGTAAATAATAACCCCTTTTACGCATTAATGGGTGCGGATTAGGAATGTGTAAATAAACATAAAAATAATTGCGAGGTGAGACAGTACTCTAAAAACAAATCCATACCAAAACCCATTCCGGTACAGAAGATCTCCCCGTGTTCAACCCTCGTGTTTTTCGGGGAGATTCGCTAATCACCACCCACAATTTGACAAAAAAACTATTTGGACGTCAAAATCGAGTAATAAAACGTTATTAAGAAGAAAAAAAGGCGGCGGGGGGGCGGATAATTTAAAAATGCATCATAAAACATTTATCACAATCAAAAAAATTTCAGTTTAACATCAAATTAACACATAACTTAACTTAGGGGAAATTTTTTTTGCGAGAGATGCAGCCCTGTTTTAAGCGATGGAACTTTAATTGGAACAGTTTCTGTTCTAACTAGATTTTCAAATAAGAAAAGGAAATCTCTTGAAGTTCTGGGACACCGACGGATTTTTCGAGCGATTTGCAAACCAACCGAGGACAAAATCTCTAGAGATTTCTGTGACACCCCCGATAGTAACTGTTTTAACGACCTTTATGGTACTCAATTCAGAAGGTTTTAGCAGGCTCGAGGACATATTTATTTTCCACATAACTTAAAAACTTCATTTTAAATTATTATACACTTGAGTGCTAAATTATTATACTACACGCTGCTAATATGTCGGAACCCACCGGACCGGATAACTACTTCTTGTGTTCGTTCGGAAAATGCGTTTTAGTGAGAAAAACAGTTTTCTTCTAAAAATTGCTGCTCTCAAACACGGTCATGGGTAATATGTAATGTTTTTAAGCTGATCTGCGAAGCTATCTGCGAGCTATTTCAAGTGTAACAAAACTTCGGTACAGACGAAGTTAGCTTTGCCTTACTCGTTTTTATTATTTTCTGAACTTTGGTTTGGACTTTACATTGGAAGTCTTAATTCCATGATGATGAAACTATTTGTAGAATTTTGTAGAAAAAATAGACAAAAATAATTTAAGGCTTAAACTTTGGATCCCCAATAGCAGTATGAATTTGCGGATCCCGAACCAAAAACTTATCGAAATAATAGGGGGTTGCAGCTTTGCAGCTTTTGTTTTCATTCGGCTTATCGACTCGAATTAACGCCGGCCTTACCCTTAAAGAATTAAGAACAAAATTGTTGACGCTGCGATTTTGTTGCAAAGCAATTTTAAAATCGCACTGCGTTCGTCTACTATTCTGAGATTATTTAATTTTCCAATGAATTCGGCTTACACACGAAAGTTGAGCACATAGTTCCGCTCTGGAATAAGTCTGGCAACACCAAACCGCTGTCGAATTAACAACTTTTTGTTTGTTTGCATTTTTAATAGATTCATTTTATTTTAACAAAAGATTTTGCAGCAAAACTATAGTTTGTGCAGTTCATAGCAATCAAGTGCTGTCTCATTTAGTCAATTTGTTCAAGCGTGGCATCTGTATTTTGTTCACTTGGTGAATCTGAATCATACTGCATAAATAGGAACAATCAAGCAAGACTCCGTGTGTGTGTGTTTTTTTTTTTTTTTTGACAGGGCTGAAACCTCCAACAATTTTCTCATATATTCAAATAAGAATAATTTAATTTTCATTTTGTCAAATAACACACTCTGAAACAATTTGAGTTTTGCAACTGAAAGAAATCATAAATTCACAGCATAAACATGGTAAATGAGAACTCAAACCCACAATTTTGCTCTAAATATGTGACTTTTCTTGAAAGTTGCTTAATTCTTTTCATTTTCTTTCTTTTTGATAGTTTTGTTAGCTTTGGTAGCTACTGCTCGAAATTTACTTTAGATGCGCATACCAAAGGCGCCAAGCGTCAGCCCATTCAATTGTGGCAGCTGCCACTTCCTGCCTCTGGAGTTTAGTTTTGTCTGTCGCTGGGCTGCAATCGACAAAATGTGCTTCAATAGTTTTCTAATGGACTTCATCCGCCATTTAATGCACATACACACACATCGCACCCTCGCATCATTGCATCCTTGCACCAATGCACACACTTACTCCAGCATTCTCGGCTGCAGCGGCAATTGAAGTCCGAAAAAGGCGCACACGTTGGCAGCTTGCAAAGATTAATGATCAATGCAGGCCATGGCCTGGTCCAGAGACTCCCAGACCCCGGCCACATGACGCGATAATATGCGATTTGGTGCCTGGCCTCCGTGCACGAAGCGTATCAATAAAAATCGCTTACCTCCTCTGACCCGACAGCCAGCCAGCCTGCCAGCCAGACGCTGCTCCAGCTATTGACAGAGCAATCGCCGAACGACAGGAGCACAGCGCTCAAGTGTAGCTGCGAGGGAGTAGCGCAGGGCATTGGGTTGCGTTTAAATGAAACGACTTCTCAACCATTTGGAATGCATGAAGTTATTTAATAAAAATTGAATAGCTTTTTGTTTGTGTTTTTTGGTTATCGAGATTAGCAGTCAATCGCTTTGGAGAACTCGTTTCGAAAGCTATTAAAATCAATGCATAAAACGAAATGAAAAACGAGCCGGTGGAAATGTGAAACTGAACGGGTGGGCTAGGTGTTTTCATGAAGATAAACGGCAGGAATAATAAACTGTAAATAGCAAATAGGCCTGATTTCAAAATCCAGAAATGTATTTGCCTTCAATGACTAAAAATTTATAGCCTGCTTTTTAGCGTCAAACCACACTCAATTCGTTAGCATCAAATGCAATATTCATTAAAATTATGCTCGTACATAGGCCTGACACCCCCCAGCTCCTGCCACATCAAAGACAGGCCGCAGATGGCGCAGCAATCCCAATTCCCTAACACGAAAGACGCCTAGATGAGATGCACTGATGTGAGTTTGTTGTTGGCGCATTTAGCATTTTGTGCAAAATCCGCTCAGTGCTGCAAATTGTGCTGCGTTTTAGACCAACTTTTATGTGGGTGAAGCAAGCCAGAGAAGCACTCTCTCTCTCTCAACTGCACATATGCCTGCAGTAATTGCCGCCGTGCCGCTGATTACACTTCAACAGCCGCCACACACAGACGCTGACGCTGACGACGGCGACCCACAACAACTTCTCGTTCGCTCATAAACTTCGCACACATCCCGGCCAGCTTCATTCTGGCGCCCGCCGGGCTTTTAACTGCGCTAGTTTCTGGGAATAAACTCACAGACATACGAGTGGTGTACTCGTTCTTACAGCTGCTGCCATTAAACCAACCAAATGATGTGCCTACCGACAAAATGGTCGTTTATGTGATCAGAAATGCAGTTAATTCCTTGACGGGATATACATAGTTAGATCTGGTCTGGTAGAGTGTTTGTCAAAATGAAACCGACCAAGTGAATGTTTAATTTTGAATGTTTGAATTTGATACCTGATTCTGAAGTATTTTGGAATGCTGAGTTCAAAAATTGACTAAAAATTTGTCTATCTTGTCGTTCTCCAGATATAGGCGGATATACTATTTGCCTTTTTTTTTAAGAGAAGTTGCCACAAAATTTGCCGTAACATCTGAACCAATAAACCGATTTAACTTTTCTATCTTTCAAATGAAATATATAATAGCCTAGATCCACTGACACATTTATGTAATTGTGTGTGGTTGGTAATTTCACAAAAAATGTACATTCTCAAAAAAAAAAAAATAGAGGAAAGCTAACTTCGGCTCGACCGAAGTTTATATACCCTTGGAGCATGATATATTTCTGCCAGTTTTTTATATGGCAGCTATACTATATATTCATCCGGTTTTGATCAAACTCTCTAAAAATGTGTTCAGTTAGATAATATTTAAACTGAAACGTACAAACACGCTACCATTGAAAACAAAAAAGTTTTTCTCACTAAAACTATTTTTTCGACCGATCATTCCTATGGCAGCTATATGCTATAGTCATCTGATTTGGATCATACTTGACAGAATTATGTGCTAGCATATCATATTGATCAGTAACGAGTTTGGGAGCGATAGCATTGAAAACAAAAAAGTTTTTCTCACTAGAACTACTTTTTCAAACGATCGTTCCTATGGCAGCTATATGCTATAGTCGTCCGATCCGGCGGGTTCCGACAAATGTGCAGCGTATTTGTACCAAAAGACTTCGTGCTTCGTTACGATAGCTTTAAAACTGACGGAGGAGATAGCATAGAAACAGACGGACGGACAAAGAATATATATACTTTATGTGATCGGAGATTCCTTCTATGCGTTGCAAACTTCTGGGCAAAATTATAATACACTTTTCAAGTGTATAAAAACATTATTCATTAGAAAACAAAAACAATATATATCTTTAAAGATGATCGCTTTCAGCAGGGACTAAAAACTAGATATTTTACTTGATTAGAAAAAAATTATCAGTTCTGATCTCAATTCCACTCCGGTTTTCGTATAAACGTTTGAATTGGCCAGCTTACTTTTACAAATTTAATTGAAAGGTGTAAAGGAAATCTGTGGTTATTAGATTAAGGCTTCCCTTTTCTACGAATTGAATCCACTTGGCATTGAGCTGTTAGTTTCAACTTTATGAGCAATTCCAATTTTACTGAAATCGGATCCAGTAACCGTAGATATGAGTGTCACCTTTCACATTACATAGAGTTCAACGTACGAAGGTTAATACAAAACTGAAGTGGAATTGAAAACAGGCCTGTATGATTTAAGTTCTTGTGATAACAGAGACTGTAAAATTTCAAATTATTGTTTGTAAGAGTGAAAAATTAAACGTTTATTACTGTTGTTGATACCGTACCCAAATAAAATTTGCTTCAGATTTGGCAAACTCCTCCTCCTTCTCCTGCTAACCGCGAAAAACTGTCAGGGCCACAATTTTTAAGTTTGAACATCGTGACTTAATATATATTTAGTTTGGCCCAATATCTATCTATTCTGTATACCATAATAAGATCCGAGCAAAAACACCGAAGATAAGCAAGTGCGCCTCCCCATTTATTCAAATAATTTTTAAAATAAGAGTAATTCAAAGCCATAGGAACCACATTACTTGGTTCTGCCTTCTAAATTTAGGTATCTGAAAGCTTTCCTTATTTCAACACTGTCATAGGGGATAGATATATTTACGAACAATGATATGACTAGTCAGAATAAAATAAAAGTAGCATTTAATAACATATCTAGGTACGTATATAATCTCGGTCTAACTGACCATGTTACAATACACACAAACCACCTACTTAATACAAAGGTTAAGTTTAATAAGAAACTTCATATTTATTTGATTTGCTAAATTTTGCATCGTCAAAAACTTGGTGTTCTGAAGATGCAAACAGGAAAGCTCTAAACCTTTTTATTATAATGCCATGTAGCTTTGGAAAAACCTACCTCATTCTATTAAAACAATTTCAATCTCATTTTATTAACAGTTCTCTTTAAAAATAGTAATAATAATATATACGAGGGTAACACAGAAATCACTAGCGATTTTTGTATTAACGCTTGTAAATATTTTATATTAAAACTGCTGGAATTTTTATGTGAAGTGGCACCAAAAAGCACGCCTACTAGATCAGATGTTGAATTTGAGCGATTTGGAATCAACTACTCAAATCTACTTGGCTTTGTAAAGAAGGTTTCAATTCGCTATATTTTCGCCATCTGATCTAGTAGACGTGCTTTTTGGTGCCACTTCACAAATGAATTCCAGCAGTTTTAATATAAAATAGAAGCGTTTATACGAAAATCGCTAGTGACTTCTATGTCACCCCCGCTAATGAGACTTTTCCAACTAAAAATCTTTCTATGCTTAAAAACTCAAAAAATAAAATTTATGCAAAATAAAAAAAATATAATATAAAATAAATATCATTCGAAAAATCTCTGTACGGCTAGATATGCCACTACTACTACTAATTCTACTGACTTAAAAATTTGGGCGTAATGGCCAAAAATTTTTTGGGCATTATGTCCGATTTTATTTCGGACATAACGCCCAAATGCATTTGGGCGATAAGTCCGTTTTCATTTCGGTCATATCGCCCAAAGTTTATTTGGGGGATATGTCCGAAACGAAAACGGACTTATCGCCCAAATCAAATTTGGGCGATAAGTCCTTGGGGGTTATGTCATGTTACCGTTTCATACATTACATACATGTTTTATCTAAACGAAAGCTTGGGTCTTTTTGGTGAAAACGCCTTTTTTCCCGTTATTAAAAATCCTTAGCGAAATCGAGAATATTGGACTGAAGACCACAATCGTTGTCGCAAAAAACATACGGGGGTTTCACTGAAACCTCTTCCAACCGAATTCCCATTCTAAGATGCCACAAGAATTTCTTTTGGTTGGTTTCCAACCTCCCGTGTTTTGTAAGGAGATTAAGGAAAGCGGATTAAGGGCTGGCACACTATACCACATGTTTGGCTCGAACAAATTTTTATGGAGAATATAACTTAAATTTGAACTATAATTTAAAAATGCAACGTAAAACTTAAACTTTAACTTAACAACACAAAAATTTCAAAAGGAAATTTTTTTGGCGAGAGATTCAGCCCTGTTTTTAGAGATGGAACTTCAACTGTAACATCTTGTGGTCTAACTAGATTTTCTATCTCAAGAGATTTCTGTGGCGGTTATGCCTGCAGTTTAGTGACAATTATTTATTTGAAAGCTTTTTGATTAAGTGTTTATAATGCTTTCAAAGGCCTTTATATTCGTCAGAATTGTATGTATAATTCTTCATAATGAAGACCATCACGAGATTACCCATAGAAATTCCCATATGGAAGTAAATTTAGAAATGTTTACAAAAGCCATAAAATTCCGAGAATGAGTCTGACTAAATACAATACAAATTTCACACGTGTCATAAATAAATTGTGAGAAAGTAAACAATCTATGCCTGAAATTGTATATAAATCCACAAAAATATTTTTAAGCAGAAGTTTTGACTATGATTTTAGACATTTTTGTCGCCTGTAGTAGAATGTTTATGAATGTATGCGAACTATCCTCTGTGTGCAATTCTTGTCCCTCTTTAGTTCGAGTGCTTTGCCAGGCTGAGTCTAGCTCTGCCTAAACGCCTGCACTTGCCCCTCCCCTTGCGTTCCCCATGGCTGCTGCTATATTTGAATATTTAATTTTTTAGTGAGGAGGGAACATTTCGCACTTGGAAACCTGACGCTAAACGCCATTGCTCCCACATCATCAACACTCTCTCTTTCTCTCTTACTATTTGTGAGTGTGGGTGTATGTTTTATTTAGCAAACAAAATGTTTTCGCAGCTCCCCCTCCCCACGGTAATTGTAAGTTCAATGCACTGGCAAAGGATATTTATGCAAGGGAAAACTCCAAATTGGCTGCCAATTGTCAAAAACCATAATTGATACAATTTAAACATGCCTCAGTTTGAGCTGTTCATTTTTCAGCTGTCATTTTCATTTGGGCAGGCGATTTTAATTAAAAGCATTTCGTTTTAATAAATTTCACTTTGACACGGCGGGTAGCCAGAAGGCGCCCAAATAAATGGGGAAAACGGTATGCCAGCAGTGTTTATCAAGTAACCATTTTACTGGCCTTTAAATATTTAAATGACTCTCTTAAATTGCCGCCCAAAGGGAACAAGAACAAAGGGAAATCGAAAAATGGAATGATATGCTCAATATGAGTGGGTTAAAATCCTTCAAAGGCTATAACAAAAGTTTTTTGGTAAAGTTAACAGGATAAAACCTCGGATTCGCTTGGTAAACAAGGTAGGCGCACTCGCTCTCTTGACAACTTGTTAAATTTCAGTCCGTAAGCCATGAAGAATGAGTATTAGAGAGAAACTTGGCTTAGTAGACATCCCTTCTGCAGTGATGTCATTTTTTCTGAGCAAAAAAAGCTGGATCAACGAAAAAAAAAGTATATGCTTTTCGAAATTGACAAAGGCAAATGTCTGGATATTCTAGATATGTTCAAAATGTGCCCTTTAGTTACTAACTACACAACAGTTCAAAAAATACCATTCGATGGAGGTTTCCAAGCTGAATACAAGTCAATATTTAAAATTTCTGTAGTTTTCGAGATATCAATGGACAAAGTGGCCTTAATAGGTAAATAAACAGTCATCTTAAACTGTTTCCACGTTTCTTTTAAAGAACTGTCCTGCGCTCTGCACAGCTTTAAGCTGAGTTTATTCACTTTTGCATTTGCTAGTATTTCTCTTTTTCATAGAAAAGTTCATTTCAACAAAGTTTTCTTTGCTTAGTCCTTTGGTCCAAATTAAGCTAAAACTTTCGTTTATCAGGAAATTAACTTTCACAAGCTACAAAGAAAAATATCATTATCAATATTTAATTATCTGGCGAATCGCTTTGCAAAACTGTTTTGAGAATATTAAAAAATGGTCACCAAATGATGCGCCAAGCCCACTAAAAAAGTTCGTTTTTTTTTTCTTTTCTTTTTTCAGGGACATTATTGGGCACGTGGTTTGGTTTTCTCTTTTTGTCGACCTGTGCCTGTCCAAATGTTCGCTAGCAGGAAATGTGTCCTCTCGTTGTCGTCGTCGTCGTCGAGTGCACCAAATACAAATTAGAATTTAAATGAACAATGCAACCAGAGCGGAAGTTTGCATGAATGTGTGTATGTGTGTGTGAGTGTGTGTGTGTGCGGGAGCGCCACTGCACGTAGAGCGCGTGGGACAACAACAACAACTGTTGGCTATAATGTCATGCAGTTTGGCGCCTTCTTTTGCCTCCCCACCTCCTTACAATTTTACTACTTTTTCCTTCCCGTCTTCTTCTTCTTGCAGTTTTGGGTAGCAAAAGCAAAAAGTTTCAAAATTTTTGCCCGTTTTAGTAGTATAACAAACTGGGTCGCCTAACTCAACTGTTAAATGTCAAAGGGATAATGGAATTTCCGATGGAAAATGTGGTAAAAGTTAGGTTCAATAAACGTTGGAAACATTTAATAAATGTAAATGTTGAATTAGTAATCAACTCTGCAAATTAACAACAAGATACAACGAGATAAGAGGTCAAACTAAAATGTTTTGGGTCGAAGCAAGTAAACGTCTGTTGTGGTTTACCACATAGTGTGATTGCAGGATCATAGTACCGTTCACGGTAAGCGGTGGGAAACAGCTTAATTTGAGTGTCAATGCGACGTGATTTGGTAAAAGCGCTGCAGGTCGATAATGGTCACACGAGAAACTGTTTACACAATCATCAAAACGACAGAGGTCAACATTTTGGCCAAGAGTATATACATATAGAGATAAGACGATTGTCGGAAATGATTTTGAATACATTAGGAATGGTTAAATGATGGATTTATAAATTCTCTATGCAGTTTTCAGTGAAAACATAAATTTTGGTAAATAAAAAAATGTGAAACTTTAACTGAAATTTATTTCAAAAATATTATATAATCATGACTAAATTCTAACGACTACTTATCGAGACATTTTCGAGCCCGAACATTTGGGTGTTAAAATTAAATGGAAAAATTGTTAAGTGAGGAGGTTTAGAAAAATCGCAAAACTTGCTTTTTTCGATTGGCAGAATAGGTAATTTTAGAAAAATGTGCACATCTTAATTATTTTGTGGATTTTAGACTAGACAAAAATATGTTTGAAAGGTTATTGAACACCTATTTCACAACCCAATTTTTATAAAGCATTTTTTTATCCGATGGATGACTTCGCGGGCTATTAATACTTATATCTATTTTACTTTTACTTAGCTTTTCAACTTCCTCATACTCGTTAAGACCCCATACCTCTGACGCATAGAACATAATCGCACCCGATGTTGCCTCAAAAAGATTATATTTGGCGCTTGCTTTTATTTACCGTTTTCCGTGAAAAGTGTTCCATGTGCTGTTTATCGTATATCGTGTATATCAATTGGGTTTAGGTCAGGGGAGCGTGCTGGCCAATACAAAACATTTATTTGGTGATCACTTATAAAGCGCTGGGTCTCTCTACACTTGTGAATAGATGCATTATCTTGCGGAAAAACAATATCTCTTTCCATATTTTTTTTTCAAAAAATGGCAGAAGACGATCCTCCAATACTTTTTTGTATTCTCCACTGTTCATCCTACAGCTTGTGAAGCACAGATCACGCGTTCCAGACGCATGAAAGGCTTCCCAACCCATTGCAGATCCGCCTCCGTAATTGTGTTTGGAAAACATAATTGGATCCTTACGCAAATCTATCCAATAGTGCCGAAACCCATCTGGGCCGTCAGGACAAAATTTTTTTCATCAAAAAAATATTATCTAAATGATAAATATTGAACAAAGCTATTTAAACAAAATAAAGTTAAAATTTTATACCGAGGCTCAGTTTCTCTCCAAGTTTTATTTCCACAAATTGAAGTCGTGCTTTTTTGTGGTGCGGCTTTAAGAACGGAACCTATTTTAAGACTCCTCTGACAATGCACTCCGATGATTGCAGCGTCCGCCAAACAATCATCCGTGACACAGGCGTACTGCAACATGCGGCAAGTGTGGAGCACGAAGCTATCGAATTGCTAGCTTTATGTATTATGCTACTTTTTCGTGTTCAGACTACTTGGGTTTTCTTTCAGAGCTATGCTTCACACCATATTCATCCGGATTGTTCAAAAATTTGGTGATAATACAACGTGTTCGACCGATTTTCCGCGATATTTCGCTTACATTAAAACCAATATCTTTGTTGGCTCTTATCCTTCCCTGTTCCTCGTCGGATATCAAACGCCCACGCTGCATTTTATTACAAATTCATTAAACTGTTAGCAGAAATATAAAAAAATTTTATTGAAACCAAATCTTTATCTCCAGCCGCAATATTTGAAATATGTCGTATAATTTTGATACACTTGTAGACATGACAAAAATTTAACTGCTACTTGAAAACGCGAGATGCAATCAGAGATAAGAATATCAGATTTAAAGCAGAATTCATTCTGCTTACTTGATTTCGTTGTATTATGCTTTCCCATTCTCCTAAGAGGGTCGAAACTAAAATTTTCATGGTGTTGTATAATTTTGGGCAGGAGTGTATAGCTGCTATACAAAAGATAGGTCTGAAAAAAGTCTTAGTATGAAAAACTTTTTTATACGTAATGCTGTCGCTCACAAACTCGTTACTGATCAATATTATATGCTAACACACAATTCTGTCAAGTTTGATACAAATCGGATGACTATAACATACAGCTGCGATCGGTCGAAAAATTAGTTCTAGTAAGAAAAACTTTTTTGTTTGCAATGGAAGCGTTTTTATACGTTCCAGTTATGAATATTATCTGTTTCAACAAAATTTTGGAAAGTTTAATCAAAATCGGATGAATACATATATCGTATAGCTGCCATATAACAAACTGGCAGGTATATATCATGCTCCGAGGGTATCTCTACTTTTTTTATACGTGAATTCTTTTAATTTTTTGGGGTGGTTCTTTTGAACCTCTGATTAAATCTTTGCTTTTGCGACGTTTTACAAGTAGACCGCATCCTTACGCCCTTTCTGTAAGTGGAACCACCACTCACATTGGTTAAGACTTGATTTCGAAAACTCTATCCTTTAGTCCTTAAGACAAGTCCCCTTTTTGAATTTCCTCTCATTTCAAATACGAATCATTTTGTATGTGTGTGCGCGTGCTGTGGTGTGCGGTTGTTTCCGTTGCTAAACAATGAAACTTTATTTGCAAAAATTTTTCTTTTTCCCTTCTTTTTTTTTTGGTTTTGGCCGACATCTCGTCGTTTTGTTGTTATTGCATTTTCATTGTTTGTTATTTACTTTGGCACTTTTGCTCTGTTACATTTTTAGTTTGGGCGACGGTTGATGGCGCGATGTTATTTATGGCAAAAACGCCTCGCAAAGCGCACGTTTCAAATAAATTGATTAAATTTCATGACACTTCATCATGCCACAGCCAGCAAAAGCCACAGAAGTTCCAGCGGCAACAACAGCAGCAACAAATTTCAAGTGGTTTTTTGAGCAAGAACTTTGCTCATAAAACAAGTCTCATCCTTTTTGGTTTAGGCGAGGAGGAGGGTGCCAGGGGGAGGGTGAGATGTGGGCGGAAGCTGCTGCTGTGTCATTTGGCAAGTTTTATTCCTTTAGTCCTTGCTCCTTGATATGATTATTATTATTATTATCATGCATAACAGAATTCACAGAGCGGGCAACTCTCATAAAAAGCCAGACAAAAAACCGCAGCATACTTTTGGGTGTGCCATATTGTAGAAAGAGAATGCTAATTAACAACACACCGACCCCCCAAAAGAACTAAATGAATATTTGAAAAGCGCCTTTTAATTGAAATTTTCGGGGCGAAAACCATATGCTCGAGTCGCAGGGAAATGAAAAAGCCAACCTACACATACATAAATATATTTGATTTAATTAAATTTTTCTCATTATTATCTTTTTCTTTTAATTGTCGTTAAGCATATGAACTGCAAAGGAACCCAAAATTGCACACACAATAAATAAATTATTCTTGTCAATTAAAGAAGAACTTGAAAAATACTAAGCTCGTTCTTTGCTTCTTTTTTTGTGGGATATTTAAAGTCAACTTAAAAGGGTGAGATACATTGATCAAAAGTACTTGGTTATTCAGAAAATTACGGGCAAAAGGAACATGGGTCAGCAATAGTACGAAATTTGTTTAGTTGGCCGTTTTCCAGAGACCGTTTAAGCCCGAATTTTGATTTCGAAAAAACAAAACGCTGGAACCTTAATATTTAATTTATTTTATTCAAAGTTTATGAATCTAGGTATCAATATTCCGATTTGATATTTCTTTCGGCAATATAAATTGTTGACCATGTTTTTACTATATAAAAATATAAATTTTTTATTATTCATGCACCAAACTAGCGCAGGTAATTTTTGTCAATTATTTCTAATCGGTATGATGTCGAATAATACCTAAGAGACAACAGTTATTAAATTTAGTCACTCCTACTAGTTTAAATAATATGTTAAACTTAACCACATTTTTGCGCTTACAGATTAAAAAACCCATTAACTTGGGAATTTGAAATTAAAATCGAATTTCATTTGCATTGTTAAAAAATCATTCATTTAATTTCAAATTAAACAGCTGGATTGATATTAGCTCAATAATAGATGTCCAAGTTGTTTTTAAAAAAAATTTGTTGGACAATATACATTGTTAGTCCAAAGATATATGCACTCAAAGTGAAATGTTGGACAGAAAACAACAGGTGCATGAAAGGGTTAAGACGATTGACTTGGACAATATTATAATCTGATTTTAAGTGGTTTAGTTGGGTGGTAAAACAAAAAGTTTTTCTCACTAAGACTAGATTGTAGACCGATCGTTACTATGACAACTATATGCTATTCGAATCGGAAGGATCCGGCCGGATCCGACAAATGTGCAGAGTATTTGTACCAAAAGACTTCGTACAAAGTTTGGTTGCGATAGCTTTAAAACTGACGGAGGACGGACATGGCTATACCAACTCAGCTCGTCATGCTGATCAAGAATATATATATTTTATGTGGACGGAGATGCTTCCTTCTATGCGTTACAAAGATCCGGATTTTCTCACCGACCAATCGATCTTATTGCAGCTATAGGATATAGTCATCCGATTTTGACCAACATTTTCAAATCTGTTTGAAAGCATATAATATTAATAATTGCTGAGTCTAGAGACTTTAACATTGTAAATGTAAAATGTAAAATTGGCATCCCCTCAAAGGGGCCAAGCCAAGCTTCTCACAATCTCTTGGCGTGTGTGCCTTACATTTTTCGCACAAGAGAAAGGGACCGACATAATTGAGAATTTGCTTTTTCATGGCTAGTTACTTCACAGCTGGCGCCAATAGCTGGTGAAGGTGATCGGATGTGTAAAAGCTATTTTTCTAAAGAAAGAAAAAAACCGTAGAACTTTTTTAGGCAGGCTCTAGGTCATTAAGTTATGGATATTGTCCACATCTTTTCTAAAACAAGACACGCACAACACTACAAAGGAGGCTGGTTGACAGTATAACGCTATTTCATGAATACCAATTCAATCTTCAGCTGAATCAATCTTCTTCAGAAATTCTGTCATGAGGCAACCTTTGCCAACACACTAAGGACAGGCGCAGACAGCTGAAGATTGAATTGGTATTCATGAAATAGCGTTATACTGTCAACCAGCCTCCTTTGTAGTGTTGTGCGTGTCTTGTTTTAGAAAAGTTGTGGACAATATTCATAACTTAATGACCTAGAGCCTGCCTAAAAAAGTTCTACGATTTTCAATCAAAAAGGTCACTAAAACAATCACTTTGTGAAAGAAAAAAACTTTTTTTATTTGATGTTCCGAGGCGGGATCGAACCCACGACCTCCCGCCCAGCAGTCCAGCACACTAACCGCAGGGCCACACGAACAAAAAGTTCTCTCCCCCTAAGACCCATTTTGCGGCCGATACTTCCTATGGAAGCTAATATAAGATATTGTCATCTGATTTGGTCGGTTTCGACTTATTAGCATCGAGCGATAGCTTTAAAACTGAGAGAATAGTTTGCGTAGAAAAAGACAGACGGTCAGACAGACAGACGGACACACTCAGCTCGTCGCCCTGATCAAGAACATTCATAGTTTATAGGTTCGAAAATGAATATTTGTATGCGCAATATTATAATACCCTTCGCAAGGTAGGTCCTAGAAATAACCATACAGTAAACATAGTCTTCTGGTGTGCAGTTGCCTGCTTGTTTGTTGGAAATTGAAAGATAAACAAATTGGACCTAAAATTTAAAGAAATCTTTAAATTTTGCACACTTTTTCTACATAGGATAACCTAGTGATGGAACGAAACTCCCTATTTTTTAGATCTCAACTAATTTAACAATTTTAACCCTTGGTGTTAACTATACCTAAAATGGTTCACGAATTTGATTTGTTAAATAATATAACACCGCGAGAAGAATTTCGGGGGTATCTAAAAAGTTGAAATAAATTAGGTCCACTTGTTTATCAAGCCTCAAGCAGAGACAACCTCTTCATCTGTACAATTCTATTTGCGTCCTAATGAACATTCCTCTAAACCCAACTCCATTGGTTACCAAAAGTTTCTAAAAGTTGAGCCCACATTTGGGGTCTGCGAAAAATTGTTATTCAATTGCACTTAATTAAGTGTTGCTACGACCAGCGAAACCACACAAGAATCTGCCCATCGCTTGCGCTTATTATTTCTGACAAATGATAATAAAATAAAATACAATTTAATTGCAATTAAATTTGGTAATGAGTCATGATGCTGCTGCTGCTGGTTCAGTTATGGTGGTGATGAAGTCGAGGACCCAAGCAGCAGGATGTTTGCCAGCTTGCCTCACATATTTGGCCTAAATATGCGCTGGCCTCTGTTCTTTTTTTCGATCCGTCCTTTTCTGACCGCCGGCTGCAAAAAATTTTTAATTATGCCTATATGTGTGCCAGGGTGTGTGTGTGTTGGTTGGGTCCTTTCACTTGGCTTGGCTTGGCCAACTGATGTTGCTGTAGCATGTGCTTTTGGCCCTCTTGGTTTGTGGTTTGTGTCCGTGCTAAATGCGCATATGGCGAGAAATGAATTTTCCAAACAACCAAAAAAAAACCGTGTGATAAACTAAAGTGAGGAGCTTACTAATACCCATTACCCTCAGTTTGGACTTCTTTTCAAGATACGCCGGTAAACCAGTTTTATAGTATTTTGTGATTTCAGAAATTTGAATTTTTAAAGGTTAAGGCTTTCAACTTTTAGCCCCGTACGGAACGGTGAAGCAATAAGAAGTAATGTGAAACTTTGGTTGCGATAGCTTTAAAACTGACGGAGGACGGACATGGCTATACCAACTCAGCTCGTCATGTTTGGAAAAATAGGTAGACGTACAATTTTTTGAATGAATTTTTTACATTACTTCACAACAGCGTAGAGGCCTTTTTAAATTAAAGTTGGACTAATAATTGCAATAGGAATAAGACTCTCAGGTCTGTTCCCGTTTTCGATCAGCTCAAGGTAAAACGGAATTGGTAGGTTACACGTTTAAGAAAAACGATCAAGTGGTTCGGTTTCAAAGTGGGCAAAGCTGGTGGAGTCCTTGAATGCTGCTAGACCACCTCTCAAATCTACCATTGAATGGAAATAGTACATATGTATTTGAAAAAATATTTAGCAAACATTGACCTCAAGACAGCAAGAACTTGACGATTTGATTTGGCAATATTGTAATTTTCTTTTTAGTCGTGGATAGTCAAGGATAGTGCTTCCTATTATGTGGCCTTTACAATGTCGTAAGCGAAATTGATGGAGTTGAATCCCTTGGCCAGGCCAAAATGCGACCTAATGCAGAGCCAGCAAAAGATGGTTCGATCGACGAAATAAGACATAGTCGATCTTAACTAGATTAGATTGACAGTGATTGACAATAATGTTCAGAAGGAAAAGCAGCATGGAAAGCGTCGCACAGTGGGGCCTTTTGTCATTTTACGCATTAAAAATATTTCTTTTGATCCAATAAAGTTTTTTCCAAAATTTAAAAAGCGTTTGGTTGAAAAATATGTGGGCTTTAAAATGAATTATCGTACAGGGTGCTAGGTTAACAGGGTTGGAGGGGTTCAGCTAGTACAGTATATAAAAGGAAGTTAGGCAAAGTTTATTTCTTCTCAATTGTAAATTAAAATTTTGATGATTTTGTTATCAGTAAAAGTTTTCATGACTGTATAAAATGGTTAATTCTTTTCAAAATAATTTATAATATTGGGATTGATATTTAATAAACTTAAAATTTCGGGGCTAAACCTATTTCCGTCCAAATCCGTTCGTGATCTCAAGTGTCTTAGCGATGATATATACTCTCCTCTATGACCTCGGAAGACTCCTTTGCGTATTTTAAAAATAATAGGCGGCAGTAAAGGACCGATTATGGGCGACGATTTCTCCAATGCTCGGATGTTTCACTTTTCAGCCGTAAAGGAACCACTTGGGTCCTCTATTTTTATTGTTTGCTTATACGCACTTTGTCCGGATGATCCATCAAATCCCCATCAAATGAGATTGTCGGGGAGCAGCTCTACCTTCCCTAAAGGTTTCCAAAGCGTACGCTGCTATAACACCCATATTTGTTAAACGATATAAATAAGTTTGAATTGGTTAATTTGGAATATAATTCTATCGGAAAAAATCGCTTAACCTAACTTGTCAATCGCTTCAGCCAAGAAATTGATTTTTGACGAAGTTTGAGGTCCGCTGCTCACCACTAAAAATCGGTTGTGTGAAGACAATTGCAAACATTTGATTTTTTCGATTAATAATTGTTATCGGATCAAATCGAAAACAATTCGAACATTCATTCGAAAAGAAAATCGATTTCTTTTACACTCGGAGACGGAAACACCATAATGAAAACGATTCGGAATTCCTAGTGCAGAAAAAGTTTTCTAGTTTTTTTTGTAGAGCAATAAAAAGACATCTGAACTTCCAATTAGGTTTTAATTCCCGCCATCGCATTCACCTTTATAAAACTTCAGATCTGATGTGGAAAATAGCTTAATTGGCCACACTGTTTTAGAACCTATAAATAGGAGCTTGCTAAATGTCCTTCTCCCATATACCTTTTCAAAACGCTTTAATACTGAGCATCAAGAACGCTCACACACACTTACAGTGGAAATAATATGTCATGTGTGCACTTTTCAACCTACAACAGCAAAACTCTGCATATGCCACTCACATTTGTGTTGCTGCTCCTGCTCCTGCTTCTGGGTGCGCAGTGCATTAATATGTTGTTGGTTATTTTCATTAACATTTATGCTCTCCTCCATCCAGCAGTTGCAGCTTGAAAATTAAAGTTTTCCGCTGCCTACTTTTCGGGGGCAGAGAGAACTCAAAATTTATGTGAAATTGTGGGGTGAAACGGGCGGCGTGTTAATGTAATTATGATAAAATGCGTCACCGCAAGTGGCCCAAATGCCAACTTTGGCGCTGCTCCACACTTAACGCCATTTCACTCTCGGCCCTCTGGTTTTGTACCACCAAAATTTGTTGCCAAAAACACGCAGCAACACTTGAGTACACGCGTTGTAGAAAACAATAAATTTATAAACGCTCTATGCCTGTGCGAGTTATGCCAACAATAATGGCGCAAAACGTTGCTGCGGGCAAATGGGTGGTGGTGGTGGTGCTGCTGAAGTCTGACAAATGGGCATGGCATGGATGGCAAAGTGGAAGGGATCGCTGTACGTGCCTGGCCATGGAGTTTGAAAAGGATTTTGTTTGCAAACATAAGCGGGACGAGAAGTTTTGTTGCGTTGGCTTTTGGAGCGTATGCCTTGCAAATACATACTTGTGCTCACTTGGCCTAAGGGCAGTAAGTAGGGTATCTATGACTTGGGCAAGGATTGGGTTTGGACATGCAGGAGAGTCAAATTGTTGAATTTTTTTGTTCCACATGTTCCACAATCTTCTTTAAAGCAAGGTCCGAAATTTTTTGTAGATTCCCCTGTCGGGAAAGAACTAGTTTGTAATTTTGTTGTTTTCGAAATTCTTGTAATGTGCAAAGGATCGAATTGAATTACTCCTACCCTACTATATATATATACTTTTTATATATACTACCTGTATATAAAAGTTTTGAAGGATTTTTTTCAAGTTTAAGGCCTGTATCCAGCACTGCGGAAAATTCCTGCCAGGAATTTGCTATTTATTTCTTGTGTGTGTGGAACACAACTAAAATAGTGTGACCATGCACCTAAAAGGTGGAAGGTCACTCTAATCAATCAGCTGTTAAGCACTGTTAACTATTTGAATTTAAATAAATTAAAAAAAAATACAAATATTATTTTCTGGAGGAAGCATGCTGCTCGGGGTAGCACAACATTTTATACTTGGGGATGATAAACCGATGGCATGACACTTTGCAGTGTGTCCCGGATGGCACAAAACATCACTGCATTACTTTATAATGCAATCTTCTCCAAAATAGTATGACCTCTTGGATGTATGTCAATCAAATGAAGTCTCTCATCGTAGGATGCCTAAATTCATTTGCATTTATATTAGGGATTTTGTGGGCGGATCAGTACCTTGGTTTTGGTCGATGGGCGAACCGCTGGTACATAGCCAATACCATACGAAAATTACTTAAGTGCGACTCCTAGGATAAAGAGTCCCTTATATAGATACAGCGGTACCTTGGCATGTCTCTGGACCGCCGGTTGAGTAGTAGCTACGGCATTGGAGCTCCATTGGCTTCTTAGTCCTAGTAGCGGTTTATCTGGGCGATCCCGTTATGGGGTACGCCATGATCCACTACCCTCAAGAAACTTGAGTCTTCTATGTGGTGCATACAACTACATACATATAAACATATATACCGCGTAGTAGACGCTTTGCCATTATGCGCCCAAACCAATATGCACACCAGCAGGCATCATGACCTATTGGTGCACCACTCCAACAGATTTGCCTATGATCTGCCGACACACAGATTGACAAGGCGTCTTAAACAACGACATCTCTCCACCTTTTTGTCTATAGACAGTCAGATGACAGCTCATAATAAAAATATATAAAAGCATTCCCCCAAAAATTTTCGCTCATCACATCCAAAATAATTGTTGGCAATATATTCCTGCGCTGTGCATCAGCTGTTCTCTCCATCCACACACGCTATCGATATGCCAACTATCGATAAGAAACTGTGGATTACGTTCATGTTGCTGGATACACAAGCAACGAAAAGGTAAACTAAAAATTCCTGCCACAGTTTTTTTTATATGAAGTTTGACAGGAATTTTTAGTTTCCGCGGTGCTGGATACCCGGCTTTAATGTGAAAAAAAATTCAAATCCATGTCTCAAAGTATTGTCCATCGCTAGCCACTACTTTTTCCCTCTTTTCCAATTTTGGATTTTTCTTAGTCGGAAGGGGCAACGTCTGGGCTATACGGCGCGCCGCGTCGGGTGGAGTAGGACTTCCCATTTCTGCATTTCTTTACTCGTTTTTGCTTCAACGCTCGGATCAAATGCGTTCAGTAGAGTTGCCCTGCAATGGTTTCGCCCGGTTGTAGCAGTACACTACACCCAAAGGATCCCATCAAATACAGAGCATAACCTTGTCACCCTTGCGGCCCGTATGGAGCTTGTTTTCCGTAAGCTTTTTGTTATATCCGATGACTTTCAGCTGCATTCTTCTTCAAAGAAAGCAGAAAAGTATACTTTCCCGCAAATTGTACTTTGTTGGCACAAAAGTTGACATATTCGGAGCACACAGTAACTATGTTGTTTACACTTCAGCGAAACGACACATACTGAAAAAGAAAGCCGTTTGATGAGGCTTCAAAATAAAGTTGGTTGCCACATTGTCCGATTCGATTTAATACTAGTGACGCGACGTTTAAAAAATCCATTGGAAGTGATCTTAAGCATGCGCGAGAATTTACCGAATCAGAGAGCTTCAACACACACAAAAACCAGGACCACTCAGTCGTTACCTACAGCTTTCGTGT
Source organism: Lordiphosa stackelbergi (assembly GCA_018904235.1). Classification (NCBI taxonomy): domain Eukaryota; kingdom Metazoa; phylum Arthropoda; class Insecta; order Diptera; family Drosophilidae; genus Lordiphosa; species Lordiphosa stackelbergi. The sequence goes on along the minus strand of JAEIFU010000095.1, from coordinate 172,279 downwards.
TTAGCAGTACATTAGGAAATCGAAGGCAACCATGTCGGTTCGATACACTAGATTACAACTTTGAGTTAGGGTTGTCGAATATTTCAAAAAAATCTATATCGATATTTTTGGCGATATTGAAAAAGTATCATTTCGATATAAATATTTTGGTGTCAAAAACATCGATATTATCGATATTTCGATATTTTTCAATAAAAGCCCGGATCTTAACAATGAACAGGTCTATTGAGGTTATTGAGGCGTCATTTGACGCGTAATAAGAACTACAATCTGACTGCGCAATAAAAATATAGAATTAATGTATATTTATTAAATTAACAAATATATTTATTTCTTATTTCATGTATAACATAAGAAGTTCTGAAATGTTATTCATGAATAAAAATTTATGGAACGAAAGCAGTGTTTGCTTTTCTAATTCATTATCTTTTAAACTAGAGCATTCGAACTACAAAGCATAAAAAAACGTATTCGGCTAAATCTAATTATTTTTTTAGATGCACGACTTCCATTTTTGTCGCGTGATAAATCCAATGATTTTTTAAAGTATATTTTAATCGTCAAATCGGCTGAACCTACCTTTTGCACTAAATATACTGCTACCAAAATTCTACTAAAAAATAGAAACAAAATCAAAAATTCTTTGTCTTCCATATTTTTCTGCACTTTATGCCAATGCCAAGTCAGAAAGCACTGGCAATGCGTCTTTCTCTGCAATCCAGAACTAAATAGGGTCCCGTTCCTGGGCAAACAACGATAAATTCTAATTGTACTCCAATAATTTACATTACATTATATTTACATTTTACTCCAATAATTTATTCTCCTGTCCTGGTGGTTGTTGATATCATGGCAGTATTGTGATCAGCGAAGAGCGATCCTTTAAAAATTACGTCTTCAGATGTCGCACACTTGTGTTTAAATGGAGAACAATATGTGTGCAGCGTGACTATAGGCGACTGCCACTGTTTGACGATAGTCGTCATGCTGCAATCATGTTATTCTTTACTGTTTTTAAAAATGAGATGCATTTCAGCCAAGCATCTACATGGTCCTTACAACTTTTTGCACAGTTTACAGTTAATAAAACAACTTTTAAACATTGTGCCGTTCATGTCCAGAGCACAAGAAACAGTTATTCGCAACATTGTGACTGAAGGCTAAAACAAAAATATCCCCGAAAAATATCACCAAAAATATTCGATATCCGATATATCGCCTACGAAAAATATTCGATAATGATTTTCTTCATTTTGTGCAAAATATCGATATTTCGATATATCGATAATATTTTCGACAACCCTAATCAGTAGCTTCTCAAAATATCATTTAAGTTTTAAGCGTAACCAAATCCGGTTCCAACTGCCTCATTACTAATTGTAGCATTATTTAGAGCAGCGGTCGGCATGCTCTTGCTCATAATTGCTCCCATTGCTCCGTGATTCTTTTTTCGGCATTTGGCATCAGTTAGTCTCATAATAACGTCTCAATTAACTCGCTTCAAATCATGAACAACAGCATGCCAACTCCCAAACTTAAATTTTGTGGGCACTTGGAAGCAACAACTGAGGATTCGGGATCCTTCGAAACTAAGAAACTTACGCGTGATGAATGCTTCAGGAAGATCGATCACTTGTCATACAAATACAGGGTTTGTCCGAAAAGTAATAGGACTGAGTCGCTTGTTAAAAATTTATTAAGCCAATCGTTATAATTCTTTAAAAACTTTTAAAATAGGCTCCTTCTACGTCGATGCAGCGCTGCCAGCTCGATTTCCATGCATTGAAGGCGTCACGGAAGGCATTCTCCGGAATAGCCTTGAGAGCCGCGGTGCATGCTGCTTGGATCCCCTCTTTTGTCTCAAAATGCTTGCCTTTCATCGGCCTTTTCAGGCGAGGAAACAAAAAAAAGTCCAAGGGGCATCATCTGGGCTGTAGGGCGGCTGCGGAAGCGTTGGGATGCCGGCCTCGGTCAGGTCGCTGTTCACAAGAAGTCACTTTTCAAATTCACTTTTGGGACCATCTTCGCGCAACCTTGTGCATTTTGGTAAATTTAACATCTGGGCAATTAAACGAATACTTAGTCGACGGTTTGAGTTCAAAACTTCGCGTCACGAGTCACATTGCCGGTGTTTGTCAAAGGTCTCCCGGCCCTCCAAAAAGGCCTGGTGCTACCGAAACACACCACTTCTTGCTAAAGCAACATCTGGGTAAGCCTGCTTGATCATATCAAACGTCTCCGTCGCAGATTTACCGATTTTCACACAGAATTTAATCGCGTACCTAAAACTCTTGTCCTGACTCTTCAGGTGCTCTGAGTCAACTGAGCACCCGCGCGATCGTTAGTTAGGAACGCCCTCTACCGAATCCAGTCGGTGCGCGCACGCTCCGAAGTACAGTGCGGCGGAAGAAAATCAGTCCTATTACTTTCCGGACAAACCCTGTTCATTGCCATTTAAAGTACAATTGGAATAAGTTCGAATATCTGTTACAAACCGTTTGGACTAGGCTCTACATGTACCGCCTACACAGAGAAAAAAATCTTAAAGTTCATATTGATATTCACAGATTTAAAAATAATTAGTTTTCATGTCAATATCAAATTTTTGTAATATCAAAATGAAATGACTTTCATATCAATTAGAATTCGAAATTCGAAAAACGGAACGTGATGGCATGCTCTTCTTCTCTTTAAGGCCTGTACTCGGAGGAGATAAATATGTAGATCCGCACAATACTTTGTTTAAATAAGACTGCTACTAAAAAATTAGATTTCAAAACTGTCCAAAAGTGTATCTTTTCATGTGAAGTATTGTGTCAAACTAAATTTTTATCAAAATTTAGTATAGGCCTTTGTAGAAAACTAGCTCTAAGATTTTGGGATATTCCAATAGTCAATAAAACTTTTTCGAATAAAAAAATATTAAATTTTGTATAATTTAGTCAAATTCGTTTTTTTGGTACATTGCTAAAATGAATCATTCTTTTACAATCCTCCTATTATGTCGGAAATGCTTCACGTATCTATATTTAGTTCAATCGCCGTCAATCGTTTTCAAGAAGATTTTTCTACCATTTAGCGGCAAATGCTTTTTGGTGAAGTTAATTTCGACGGCGCTTAAGCTGCCAAAAATGTTGCACATAAAAATTATTTATGGTTGGCTTTAGGTTTTATTGACTTTTGTTTGGCATCAGGCAGCCAGTTGCGGGCTGACCTTAAACTTTGCACAATTTAGAGTCGCTTAAGCTGTAAAATCTGCATAAACAAAAATGAAAGAAATCGGAGACAAAGGCGAAAAAATGTCAGCTCATGTCACTCAGAAGACGACGTCGACGACAACAACAACATCAGAAATTTGAGACAATTTAGCAACAGTTTTTAAATTGCTCGCGGGCAAAGCTCTTCTAAATGTGAAATGAGACAGACAGACACAATGTCTGATAACCTCGCCCATTGATAATGAGTTTCTAGCCAAATAATCACAGCTACTTGAAAGGCATTTGAGTACGGCACGTGCCGTCCATAAAGTAACGCAAATCGCATAAACTGTTTGAGCCGCTTACGCGTCATAAGTAAAACGCACTGAAGCTACGGCGTGGCGCGCTTTTCCGCTTTGGTCTTGGGGTGGTTGGAAGTGGAAAGATAAGGTTACCACACACACAGGCACACTTCGCCCGCCTATTTGTCTGGTTATTGGCAGCTTTCCCAGCACAGAAATGAAGCTTATAATCAATTCCAAGGCGGAATGAAACAGCATTCGAAGCAGATGGCCATAAAAGTAGCGGTTTGTTTGCTTACAGTCAGATGGGAGCTGCCTTGAGTCTTCAATTGTGCATTGATTCAATAGTCTGGGGTTAAATTATAAATTTTTTAAACATGTTTAGCCAATGAAATGTATGGTAGCAATAGAAAAACAATTTAGCTGCAATTTCTCTTCAATCCCCCAGACACAAAAATCATGCCAACAAACTTAAACTTTCTTTCAACCTTCGGCCCAACCCTCCATAAAAACTTCTGCCTCCTTGTATTTCTTCTTCTTGGCGCAACAATTCCCCAGGTGCCTCACGTTCTTTGCCTGTTTATTAACTTTTCATACCTTTGTTTATGGCGTGTGAATTTCATATGCTCACAAATCTACAACCATGTTTAGTATCCATATAGACGGGCGCTTCAGGTTTTGTCACAATTGGCTAAACGAAAGCTTTGATTGGCCTCAGTTGGAAGTTCTTGTGCAATTAGAAAAGTTTGTATTCATATTGCCAATTAACCAAAGGTTTGTTTTGCACTTTACCCGACTTTCTGAAGAGCATTTCATTATTATTGGGATTGGGATTAAAGAGAAAACACATTCCACGATTTATATACAGTTTCCATTTGATTGAGCTACGAGTAGAATATTGCTTTTGGGCTTTGGATTTGGCATTTTAGAATGCATTGCATGCAGTCCATGACTCTGAGGGATGGGTATTGGATTTTTGGGAATTTGTGTGCGTAGCTCCATTCCCCCCATTGCCAAATTGCAATTGCATTTTACAGCAAAACATTTTTGCGCTTTTTGCCTTCAAATTGCTGAAATCAATTCGTTGCGGTTTTAGTTCAGCTTTCATTTTGTTTTTGGGCGCGCCTGACACCCACCCATCCTCCATCTCTTCCTCCCGGCTAGTGTTGCTTTGGAGTTAATTTATTTTAGAGAATGGGGCGAAGATAGATTGGAGATCTAATGAGAGGAATGTGTTCAAAGGAAATAGGTGTAAAGTGAAAAGAACCAAAACTGAGTTCGTTTACCTCGGCGCTTTAACTCAATATAGTTATTTTAAGCATTACGAGAACACCTAGAAAAAACTTCGTGTTGGTTGGAAAATATGTTATGCAGAAAGCTTTGATGTAATTTTTAGTACAAAATAGAATGCGCTAAAGTTATTGTTTTAATTTTACATTACAGCTTAAATTTGTTTGGTTTTTTCTTTTCATGCACCAATATTAGTAATTTTGTTGCACATCATATTAGTTCACCATAACAATCGAAGTAGGTCAATCGATTTTTTGTTACGACCAATGGGTTATTCTTATGTGCAGGAATAGGTTCCTAATATAAATAGGAATAGGTTCCTGTTTGAGGTCCGTGTTTGAATTCTGAAGTTCAAGTATAACCATTATTCTGTCATCGAAGTCAAGAAGGTTGATTCATTCAACTGTTTTTTTTTTATACCCGTTACTCGTAGGGTAAAAAGGGTATACTAAAGTCGTGCAATGTATGTAACAGGCGGGAATCATTTCCGACCATATAAAGTATATATATTTTGATCAGCATCAACACCGAGTCGATTAGCCTTGTCCGTCTGTCGTCCGTCCGTCCGTCTTATGAACACCTAGATCTCAGAGATGGTAAGAGATAGAGTTGCGGTTTTAGCAAGTAAATTTTGGCCACGCCCCCCCCCGCCCCCGCAATTTGGAAAAAAGTTATATCTCTACAGTTTTAAAGATAGGGATTCGTACTTTCTAAAGATAGTTGGTAATTAGCAAAATTCGATTTGCCGAAGAAATGATAAAGATCGAATGAACGGTTCTCAAGTTATAAGCAAAAAAGTGAACCAAGCCCTCCCCGCTACCACCCTAAAAAAATGTTGCATACTTTTTGGATGGTCACACTAAGGAACGCGGGAACACTGTTAAACATGTTTTTTCATGACTAACGGGTATATCGAAGTCGGTTAGAGCCGACTTTAACTTACGCTCTCGTTTTGTCAATATTCGTCTTTAGACATCAAGAGCGGCTGGTCATTCTGTCATCTTATTTTGTGTTAAGGATTGTTTGACCAATCATCATGGAAAGACTAACACCACAAAAACGTCTCCAATGGGTTCTGCAACAGCTAAATGAAGATTCGCTGTTGTCGCACAAAATTTTGATTAGTCTAAATGGATACGTCAACAAACAAAATTGTTGCATTTGGGCTGATGAGCAAGCCGAAGACACTCTCGAACTACCGTTATATCCACAAAAATGCACTGTTTAGTGTGGTTTATGGGCTGCGGTCCGTTTTACTTTAAAAATGATGCCGGACAAAACATAACCATCAATGGCGAGCCATTATGACCATGATAAATGACTTTTCATTAACTGAAATTGAAGCCCTTGATGTCGGCGACATTTGGTTTCAGCAAGACGGTGCTACTGTGACAGCAGCGCGTGAAACAATGGCTTTATTGAAATATCATTTCGGTGAGCAGCTTATTTCGCGTTCCAAACCTTTGACAGGCCGCCTATATCATGTAATATTACCAAAATGGGACTTTTTACTGTGGGGTTACGTGAGGTCAAAAGTCTTAGTCGATCATCCAGCTACTATTCAAGACTTGAAAGCCAACATTACTCGCGAGATACACGTAGCAATGCAGCAAAGAGTGATCAAATATTGGACCATTTACGGCGCGGTCAAAATTTGAATGATATTAGGGTTGTCGATATTTCCCAAATAATCAATATCGATAATATCTAAAATAAAATTTTCGATATCAATATTTGATGTATTAAGCCCTAAAAACATCGATTATAAAGCTAAAAAAATCTAAAAGTTATTTAGGACCGATAGATACCCCATAAAACTATTAATAATCTTTGTTCGTAGCTGTTTGATTGGATATCCTTTAAAGATATAAACGACTTAGTTTATGAAACTATTTTTTTTTCTTTATCGAGCAGGTGAATTATCTTTTCATACCATTTAAACTATGGCTGCAGTAATTTCTTTGTACTTCGGTTTTCTGTTGTACCGTGTGTATCTTATTACTTGAATAATTTGTATCGGATCTCGTTATTGTTAAAAAAGGTGTGGGTGGTGGGTTCATTGGTGTTCAAGGTTCGAGAAATTCTGTCGCCTGCTTAGAGAACTAGTCACTCAAATAACGAAAATATGACAACCCTACTGTAAAGTAAAGTAAAATAGACACTCCTCCAGGGCCGCTCTCACAACGGCGTGTGGCTTAATTTCGAAGAGGAGGGACCTACAGTTTAGCCGAACGAACCAGTGGGCTTAATAGGAGGCTTGGCAGTGGGCACATGCAAAAAAAAATATATATTATTGATCAGCGGGATCAAACCCAGTGATAATTGTTCTGTTGTATGATGAAATTCAGGTGTTAGAAGATGTGTTTGACATGTATAAGACACTAGCGGAACCCGCCGCGACTTTGTCCGCGTCCAAGATTTTAAGAAATTTTGTTGTTTCCCATCCATCCCGTCCTAAAGGACCCAACGAATTTTTGTAGGCGCTCGAAATTTCCGGAATTATATGTTAGTCCATGCCAGTCAATGATCTGAAACAACCTCTCCGCACGCCTCTTATTGAGATCAAATTTTAGCTTTCACTTTTTCCCCACCCCTCTTTACCCGCTCACCACTCTTTTCCCATCCTCTTTTCCATCTTCTCTCCCCTCATTCTAACACATGTAGCAGCTGTCATCAGTTTCAGAGAGAGAGAGTGAGTGTATCCCTCTCATGGTCACTCTCTCTCGCGCTCGCAGCAAAACAGCATAGTCCACATCATTTTCTCATGTGTCCCATACAAAACTTTTCTTTTGCGTTTTTACCTATTTCGCGGTAAAATTTTCCAACTTTTCTTTCTTAGTGCGCGCCTTCATAACTAATCGAAGGTCTGTGCCAAATCTTAGATCTGTAGGATATGCAGTTTTGGCTGTGGGTTGATAATATGTCAGTCAGTCAGTAAGTCAGTCATTTAACATTTTTATACACTTGAAAAGTGTATTATAATTTTGCCCAGAAGTTTGCAACGCATAGAAGGAATCATCTCCGACCACATAAAGTATATATATTCTTGATCAGCATGTCGAGCTGAGTCGAATAAGCTTTGTCCGTCCGTCTGTCTGTTTCTACGCGAACTAGTCCCTCAGTTTTGGAGCTATCGAGCTGAAACTTTGCACAGAGTCTTCTTTTTACTGCACGCTGCTAATATGTCGGAACCGACCGGATCGGATGACTACTTCTTGTAGCTTCCATACAAATGTTCGTTCGAAAAATGGGTTTTAGTGAGAAAAACTGGTTTGTTCTCAATAATATCGCTCTCAAACACGGTCATGGGTAATATGTCGTGTTTTTAAGCTGATTTTCGAAGTTTGAACGTTGTGACAAGCTATTTCAAGTGTATCAAAACTTCGGTACAGACGAAGTTAGCTTTGCCTTTCTCGTTATACTAGCAGGCAGATTTAATTTATTTTTAATTTTTGCCACGCCCTCTTCCGCCCCCAAATTTGGAAAAAAATTATATTTCCCACAGAGTTGTGTATATATGGTTCGTACCTTCTAGAGATATTTAGATATTTCTAGATCAGTTATCGATTTGCTAAATGAAGGACACAGATCGGATCAACGATAGTCGAGTTACAAGGAAAACAAACAATAATGATGCGTAGCTCCGGACGCAACGGTTCTTTGCTACTTTTTTTGTGTGTGTTAACTTAATTGATCAGTTATATTCAAAATTTGGGGTGAACAAAGCATAATATAGTCGAGCTTGACCTACTTTCGTTCTTGTTCAAAATTAAAATTCAAAAACAAAACAAATGTCCAAAAATCCACCCGGAACCACATACTGCTTCATAATTTACGTATAGTCCATTTTAATTCAAACGTTAGTGCGAACTTCTCAGAGATGCGCGGATAACCCTCGTAACACATTTATTCCTGACTGACTTTGTTCGTTTCAGTATTTCAAATGATAGCGATCACTTGGTTTTCATCATAAAATATCTACGCGTCTAGAACACCGTTTTAAAGGGTGAGAACAAAATAGTATCTGACCGAAAAGGACGGTTAAAAATTTGTTGTTTAAGTATCAAACAAATTAGTTTTTTAATTACTCAATCAAAGACCCTAGAAAAATTGCTCTGCACTTTTTAAACATTAAATAAATTTTTTTTCTTTACAAACAAATTTATTCATCACGCTGATAAGGCAGACGGAAATGTCTCATGTCAAGCCACAAACTATCTGGGGGTAAGCAAAATTCCTTTATTTATTGAAAGCGATAAGCAACTCGGTTTATTTGGGGTCAAAATTGATTATCCCACCTACGAGTGTACAACTGACAGCACCTACATTTTGGAAAAAAAAAAAAAACAGACAAATGCAGACTTCCTCCTCTTAACCAACCGCAGATTGACTCGCAATTTTCTCTCCCACACTCACTCATTCACACACCCACACATGAGGACCGACGAGCAATTAAATGCGAAAGGAAAAACTTTTCAACATTTTCGTATAAACCGTATACACAAAGGACGTTCCTACTCCTGCTGCTGTCTGTGGCTGGACTCACTCGACATTGTTTGTAGTTGCTGTTGTTGTTCCTGTTGTTGGGTCTTGGTGTTTGGCCGCATAATTGTAAAGTGGCCCGGCATGTGTCGTTGCTTTCGCTTTTAATTGTATGTGTAAGTGAGGGGTCCTTTCACACACAAGTACACACGCACACACATAAAGGAGGCTTTCTTTATCTGGGTGTGTGTTATTAACAACTTTAACATCACTTTGGCGTACCCCCAAACATGTTCCTTTCTGAGTTTGTTGTTCTTTCGCTCTCTTATTGATGGGTTCATTTTTTTACCCTGGACCAGGAAGAAGTAAGGTTTGAAAAGCTCAGATAGTATCAAAAAAACGCTGCTTTAAATATTTGTAAATGTCTTTTCTAAGATGGAAAATAATAATTAAGGGAATGAAATGTTGAAGCCTGGGTATTTACAAGTCGTTTATAAAATGTTGGTCACAATTTCCCTGTGGATGCCATCAAACTGCATTTATCTTGAGCTGAAGACCCATCAGACGTAACACAGCAGCAATTTTCAGTTTGTATATACAACTATAGTATACAGCTATGGACAAACAAGTAGTTCAAACGAAAATAAAAATGGTTCGCTTAACCATTTCCTAATTGTTTTGTTTATGGTTTCGAGTATTTGTCATGGCAATGAAAGCTGCACTCACGCACCTCATGTCTATCCTTCAAATGAAAAGTTGTCTAGTTACCGTTGGCTTTTCTTGCTGTTAACTTAAATCCGCTTTGATTTTAAGTGGAAACGAGAACCAAACCGAAACGGCTGTTATTTTCCATACTTATATTTTGTCTGTTAATATGGCAACGCCAGGGGTTTAACATTTAGGAGATCCGTTTTGATGCGCTTTGGAATGAGCAATGGTTTGGTTCAATTATTCAAATAGATGAAGAAATCAGAATTCAAGTTATTTGACAAAAATTAATAAAATACGAGAAAGGCAAAGCTAACTTCGTTTGTACCGAAGTTTTGATACACTTGAATAGCTTGTCACAACGGTTAGCGACTTCGACCAAACTTCGCAAATCAGCTTAAAAACATGACATATTACCCATGACCGTGTTTAAGAGCGATAATATTGAGAACAAACCAGTTTTTCTCACTAAAACCCATTTTCCGAACGAACATTTGTATGGCAGCTACAAGAAGTAGTCATCCGATCCGGTCGGTTCCGACATATTAGCAGCGTGCAGTAAAAAGAAGACTCTGTGCAAAGTTTCAGCTCGATAGCTCCAAAACTGAGGGACTAGTTCGCGTAGAAACAGACAGACGGACAGAGGGACGGACGGACAGACGGACTGACAAAGCTTAATCGACTCAGCTCGTCATGCTGATCAAGAATATATATACTTTATGTGGTCGGAGATGATTCCTTCTAAGCGTTACAAACTTCTGGGCAAAATTATAATACACTTTTCAAGTGTATAATAATTTTTATGTCCATCCATAAAAACTAGTTTATGTAAGGATACATCTTAGAAAGTATCTCTCATCGTGCTATTCATGTTTTTTGCGACTTCGCATACAATCTCATAATATATGAACTTAAGATCACACATAAAGTAATCACACATGAAATTGAGAAGAAAACAAAATCCATTTAGTTTTACGTTAACAACTTTACCTTATATGAAAGAGCTGGAGAAACATCGATGTTAACACAATCGATGTTTTTGCAACCCTACGTAAACAAGACAAGGCCACCCTATTTTCTTATAAAATTTGCTTGGCGTCCATAAGAAAGGTAAGGTGATTAATTTGCGGTTCTGTCCATATGCAATATGCAACTTCAAAAAAATATGATTGGACCAAACCCTATTGATTATTAATGTGGTTGATGCTTATCCATTTACATGCTATAATCAAAAAAAAGTGCGATTTATTAAAACTCACAAATTTTCTAGAACACACTCCTCTTTTCTGAATCAAGAAATCTTTCGACTTCCCTGCCTTAATGACGTGATTTCCAAATGTAAGCGAATCGTGAGATTTTAAATCAAGTACTGTGGCCAATGAATAACTAAAACAGTCCAAGCTTTATTCGAGAAGTCCTCCATGAAATAATTTATATTTAAAAATAAAGAAACCATTTATACACAATTTTACTCCAAACTCTAAGCAATTCCAAAAGCCCCCATATATAAACTTTACAAGAAATGTCAGAAATCCTTACCTCTTAGAATAGGGTGCCACTTTGCAAATTTTTGGGAGAAAATATGCCACTATTTCATTAATTATCCCACTAATATGCGAGATGCAGCGAAACACACAAAAAATGGGGAGTGAATTTATGTATTCCGGCAACATCCGCAGCTTCTGAAAGGACATTCAGTAAAGCTGGACAGACCCTGTCGTACCTTAATGCCAAAGAATTGGGAGCGTATAATGTTCCTATATAAAAATTGAAATAATTTAAAAATACTTAAAAAGAAATATTTGATCTAAAAGAATTGATCTGAACCCTAGAAGGGACATTGGTATTACAATTTATCAAATTTATATTTATTATTTATGTTCTCTATTTATTTTCAATTTAATCTCAAGCAAGATATTGATTCAGGAAGCTATATCATCAGACTCTTAAAATTTAAAATAAACATCGATGTTTCACTGCTAAAACATCGAAAACATCGATGTACGTGGACATCGATGTTTCTCCAGCTCTATTATATGAGCAGAAAGGGTAGGCGTGATCGGATTGGTCAAAAGCAGGGAATCAAACCGGAACCACAACCGGAACCGTATACCGAAAAGAACCGATCAAAGCTTAGAACCAAAACCAAAAGTTTCGGTTTTTAAAATAAAAATTGAAAATAAAAGTTATGGTTTAATTTTTATAAAAAAAAATTGAAATTTAATAATTATTTTTAATTTTTAGGTACAAAAATTAGTACCGAAACCTAAACGGATATTTTAATTCATTGAGTACCGGTATCATAGTACCGATATTGTTCTGAGTGCAACAGTTACTCTGCAAAGCTGGCTTTACTAAAGCGACGCCAGTTTCTTTGAAAATATTGAATCCCTTTATATATTCTTATTATTAAAAGTACCTGTTTAATCAATTTCTATTCAAGTGATACTTAATGAGGAATGGAATTCTGACACAAATCCTTTAGCTGAAAGTGTAATCTAAGTCGATGCATAAGTGTATTTGTATGACAAGAAAGTGGAGAATGAAACGAGAGCGTAAGTTAAAGACGGCTCTAACCGACTTCAATATACCCGTTACTCATGAGAAGAAATGTTTAATAGCTATTTATATCCGATCTTGATAAAAATTTCAAGGATTATATTTATTGCGAATATAAATTCAAGTTTTAAATTTGAACTCGATACCTTAAAAAATGTGGGAGTTATTCAACATTTTTTATTGTGGGGGCGGGGTGGGCGTGGCAAAATTTGAAACAAACTTGATCTGCGTGCAGACAATAGAAGTCTACATGTCAAAGTTGGTGGCTCTAGCTCTTATAGTCTCCGAGATCTAGGTGTTCATACAGGCAGACGGACGGTCGGACGGACGGACGGACAGACGGACAAGGCTAAATCGACTCGGCTGTTGATGCTGATATATATCTTTATATGGTCGGAAATGATTTCTTCTGCCTGTTACATTCATTTGCACAACTTTATTATACCCTTTTTACTCTACGAGTAACGGGTATAAAAAGTTTAGTGTTTTCACAAAACAGTTTAAAGTTAAAAACAGTAAATTAAATCGATAATTAAATAAAGAAGAAGTACATAAAGGGTGATCCACAATTGTTAGTAAGCCTTTGAAAAGGGCAAGTAAGCATAGAAGGTTTGTTTTCCGGTGTGTAATTATGAGACCCCCGGATTTTATGTTTTTCTATATTTCTGCACAAAAAAAAACAAATTTTGGATTTAGTCATGAAATTAAGTTGCGAATCGAATAAAAACAACATATCGGAAATATGAATTTTTTGTGCAATAATAATAAATATGTCGGATACATAGGGGTAATGCATTCTGGAATTATGCTTTCAACTAGATCAATATAATTGTTTGGATAAATGCAGAAAGACTACCTAGACTATATTGCATTCAATGCAAGTCCACGCCATCTCCCGCAATGCGAATTTATGTGGAAAACTGAGCTAAAGTATGAATAATATTTATTGACTTTAATGTAAATTTCAATTTTGTTTACAATATGTTACCACATTATTTTTTAGGTTTTCTACCGTTAAGCCATGGGGTTTGTCTTTCAGAATCATTTCAAATCCCGAAAAACGTTTCTCAATATCGCAGAAAGTCAGCGGAGCATACTTATACTTTAAAACAGGGGTGCCCAGACTGAGCTTACGCGCGCGTGAGGGGAAATACTAATGAAAAAAATATATTTTAAGCAAGAACCACTACTATAAATTTCTGTGTGTGATCCATCACCATCAAATATGTAGGATCTATTGACGCTGTTAATTGTTTCGTTCGCCTTTTAAATAGTTTTTAAATCTCGGCTCTTTTTTAAAACTTGTTCCAACTTAGTGCGCAACTCGGTTCCCATTCTATTTGGAATCCTTTTCAATACCGAATGGGCTTCTTTCAGTAATTCCATCCTATTCTGAAGTGAATTCGATGAGTTCTCTAGCTACTGAATTTTTTTTGGCAAGGCTTTAAAGTAATTTTTGATGGATAGCAGAACCGATTGGAGTGGGTTGTCCTTAAGATTTCCAATTTCTCTGGCATATCCAGCGTCTAATATGTAAACCTTTATTTTTTTAGTAAAGTGTTAGTATTTTCGTGATTTATTTTTAATTTTTCCAAATGTGAAAATTGAATATTTATAAATTTTACTTTGGTGGCTTGTTTAAATAATATGTCGAAAATATGTCGGTAAAATTATAAACAAGCAAAATTTTGTAAAATATGCAAGAATAATTTTTTTTAGAGGACACTATTTTGGAGGCCGAAAACTATTTTATAAATGGCAAGAATTGAAAAATCTCTATGCAACAATTGAGAAAAATTAGACACTCAGAAACTAGCGAAGGCCGCTTAAATTATCAAACCGCAAATTCAAAATATAAGGAACTCTGTCGGAAAAAACAACGACTCTACTATCAGCAACTGGAAGTGGAAATATGTAAAATAAATGATAGTAAGAGCTTCTGGGCAATAGCCAGAAAGCTGAATGGCAGCGCTGCGTCGAATGGTATAAAAGCAAGCTCACAATTGCTAGCAACACATTTCAAAGCTCTCCAAGTACCTTGTGAATCGGAAATCAGCTTCGCACTCCCATTGATAATAAATGAAGAACTTGATGCTCAAATTACCAGATCAGAAATTCTCGTGGCATTACGTAGCGCTAAGGACAACAAAGCCCCAGGGATAGACAGAATACCAGCAGAATTTCTTAAAAACTCATCACTTTCATAGACCAACTATCCATAGCCTACAATACCATCCTTGATGAAGGAATATCGCCAACAAACTTTCTCTCCAATATCATCTTCCCTATTTTCAAAAAAGGAGACCCCACCGAAGCAAGTAACTATAGAGGAATTTCTTTCCTAAATAGCACACAAAAAGTATTCGCTTCTATTCTGTTAAACAGATTAACGACTTGGGTCAATAGACACCACATTTTAAGCGAGTATCAGTCGGGTTTTCGTAAAGGATACTCAACCATCGACAGTACTTTTGTGTTAACCGCCGTTGCGAATGAGTACCTGCGGCGAAAGGAAAAAATGTATATATTCTTTATAGACTTTAAGGCCGCTTTTGACACAATTGACAGAAGAGCTCTATTTCTAAAGCTCAGTATCTGCGGAATTTCGACAAAAATACTCAACGCAATAAAGGCTATGTACACAGACAACAAAACAGCAGTTTGGGAAGGCAAGCAAAGATCGGAATTTTTTGATACCAGCATGGGCGTCAAACAAGGTTGCCAATTGGAACAGAAGTTGTAAAAGTCCTCATGTATGCAGAATATAAATTTATAAAACAATATAAAATTTATATAAAATTTAGGAAAATTCGCAATTTTGTGGTCCGTGCGATCTACACCTCCCATTTACCCGTCCTTAACCATCAAATATTCGGAATAATCTAAACATTTTAAAATGTTGCGAATTGCTGGTGCGTATGATCTACACTTCATATTTAACCGTCTATATACATATCTTCATGACAATCTAAACCCTTTTTAGATTTTGGAAAAATTTCCGCGAATTTTTAAAACCTTCTCTTTGCCCGACTTCAATCGCCAATTATTAAATCTTCATAATAATCTCAACTATTTATAAATTTTTGAAATTTTCACACGTAAATTTACCCGTCAATTGCCACAATTGCGATTGATTAAATTTTCATGATACCCGAAACTAAAAGTTAGCTAATTTCGCGAATGTGTGTGCTTTAAAAACCTTTATGATAATCAAACCATCAATATTAAGCTGGCTCGAGGTCTCGTTATGCTTCCACATCAGAGATGGGCATGCACACATATCGTCACACTTTTCACACGCATACAATCACAATTTGCGTGCACAACATTCATGTTCTATAAATAGCTTTCAATGCTTATAACGTACGTGTGATTTTGTGCAGTCGGCCGCGGCAGAGCCCCAATGCACGTGTGCATAGGAACGTCGCGACGCGCCCATCTTTGTTCCACATAACTTCAAAAAGCAGGAACACAGCACACCACAAAGGAGGCTAGTTGATCACACAGCAGTTTCATTGGTGTCTCTACCAAATCATCAGCGATCTTTACCCACTTGTACTGAAACCAAGTATTCTTACTCCATGACCGAGCGGCCATAATTGTTTGGGCATTTTTAAACAACTTGACAGCCAAAACCGGTCCAAATGAGAACAGCGCTGGCTGCCAGTACCCTTTGTATGTGTGTGTCCCCAATTTGGCCTTGCTATGTTAGTGAGAGAGATTTCCTCTCCACTTCCAACACAGAGACTAATAGTTTGAATACAGAATCGCATTCAAACCGTGGCTTTTTGTTGCTATAAATGAAACCATTTCTGTTTAGTTTTTGCCGTTCAGTCTACAATCAGGTACACTGCTGCTATATATCAAATCTTTATGGTCATCTTATCCCATTATACAATTTGAAAATTTCGCGATTTTTTTGACAGTTTGTTTGATCTACAACTCCTATTTACGGGCCAATTTACACGTCTTCTTCTTTATTAAAGTGAGAATTTTTGAAATTTTTCGAAGTTTGCAAAATTTTGCTATATATTTTAGACTGTTCAATCTAAACCTCTTATTTATGCGTCTTCAATTGCCATTTTTGAATTTGGTCGACAACAAAGTCAGCCTCTCACTCTTGATTGTGTTCGCAAATTCACTGAAAACAATGTAATAAATTAGCATTTGGATTCCCCTTGCCATGAATTGCACGGGGAAATTTTTAGCGCTTTTGTTACCGCCAAGAAAATTATAACTTTAACTTAGGTCTGATTCTAAATGAGGGGAAACCTTTCCGGGCAAGCGTCCACCCATGCCCCAATGTTTCATCGCAATCGGAAATTTAGAAAATTTCGCGGTTTTTTTTTACCATTTTCCGCCCATTTCTTCAACTTGGAAACCTTCCAGGGCAAGTGTCCAAAGGATCATCACATCGGATGAACCGTTTAGGCAGGCATAAGGGACAGACAGACAAACATTAGTTTTCATATTGACAAATAGAACCAACTGAACAGTTTTCACTCACTATATTCGGGTCGCTTCATCTTTTTAAAGGACTCTTGTTTGGTTTGCGGTTCAGTTAACGTGCACAAATTGTAGTTTATTAATGGCAAAGAAGATTCGGCACGGAGTTTCGAACCGAATGGAAGATTTGGTTTGTGGACCCAACTTTCCCAAGCATGTGGAATCTAACTTTGTGATTCAATCCTTAGAAGCAAAGAGATTTAGAGAAGCTCAGCGTATTTAAAATATGGGATTAATCAAAGGTTTTTGGTTCTTTTGTTTTATTTAGTTGACCTTGTGGTAAAATTAATTGTTATAATTTAATATATTGGATATATGTTTTATCGATAATTTGGGTTTTTTTAATCTTACATAAATTTGGTTTGGTAAACTTTCTTTTACCATATGTTCATTTGTCCTATTTGTATGTGCCCGGCTGTAGCTCTAAAGTGGCTTCATTTCCAATTGCATGAATGTTGCATTGTTGTCTATCTTTTCATCATTTATCATGTTTATCATTCCACTGAATGAGCTCCTTTAATTGTCCGACCAGCACTCAATTTAATGAAGTCGATAAAAAGTAAAATTTTCTTCTTCGCCTTTGAAGTTTTAAAAATGGTAAAAATCAATTTTAATTTAGAGCACAATGAGCTCACTTTTGTCGCCACCTGGGCAGGTGAAAAATTCCCATTGCCACCCACTCACACACACACACACTCACAAAGGTCATATGAGCTTCACCTCAGTTCGTCGGTGCTTCAAAGTTGCGTTATTGAATCGAATTTCATGTCAAAGGCAGCGTCCGTGTCTGGCTGTCCCCCAAAAAACGGGTAAACAACAATAAAGCAAAGACAAACAGAAAAAGAGCAAAATAAAACCTAGGACACAGGACAAGACCCTGAAACCGTATAGAGTAGGACATGATGAATGACGCGTTGCTAGACAATTTCAATTTTTTTTTTCAATTTGAATGGAGGGCTAGTGACCCTTTCCTAGTCCCTGAAATACAGGTTTTAGATTTCAATTGGATTTTTTTCCTTTGTTGGTTGTTGTTTCTTTTGTAGCGAGGGAGGCGGCGGCGTTTTGCTATTGAGATAGATGCAACCTGCAATTTGCCGCCTGACTGAATCAGACCCAAAACTAGAATTGCCAGAATTGGAAGGAAATTGTATTTAGAACTAAAAGTTGTAGGCTTTAAAAAATTTAGACAAAATAAATTTATTTAAATAAAGGCGTTAAAGGTAGGTAAACCTATAGACTCTGAAGAGTTCCCAGTTTATAGTTCAACACTTGATCATGCTTGTGACATGGATGATGTATCGCTGTATCTTTTGAAATTATGCGGATAGATATGTTAGTAGTTTTAAACAAGACTGCAAATCTCTGAAATTCTGGATTAGGTTCGGTCCGAGGTTTCGAACCCGTTGGAAACTCTAAGGTTTATTTACTTATAGAAACAAAAGATTTGGAAAGAGGCGTGTGTTTATTCTCAGATCGTTGAGAAACAATTTATTTACTTTATTTCTTTCTCAAAGTTGTAAATTGCCGAGCAGAGAAGCTTCGGTTCTGGGGCCACTTCAATAGACGCAAAACCTCGAACCGAAGCGGTTCTCCGGTACGAACAATCATCCAAATATATATTTTTTTTTATTTCTGCCACATTAAACGTTATTGGTTTTAGTTTGCAGCGAATGACGGTCACGAATAAAATAGTTTCTACATTCGCAAAGCTTCAAAGTTAATGTAAACAATTTACACAGAGACCGAACAACAGAAAGTGCTGAGAAAGTTAGTGCTAAAGAATTCAAACATTTAAATAGAAGTCACCAATCGGTCGATTGGACAATTTAAATCGGAAATGGCAAAGCTTATAGTTTTTTTATCAATAATCTCCAATTACACAAAGCACAACTTTTATTATTGAATTTTTAAGTAAATCAGACATAATTCTTACGTAATTCTTTGGATTTGAAATTTTTTACTTAGTTAACCATTAACCATATCAAAAAATGTTGCCAATTTGGCCAAAGTATAAGGAAAAGCAATTAATTAAACTAGTAAACAAAATACGAGGAACCAAAGCTAACTTCGGCTATGCAGATGTTAAAATACACTTGAAAAAGCTCGCTTCAACTGTTTGCGATTTCGACTAAACTGCGCAGCTAACAAGTAATATTAACCATGTCCGATGCTAAGAGCGCTAACATTGAAATCAAAAAATTTGTTCTTACTAAAACCCAATCCCGGCGGTTCCGACATAGCGAGCAGTCAAACGAAGACTCTGTGTTAACTTTCAGGTCGATAGCTTTAAAACTGAGGGACTAGTTCTCGTCATTCTGATCAAGAAAATATTACTTTATGAGGTCGGAGATGATTCTAAAAAATATATGAAATAAAATAAATTTCTTTTTTGCAAAAAAAAAAAAATCGAGTTTTTTAAATTCTGACTGCCAGAGCATTGAGGTTATCCCATAAAAAAGAAAATTTCATTTCTCTAAAAGGTACAAAAAATCGCAGCCTTACCAAATCTACGGATGGCATACGACTACCACCAATTACAAGGGCACCATGCTTAATTTCTACAGACCAAATGTTTGTACTTATAATGATTAGATTCCAAGGATTAGAGTCCATAACAAAGTTTTTATCGAAACTATTGTTGCATTTAATTTTAAGCAATTTTAAATCGCAGCAGGAAAGTATGCTTTACTTGTTCGTTCTTAACAACTGCTGTATTATTCATGATTCATGGCAGGGTTGGTCGAGGCACAAGCGAAGAAATCTAAAAATCAAATAAACCTTTCACCAAGTTGAAAGTTTTGTTTTTAATTTACTCAGCATCATGGACAATTGAGGTTCACATTTTTATACTCTGTACCAAAGGTGTACAGAGTATATTAAGTTTGTGCAGAAGTATGTAACAGGAAGAAGGAATCATTTCCGACACTATAACGAACGTGAACCAGCATATAGCATAAAGCTGCCATAGATTCCACCAAGATTTATGAGAATGACAACTATATAGTATAGCTGCAAAACAAAAGATAGGTCTGAAAAAAATCTTAAAATGAAAAATATTGTCTTTTCAATGCTATCGCTCCCAAATTGATCAATATAATATGCTACCACACAATTCTGTCAAGCTTGATCCAAATCGGATGTCTATAGCATAAAGCTGCCACAGGAACGATTGGTCGAAAAAGAAGTTCTAGTAAGAAATCTGTAAATCTTTGCTGGTACGAAACATGGAAAATTTATGTCTTTGTGAATTAATGACAAAACAAATTTCTTTTGTTACTTTTTGAAAAGGAGTTCATGCCTAACATATGGGAAAAATTCCTTAAGTGCTTTGTTTATACCACGGCTGTCGGAGTCGGAGACTCCGGGACTTTTGGGAAGCCTGAACCGGACCAGAAACCTGAACCTCATCCGGGCTCAGAAAATAAAAAATTCACACTACTTTTTTTTTAGCTGTGCTTTAAATGTTTTTTATGCCGTTTTTGCATATAAACACGTAATTGCAAGCATACAAGTTTTGGTACTAGAGTTAATATAATAAATGCTTTAATGATTCTCCACCAACTTCATGAAATGGAATCTGTAGCCACTGAGCTAGAATATACTGAATTAGTGACAAATACATAAAGAAAGACTAATTTGCTTCTTTTGGAAGAATTAAAAAATTGCCTAAAAATTCGAATGTCTTAAAGTTTTGGGTAAATATTATTGTGAAGAACTAAAAAAGTCGCATTTGGGCATTTGCACAGCTACGAACGTGACAATCTTACGATTTTTTTAGCCATTATTATGAAGAAAAACAAAGAAATCATTTCATAATAAATTTAACATAAAATTGTTAGTTCATATCTTAAATAAATTCTCAGATATGTTTATGGTCTAACACATTTAAGTCTACAGACCACTTTCTCAGATCACAGACTACATAATTTCTGAGATATGGACTTGAATCACTTTTGAACGGGCTCAGCCTGCTGGTTCCGCTGACTTCATTGTAACTGCTCACACATCAAGTTCCCACTTTATACAATAGCTTAAGCAATAACAAAGATATAGCTCAGAACCAGAAAATCAAGCCGGAACCGGAACCGTATATCGAAAAGAACCGATTAAAACTCAGAACCGAAACCTTAACCAGAACCAATATTTTAAATTTTTTGTATACTGGTATTCGAGAACAGATAATTTTAGAACTGAAAAGAACTCAAACTTTGTACCTGCTAGTGTAGAGCGTAAGAGAGTGGCAACAGATATTTCATCATATTTTATAGAGAGTTTAACGAAAATCAAAAATCATTTTTTTTTTAGTCATGATTGAGATTGATTATGATAAGAAACCTTGACAGTCATGCCGAGCAGCAAAACGCGAATCAAGCACAGAAAAAGAAAACCTCTGGTTCCAGGTGCATTGAGTAATTGGTTAAGGCCAACATTCGAGATGTGTGCGTTTCTCTGTGCTCGGTTGATTGAATGCTGTTTGCCCTGATGAACGACATTGGATTTCGGCGAATTCTACTGGGTTGTGAATTTTTTACAATCAGTATGTAGTGTAGAAGGTTTATTATCCGGTGTGAAGTTTATTATTGAAGATTATTGAAGACATTGTTAAGAAAATATTATTTTAGTCACACATTCGATTAAAATTGACGATTAATGTCAATTTAATTTGTTTAGACCTAACTTTCAAAATGTCTATTAATTTTACCGGTCCATCCCAGTACGTACCGGTATACCGAAATAAAAATACAGGTACTGATACGGAACCGAAAATTTCGGTACGTACCAGAACCGAAATCGAAATTAGATTCGGTTTGATTCCCTGCTCAGAACCACATTTTAACCAGTTCTAAACCGCTCATGAACCAGTAAAATATCCGACTACATATTAACAGCCTAAACACGGCGGTAGAAACGTCAAACTAAACGTAACGTATTTACCGTAAATTGCACACGCGGTGAATTAAAAAGCCACACGGGAGTAAAGCGAGAAAATGTAGAAAAGTTAAATGCTGCTGTGCAAAGGCAAAGTCTACACATTAGAAAATCAGCTATTTCCCCAAATTATCTAAATTTTCATGCAGCAATCTGAATACCAGACGGACGTTTAGGTTTTCTAATTAACGTTTGGATATTGAAACCTACAGTGCGTGAAATTTAAACGAAAAATGTAGCTCTACATCAGTACTGAATTTTAGATTTTTCGTTTAGAAACACGTGACGTGGGATTTCTAAATGTACGTTTAGATTTACAAAATCTAAACGCTGCGTGTTGAACGAAACTTGTGCAAATTTCTGTTGCCCGTATATAAATAGCGATTGCGTTGAATTAGAACTTGAATTACAAGCAAGCAAATATTGGATAGTGCCTTTAGCAGATTCAGACAAGTAAGTCTTAGAGGCCTTGCCAGGCGGAACGTCCAAAACATCATTCAACGTGTTCAGTAAGGGGCCGGAAGAAATTACTTTTGTGTAGCTTTTTGCACATGCGTGAAATGAAAAAACTGAACGCGGCGTGTAGAAAAATTGAGAAGTTCGATACCGGTCTTGGAATTTCAAGAAAAATGACCAACTTCATTATACCCAAATAATTTTGGGCGGTAAGGCTCTGAAACACTTTAACCAATCGATATCGTTTCTAAGCTAGTAAAGTCTCCAACTCCATATTACCAACCTTCAAACCAGATTTCAAACTCATAGCTTTAATAACTTCTGAGATATGGGTCTGAGCCACGTTTTAACCGATTCGAAACTGGTTCCATAATTGTTCGATAGCGGTTCGACACTGGTTTATAACCGGTCCTGATCAAATTAAATGACCAATTTCATACTAACAACCTACAGACCAGATTTTAAGTTAACAGATTAAATAATTTCTTGTGAATCACAACCATTTTTTAACCGGTTCAATTCTGGTTGAGATTCAGTAATATATCCAAATTCATATTACTAACCTTCCTAGACCAGACTTTATAGCTTTAATAACCTCTGAGGTTTGCTCTTAACCACTTTTTAACCGGTTCGAAGCCGGTTAGATACAGCTCCTGATTCAGTAAAATAATAAAATAACTTCTGTGGTATGGCTCTGAAACACTGTTTTACCGGTTCGATACCGGTTCAATATTCAAGATTCGCCAAAAAATATCCAACTCCATATTACACACCTACAGACGTTCAAGTTCATAGCTTAAATAGATTCTGAGGTATGGATCCTCTGATCCACTAAAATATTCAATTCCATACTACTGACCTACAGACCAGATTTTATGCATTCTCATTTCGGAGCTGATTTAGATTACAAAGATTCTAAAAAGTATTCAAAACGCATGTCTTTTGTTTCGAAAAAAAGCCTTTGAGTAAAAATTCCCCCCTCTTAGAGCTTATTTTCGTAACGAGAAACAAAACAAGATTTCCAGATACGCCCGTAGTCTAATCTAGATTTCCCCTCATATTCACTTGTAATAGCTTAATCGCAATTTAATTTAAATATTTGTATTTGACTTTTTCCACTCACCGCTTCCCCTTGAAGGCCAACAGATACTTCTTGTTGGCTGGAAAATTATTCGATTGCACTGATCCCGTGGCGCCGGCTCTCAGTGGGAATTGCTTATGGAAGAGCGGTATGCTGACATCGAAATCATGCCTCAACTGCAGCACACTCATGCTGGCCTTGGCCAGTATGGCCTCGCCGGCATCAAAGCCCAACGAGTTTTCCGCATAGTCTGGCCAAGTGCCGGAATATAAATTGAAAATGATGTGATTGCGGCCATTGTTCCAGTGGGGAAGGCGGGCCAAGCGCGATGGCACATTACGCACATAATCCTCGGACAGGGAGTCCCGATCCAGGGTATCAATGGCCAAGACGAAGAGGCAGGCAACTGACGGATCAGCGGTATAGTAGCGCGACTCTTGTATGGCAGTGAGAATCTTTTGATAGTTGGCCGAGGTGGGCGGGGCGGCGCCCAGTGAATTCAACGGCTCCGGCGGGTACACATAGACCAGGAATTGATCGTAGCATTTGGTGAAATCAAAGCAGGTCTCCATGCGGCAGTCCTTGGCTGGTGCGTGGGGGGAGGGGGAGTGCGAATGGCTGTCATTGCCCAAAGGCTCAAGCTCAAGCAGCGTTAGGAAGCTGGGCAAATGGGGCTGCAGCTGCTGTTGGTGCTGCTGCTGTGTCCCATCTCCTCCATCCTTGGCGGATTCATGCTGAGCCCGACGTGCACGATGCGGTGAGAATTTCAGGCGATAGCCACCGAAGTAGGCATAGGCCAGAAATGCGCAGGAGACAAAGACAAGAATGTAACGTTTCTTGGCCTGCATAACTGTAAATGTGCTAAAGAGTTTTTGCTGCTGCTGCTGCTTGTGTTGTTGTTGTTGTTGGTGGGGAAAAAGAGAGCGGGAGCAGGGAGGGACGGCTACGCGGCGCGGCTTTTTTGGCGAGGTTTGAAGCAATTCAATTAGTCTCTCCACATTTTAGACCGAGGAGGGCCGCGTAGGCTTAACATTTGTTTATTTATTAATAATTTAGAACAATTTTTTGGGTTTTGCATTTTTGTGTCGCCAGCGGAAAGCCACTCACAGAAGGTCTCGCGGACCCAGGGTGGTTTCTGTTTCCCACCACCACATTTACCAACATTTCACTCACTTATCATTTTGCTTAATGATTTTAACATATTATTTTTTTAATCATTCTCTTATTCATTTTTGTTTTATAAACACAACAGAACAGTGTGACCGCAGGCTAAAACTGGAAAAATACCACCAGATGTGCTCCAGCAAGTGAGGGAGCTGCCGCCGAGGGCCTTGGACTAGCAAATACCCTGTTGATATTGTTATTTTCTTTAGATTACATGAAAATGTTCAGAAAAGATTAAAATTAGGCCTCAAAATATATGTTTACGGTACGCTTAATTCATTTTGAATTAAAACAGGTCCGAAAAAAAACAACACCTTTCGTTTTGAAAAATACACCATAAATGCAACTCATTTATAAATAAATCTGTTCTTACAGTTTTATTAGCCTGGATATTTAATGATTTATTCGTTTTTGTTTATGGCAATTTTCAAATGCTTGCGAACCTAAAATGCTTCGCTATAAATTCTTTTACGATTTTGAATAGTTAGGGACCTCTAGGATTTTGAAATTCAATTAGCTCGAAAACAGATTTCTCCAAATTCAGACAAAATAATACCTATTCCGGTCACACTGTACTACAGTACCACGGAAATGTACTAACGCCTCGTTGGCATTTTGCAACACTGAGCTGGACCCGAGAGAACGCAAAGAGTACGAAGAGCGCGCGCGTTAGTTGGTTTTTAAATGAAAACTAAAATTAATTTCCAAAAATTACACAAAAATTGTAAACTGCAGCTAATCCTTATTATTAAGCCTGATTTTCCATTTGTTAAATTTTGCGTAACAAAATGTGTTATGCTTAAATATCTGCGATATGAAGCGCTTCGTATGCAACCGCGTTTCCTTAGGCGTTCGTTTTGGCGTTCTGATAGCTCGGCGTGTACTGACAAGCGAATTGTACTATCTGTTGGCTGGCCAACTCCTTGGAATTGTACAAAAACAGTCAAGGGAAAATTTAGGCATGCGCAAAGATAAGCGCGCGCCGCATTGTGCCTGCAAATTAGGTGGCAACGCCAGGCTGGCAGCTGTTTGCTATGCAATCATTTGATTGAGCGCCAAAATTCAAAACAGTTGGACAATTTAAACTTTAAAACTATTGGAAACTTACGAGGAATTCATGTTTGGTGTAAAAATTCGTGTACCAGTTGCCATTTACTAATTAGCTTTTTGGCCGCATCCGCCAAATGTTTCATGTCCGGTTGCGTTTTTGGCTGGCTCCCGCAATTTCCCGTTACGAACGCGCTTAGGCTGGAATTTCAATTATGCACAGGATTGCCGGGCCACCCACTACCCACTGTCTCTTTCACACCCCGCGTGGCCCTGCTCTAGTCACCGCAATTATGATGTGCCCACATAGATAAGCCAACCCCCACGAGATATGCCAGGCAGCTGTGACTACTCCTGCATCTCCCCCATCCACCCCCTGGCAACTCTTATGGCTTTATAAGCGGCTCCATTCTCCCACTCTAAGGGCTAATAAAAACACACAGGCAAAAATCAAGAATGTCCTCATACAAGTAGAAAGGAGTACTCCGACCACAGGATGCAACCAAGTTAAAACAAATTGCTCGAGTTTTTGCTGTATAGAATTTAATTTTGTCCCAGGACGAGAAGGAAGAAGAGGTCCAACACACTGGCTACAGAATGCATGGCATGCGAACAGATGGCTCCACTTGACTTGGCCAGAGACGTAGGCGAGATGTGACTGATGCTCTGTTACCTAAAAATTTGATTTCTTTTACATCGCCCTTGGTCAACATGTACGAGGGTCGATTGATAAATAGCAGTTTAGGGGAACTCTTAGTTCGAAAGTCGGTCTAACCCGACTGTAAAATTCTCTTCGCCTGTGAACGTAATAAGTAATAGGAGTCTACATATGATGTTTGGTTGGTGTGAATTTGGCCGGAACTGATTCCTTCTGCCTGTTACTTACATTTGCACGACTTAAGGATACCCTTTTTACTCTACGAGTGACGGGTATAAAAAAAAATCTAAATGCATCACCCCCTACAATTCGATACTAAAATCTTAAATTGTTATTAGAGAATCTTATAAAACAACCGCGCCGGGAGGCCGGTTGTGGTCCAGAAGGTACTGTGGTGCCTGCAGTGCAAGGTGTCCCGCTGTATTTTGTAAACCGAGAGTAATTTGGGAAAACTTATTACAGACCTTAAATCAGGTGGACACCATAACCATAAAAATAATTGGATTTTGTTGTAAATAATATTAACCCAAAGGGCCCCCAAAAAACTCATATCTCGGAGATTGGAGTGCTCTTTAAGACTGGAACTTTTCAAGCAACTTTTCCAAAGAAAGTTTACCACAATAACCAACACTGTCAAGGCTCCGGAAACGAATTTCGGTTCCTGTTCCGGTACCGGTACGTCCCGAAACGAATGTTTCGGTTAAAGGTTCTATTTCGGTTTTCAATTAATTTCGGTTTTCGGTATCGATACGGTACCCGGATTTTTCTGTCGTCTGTCTGTCTGTATGAACGCGTCGATCTCAGAGAATGTAACAGATAGAGCCACAATTTTTGGCATGTATGTAGATGTATACTGTACCCAGATCAAGTTTGCTCCAGATTTGGCAAATTCCTCCTCCTCCTTCTTCTAACCGCGAAAAACTGTCACAGCTACAATTTTTAAGCTTGAACCTAGGGACTTAATATATATTCAGTAAGGCCCAATATGTGTCTAATGTATAACAAAAAAAAAAACCGAGCAAAAACACCGATATGCAAGTGTCCCCATTTATTCAAATAAATTTTAAAATAAAAGGAGTTCTGTCGGGGCACTCGACCGCAACACTCTTACTTGTTTTCAATACTGAAAACCCTAAATAATTGTATTTGTGTTTAATAATGGTTCAGAACTAAATGATATAGACGTCCGATCTGCGTGATGTTGACATTTTTGAAGAGCTTGATATATATGAAGTACACCTGCCAAGTTTCAGCTACATAGCTTTGAAACTGGCTGAGGGGCAAAGATTTATTTAAAGTCATATTTTTAATTGTTTATAACTCCATAAATTAATATCTTTCAAACTATAAAAGTCTCCATCTTTTTGAAAGCACCATAATTTAAGTAATGCTTAGGGCAAAAAATTGTATATCCTTAGAAGCTATATCATGGTGGTTAGCACTGAGAAAAAGTTATAGAAAATTTAGCAACAATTACTTAATATTATTAAATAATTTAAAAATTAGTAAAATTATAATTTGAGTAGTTACAGCAAAATGATTCTTATCAATATCAACTTGGGACCTGTCCGTTAAACCGAACCTGAGATATCACGTTTTAAAAACTTTTTTAACATTTTTCGTTTTTGACGATTTTTGAAATTGTTTATAAACTGAACAAAAATTTTTTTTTGCAAAACCGCAAAACACGTTTTTTTTTTGCTTATAACTTGAGAACCGCTCATGCGATCTTTATCATTTTCTTGGCAAATCGATAGGGGAGAATGGGGGGTTCTGGCCGGGGTTGCGAGGCCACTCGAATATTGGTCACAAAAAAAAAATTTATTTAAACTTTTGGTTTATGTCATGTGTCTCCAAGGCTGCAAACCTCTAAAATTTTGCAGAAGGTTCGGTCCGGGGGTTCGAACCCGTTGTAAAGCCTAAGGTTCGGTTCGCGGACCGGTTCTCGGAACCCCTGAACCCAAGGTTTTGGTTCGAACCTCGGTTTGCTTGAACATAGAAGAATAATTTCGATTTTTTAACACTTATTTTTTAACATAATATTCTTCATGTCAATAATGCAATTTATAATTATCAAATTCATTAGCTGACACTAAGAACTTTTGAGAACCGCTTAGTTTAAATTAATAAGCATTCTTCTAAGATTGTAAACTGTTGAAAAGGCCTGTTAAACTGATTCCTGAGTTGCTGGAATAGCAAGTAAAGTTAACGCAATATTTTCTTTTTTTTATTTTTCCAAAAAAAAAACATTTGTCGATGTATTGGACAATAGTCGAAGGAATCTATAACATCATTTACAGATTTGATATTCAGATTTGATATTTAATATTTGTTTATTGATTTTTTCTCTCTCACAAGTTGATTCATTTAAAACTCTCATTAAGAATCTCTTTTTGGAGCTTCAGCATGTCTGTAATGTGCTGCTTTGTTGAAAAATTCGGGGTTGAAATTCTCGGGTCTTAGAGCACTGCAGCCAATGTTAGTACTTAGCTCATAATAGAAGAACGTTTATCGAAACAAAAGATTTCAGAACAGTTGCTCAAAATGAAAAGCAAGCGGAATAAAAATCACTTGCTAGTAATTGTGAATCCTGCAGCAATAAAAAAATATTTTGAACTATCAAATGTCTGAATTAAAAAATGTTTAATAGTTCATAAACGTTCTCATATTTTGTTAACCTAACTCAACCGGGTTCAATTTCAATTCAATTTTTTTATTAAGCAAAGATTTCATATAATATGAGTACGGAGAAGTGTGCGAACTCTACTAATGTCAAACTAAACTGCCCTAAAAAATCGTTGTCTACTAAATTTTGAGCGTGTGCAGCACAACAAAATGGGAATTTGATGAGTTAACTTGGTCATCGTCCAAATCAAGAAATGCTTTTGAAGCACATGAGCAACCTTCATCAATATTATATATCATAGTTGCATTCCTTTTATGCTCTGCAGTTGTCGTTTAAAAGTTCTAATGCTCGATCCATATTCGTTTCTTGACTTCTCTTCCTGAACTTCTTGAATGATAGTCAGATAACAAGGAATTTCTATTTTTCTATATTGTATGTGTCGTTGAAAAAACTACTTAATTTGTTGAACCGAACCGAATTTTTATAAATAGTGGTCCGGTTCGGGTTCAGGTTCGAGGAGTCAAAAATATTTGAGGTTCGGTTCATGGTCCGGTTCGTCGGACCCAAAAAACCCGAACCGAACCGGTTCTAAGGGGTTCGGTTCAGGACCGGTTTGCAGCCTTGTGTCTCTCCTTCTTATTACCTAACTTTTGGCAAGCAACCTATCAGTCTACACCTTCTTTAAGTTCGTGGAACCAGAAGTCGACTTTTTTTAAAAAAAAAAAAGTTTTTTTTCATTTTTGACTTGTGAATATTATACAAAATTTTTTTCGTAATGACAAAAGAAAGTATGAGGGAAATATCTTTGCTCAATTGACTTTTTGATAGAAATATGTTTTTTTTTTTGTAACAATTTATTTTTGGTTATGTGACGTCACCAAAAAAAAGTGAGATATGGGGGTTGTGAGCACGTTGGGGTGTTTTTTGCACCAAAACTGGTGTTTTTTTTTCCTCTTGGTGCACTGTCACTTTGTTATTGGATTTGGCTCTTTTTGCTTATAATTGGCTTAAGCGAAAATGTTCGAACATTATTCCGCACCTAATGTAGATCTGGATAATTTTTTCCCTGTCAACACTGAAAACTATCGAAATCAGGCATGCAACTCTGTAAATAATCGGAACCTATGCCCATCGCTAATACTAGGAATACTGTATTTCACGCATGGTTTTGAGCCGGTGGCGGCTGCGAAAATTTTAGTAGTGAGATTAAGCGTTTGGCTAATTTGTGAAAAAATGGTCAAGTAAGTAAAAAGAGTTTAAGCACCAGCACAACATATGCCTTATAAGTTGATTATACATTGAGGTTTCTTACAAAAAAAAAAAGAAACTTGCACTGAGTCTTCTTACACAAACACTAGTTCTCAGGTGGAAAACTAAAAGTGAGTTTGAACAAAAGTATTTTATAGCGCCTGTCGCATAATTAAATTTTTGTCTTAGAGTTGCTGTATCCGCCCACCGCCAATTTCGTTCGGAGTGGCTTGATCATTTTCGCTGGCTTCGGAATAATGATGGACGTGCATTTTGCGCCGCTTGTGATAAGTGCTTACTTAACCACTGCTTACTAAAATTTGTTGCGGGATTGGATATTAAATGTGGGCGAACGAAGGTAATGCAAATGTCCAAGGAACTTGGCAAGAAATCCATAAAACGCATTGTAACTGAATTAAAAATCTCGAAGTTTTTTCAAATTTTCGACGAAACAACTGATGTGGCAAACCGAAAGACCCTTGTGTTAGTGGCACGCTATTTTCACGCTCTAACAGGTATGATAAAACACACATTTTTAACACTGATTGAGTTAGAAAAATGTGATGCAGAGTCGATTTATAGGGCAGTAAAATCATTTTTTTTTAACAAATGGCATACCCCTAAAAATTTAATTGGTCTTGCAACTGACGGCGGGGAAACAAACTTGTTTTACTTGAAATGCACTTGCCGTTCCCTACACCTTTGCTCGGGCTACGCATGCAAAAAATTTCCATCGAGCATTGAATTGCTTTGCCGAAATATATATTCATATTTTGCGTAGAGCCCGAAAAGGACTCAGGAATTAAGAGAGTTCCATGAATATTGCGAAGTAAAACCACACAAAATTTTGGGAATAGCAATGACAAGATGGCTGTCCTTAGAAAAAGTTATTGGGCGAATGCTTGAGCAGTGGGATGCTCTCCAATTATTTTTCTTAGATCAGACCTAGAAGTCAACAATATTAAGCCAAAAGAAATAGTCAATTTAATGATTAAACCTGAAATTATTAGTTATTTCTACTTTTTAAAATATATTCTTAAAATTATTAATGATTTAAATACGGAGTTTCAATCAGAACGTATTCGCTTACCTTTCTTTTTATAAGACTAGAATCTACTTTAAAAGTAATTCTTAATAATTTTGTTACTCTCTCATGTTTAAAGAATATGGACCTTAGTCGCTTTAATGTTACCGACTTAAATTCTTATTTGTTGCCCGTTGACAATATTTTTGTTGGTCTTAAAGCCCAACAATATATGGATAGCCGGTGTATGGAGAAATCCGCAACTTTAAAAGTAAAGGAAATGGAACGCGAGTTTTACTTGGAGCTGGTTCTGCAAATAATGCACCGCTTTGATTTTGGCCGAGAGGATATTAAATCTCTCATTATGATCACACCAGCCAACGTAACGAAGAAACCGATATAATGCCACTAATTAAAAACATTGAGTACTTATGTGAATCGGATCCAGATGAAATTATTTCTCAATGGGCCATGTTAAAGTCAACTGAAGCTAAGTTTAAAAAAGAAGAGGAGATATCTTTATTTTGGGAAGAAGTGGCAAAAGTAAAAAACGGGGTTGATATTGAAGAGTTTAAGGAATTAGTTGGATTTGTAAGAAATATATTGTCCCGTCCACACAGTTGTGCTTCGGCAGAGCGTAAATTTTTTACCATCAGTTTGATAAAAGCTCGAATTTGAGTTAGTATCAAATATAATGCTATGCAAGGCAGGCGCAAATTAAAAGGCTTGGTTCGAACCTCGGTTCACTTTAACAAAACTGAAGAGAAGTTTCATATAAAATAATTGTTATACCCTTGCAAAGGGTATTATAATTTTGCCCGGAAGTTTGCAACGCATTGAAATATTCATTTCCGACCCTATAAACTATATATATTCTTGATCAGGGTGACGAGCTGAGTCGATTGAGCTTTGTCCGTCCGTCTGTCCGTCTGTCTGTTTCTACGCAAACAAGTCTCTCAGTTTTAAAGCTATCGAGCTGAAACTTTGCACAGAGTCTTCTTTTTACTGCACACTGCTAATATGTCGGAACCGACCGGATCGGATGACTATATCTTATAGCTGCCATAGGAACTATCGGTCGAAAAGTGGGTCTTTGTGAGAAAACTTTTTTGTTTTTAATGTTAACGTGTCTCCCTTCAGCAATTATTAATATTATGCGCTTTTACAAAGATTTGGAAGTTTTGGTCAAAATCGGATGACTATATTCTATAGCTGCCATAGGAACTATCGGTCGAAAAGTGGGTTTTATTTAGAAAATTTTTTTGTTTTAATGTAATAAAACATTTGCAAGGGTAAAAAAACTTTGGCAAAGGCGAAGTTAGCTTGGCCTTCTCGTTCAAAAATATTCTATACTAAAATGTATCAAATTCAAAATAAATTATCAGAAGTTATAAAATAATCAGGAGGTGTTTACTTCATACAGATCAGAAAAATCAACTTAAGTTGGGACAATGTCGAGGATCTATAAAAATTTTATATTGATGTTCTTTTTTAAAATGCAATCAAAAGTGATTTATTAAAAGTGAATTAAGAATCTCTTTAAGAAATAATTTGGAGCTTCAGAAGAAGTTAACAAAGTGAAAAACTCCAGAGCATACAATAAATATAAAGAACTTATCGAAAAGAAAGCAGAGGAATAAAAAAGACAGAGTAGTAGAAGAAAAAAGTGAAAAAGAAAAAAAAAACACACTCAAAAAAAGTTGTCATCACATCGACACAATTTAGACATCAATTTGAAACTATTGAGTATCGAATTCTCTCTAATACTCCGAGTATCAAATTGACATCTTCGAAAGTATTAACATGATATTTCGAGGATTTCAAATTGATACTAACGTGTATCAGGTTGACACTTTATTGTATTAATTTTTAAGTATCAATTTGACACTAGGTCTTATTAATTTAATAATACAACTATCAAACTTTTTGTTTCATTTTGATACTAGCTTTTATTAATTTAATATTTTTTTCTTATCTTTGTACTATAAATTCAGTTCATTATAATCTGCCATTAAAATAAAAACAAAACATTTTATAAAAAATTTTTTTATTTCAAACTCTATCAAAATGTAATTTATTTACACTATTAAATTGAATGTCAAGTGTGACACCCCTCTAAGTGGAAACTTTTGTCTCTCCTCGTGTCCATGCGAATGTTGCTTAACCAGAAGTCACCATATTGGTATGCCTCTTGCTCGAACCCGTACATCAGAGTTCCCCAGCCATAGACCTGGGGCACGAACATACTCCTGTGTGTTAGAGGGAGACATAGTCACTTTTCGCGCTCTGGGGGAACCCTGCCGACTGTAGCAGTTACCCTTAGAGACCTTGAGAAAAACGCGAAAAACGCCTTCTAGCTTTTTGTTCCACCTCTTTGTACGTTGTCGTGCAAAGCGCTGAAAAGGTCACATTCGGCTTTTGTGTGTCCTGTAAAGAGTTACATTTGTAAGCAAATATTTTACAGCTGCTTATCTACCTAAATATGCGCCATTTGAAATCCATTTTTTATCTTCATCACGTCGTCTGGGAAAGGGTCTCAAGCCTTTACTTAACTAAGTACACAATTACTTACAAAAAGTAAAAATCACTAAATGTGACATGTCAAACATCGCAGCTCGACGTTCGGCATGCTTCGTTTACATTCATACATTCTTCGAATTTTCGAAATAAAAAAAAATTGTTTAGTTTCAAATTAATACTTCTGCGCATCAAATAAATTTTCGAAGTTTCAATCTAATACTTTCTAGGTTTGCATTGATACAAAAAAAGATACTAGTTTAGTTTCGTTTGAGACAACGTGTACAGAGTGATATTGACAATTTTTTGGGTGTAGAATATTTTTTTAAAATTTTCTATAAGCAAAAGATTTTAAGAGATTCATAGGTAGTATAAAGTCATATAAAATGCTCTAAAAAAGTTATTAAAAAGTTTTTGCAGAACAACAAACTGTTATTACAGAGTCCAGGAAATCATTGGTTACGGTCAACAAAAGAACAAGAGCAAGTTGGTTTACAAAGTTCCGCGATCAATCGCTCAGATTACGTTGATAGTAGAGATCGACAGAGAAAGTCGCAGGATTGGAAACAGATACAAGCAATTTCAATTCAGGCGTTGAAGAACAAATTGTTGAACCGAACCTAATTTTTGAAAAAGCGGTCCGGTCCGGGTTAGTTCGAGGAGTCAAAAATTAGGGTTCGGTTCATGTCGTCGTCGGACCCAAAACCGACGAACCGGTTCTTAGGGGTCGTTCAGGACCGGTTAGCCTTATGCAAGGAACTCTGTACGAGTACAGAGCCAAATGTGGTCTGTCAAAGACTTGTAAATATAGGAAAGCAACTGAACTCAGAGTGTGATTTATATAATATCAGTATATTGAATATTGACTGTTTTGTTTTCATAATGTTAAGAAGTAAATAAATACATGAAAAAATTGTTGGCTCTTTCTCAAGTGGCAACCGTGGTTGTGAGCCACTTTGAAAAAAAGTCGGTTTTGACTTTCAAAGAGAATATTGCAATGACGCGCAATAGAACAGAGGAAAAACTCTCCAAAGAAGTAAAAAAAAAACATTGAAAAAGGCAAACAAAAGAACAGCCACAAGAAAAAAGTGGGAAAAATTGTTCATTTGTTCATTTAATAAAGAATAATGGCTTAAAAACACGAATTTTGAACTTTTAGATGGGTGGCTCACAACCCCCCACAAATTTTCGAAATGTCAAAAAATCACTCAATTCTCAATTTTTTAAAACTAGTGATGAGGAAAGTTTAGTGCATCTTTAACCTAAAATACAAAGTTTACAGAACGGAAAAATATTGATTTTTGGCGAAGTTATGTTCGAAAAACAAAACTATGATCAGAGCCCCCCACTCTCCCCTACATATTGCGAATGAGTGGCGTACGCAGGATTTTTTCAGGGGGGGAGGGGGGGTTTTCAGAACAAGATTTTTGGTATAGTAGTATTTCGCAGAACTCGTTAAAATTTTCCGAAGTCTTGATGCTTCGGAGGTAGATTTCGCATTTCACTTTTAAAATCACGTAACTTGGCTTTATACAACTCCCAGGATGAGACCTGGTTTGTGTTCTCGGCTAAGTTAAATGCTTTTCTACACTGTTTTCTACGTATCTCTAGGCCTTTAAACCACCAGAGGGGCTTATGTTTTGTTTTGTATTTAATGTAAGGACAAGATTTGTCAAGTGCTTTTGAGCATGTCATTGTGAATGTGTTGACTTATTCATCTAAAAACGGGTGTAAAATGGGGAGCTGCATCTAGATTTTTCACTATCAGTCTCTTATACTGTTTCTAGTTCGTTTTTTTTCAAGTTTTGTGTTTTTTTAGGTTCGGGGCATGATTCTAATAGCTTTAGCTCAATATATTTATGATCTGAGAAGGAGTGGTCTGATAGGACTCTCCATAAAATAAAGTTTTCTATTAGAAACTCTGAAATGAGGGTGATATCAAGTGACAAAAGTTGGTTCACTACCTTTTTTACAGATAATAAGATTTGTACTTGGAAGATAATCGTAAAGTAACTCACCACGATCATAAGTGTTTGTGCTGGACCACTCTGTATGGTGTGAATTAGCGTCTCCACCCAGTATTAATCTGGTTCTGCTTCCTTGACTGTTGCGCACTAGGTCTTGGAATACTCGGGATGGTACTGGCTCCGTTGTGTCGTGAGCCAAATAGAACGAAGTCAGCCTGTAGGTGGTACTCCCCAATTCAAGGTTGACTACTGTGATGTCTCCATCACTGAATTGGGGTAGTAGAAATGCATTAAGAGTTTGTTTCGCTAATATACAAGTACGGGGCTTACCCTTACCCTTAATATGGTATAAGTTATATTTTGGCGTCCTCAAGCCGCAGATCCTGTCTCCAGTGATCCAAGACTCTTTCACTAAGACAATGTCTGCTTCACCTTTCGCTTTATAGGCTTAAACCAAGAACATTTTGTACTTAATTTGTTTAGGTGTTTATTCGACATCGATGAAGAACATTTTGCACTCATTTTGAGAGTAAATCGGGCTGTACTTAAGACCGCCTCTAAACATATAATAATAAAAGTTTTTTTCTGTCTTTAGAAAAATATTTCTTACACATACAGTCACCTTCACCAGCTATTGGCGCCAGCTGTGAAGTAATCTAGCCATGAAAAAGCAAATTCTCAAACTTTGCCGTTCAGATTCGGCGTTAAACTGTAGGTCCCTATCTCTTGTGCGAAAAATTTAAAAAACACAGACACCAAGAGATTGAGAGAAGCTTGACTTGGCCCTGTTGGAGGAGCTGTATAGCCAATTTTACATTACTTAAGACCATAAGAAACTAATAGTATGACCCAAATATATCACAATAGTTCAATATTTACCTCAAATATCTCGAAACAGTATGAAGTCAAGTATTTGGGGACTTAAAAAATCGTATTTGAATTAAGAGTTTTGTACTTGAATCAAGTATTTTCGTATTTACAGTACTATTGACTCCGTTTGTACTTCATTTAAGAACAAAGTATTTAGATTTTTCTTTCTGAGTGTAATTATGATGTGGTTTTATTATACCCTTGGAGAGGGTATATTAAAATTGTCCGGATGTTTGTAACGCACAGAAGGAAACATCTCCGACCACATAAAGTATATATATTCTTGATCAGCATGACGAGCTGAGTTGATATAGCCATGTCCGTCTGTCCGTCCGTCTGTTTCTATGCTATCTCCTCCGCCGTTTTAAAGCTTTCTCAAATTTTATCGATATTTTCAAAATCGGACAACTATATATAGTATAGCTGCCATACAAAAGATAGATCTGAAAAAAATCTTAGTAAGAAAAACTTTTTTGTTTTCAATGCTATCGCTCCCACTTTGTACAGATCTATATTATATACTACCACACAATTTTGTCAAGTTTGATTTAAATCGGATGACTATAGCTTATAGCTGCCATAGGAACGATCGGTCCAAAATGTAGTTCTAGTGAGAAAAACTTTTTTGATGAATATATCGTATAGCCATATATCAAACTGGCAGCATATATCATGCTCCAAGGGTATATAAACTTCGGTGCAGCCGAAGTTAGCTTCCCTCTATTTTTTCTTTTTATTTACACTTTAAATTTCAATATATAATATTTAAATTTCACTAGCTTAAAAGAAAAAGGCAGTAAACAATTTTTTTAATCAATTTTTGTGATCGCCAATCCAAACTACAATTAAAAATAGTTCCATACGAATTGGGTCTACGTTTATTTAGCTTCACCTTACAGAAAACTAAACAAATGCCTTTTTCACACTTTTCACGTTTTCACAATACTTTACTGGCCACCCACGTATTGGGTTTGAGTGTGTTAACTGAATATGCAGCTTACCCTTTCATTTTACCTTCCAGCTAAGCGTCAGTGCATATGTATATGTATGACAAGCCCCCATCCGTCCAACCCACCATTATTGCCAAGGCCATACATTTCGTTTCCGTTTCCGGCGCCTCTAATTAAGTGTCAGTCGTGTCTACGCCCCCCGCCCCACTTTAGCCAGTTTCCGTTGTGGCACTTGCTTTGCATTTTTCATGCTCGCTGGGGTTTATTCACAATTTTTTTACCGTCTTTTTTTTTTTTTTGCTAAATCACGGGATTACGCCCGCCCAAAAGTTAATCAATCATGCACGCGCTAGATACATATTTGCTGGGTCTTCCTCATAACCGAAGGATGCTTCTTGAGGTGTTTTGCAGCTGCTACTCCAAAAACTTTGATGAATTTTTGCAGGCCAATGAAACAATTTCAACCGCATAACAATCATGGCTCTTGGTTAAAGTTTCTCTCTTTAGCAAACAACATAAATTCATTAGCTGCTTGAGGAACGGAAGTGCAACGGGCAAAGGCCAGGAATTCCTCTATCATTTAAGTAGCCACAAAATTTATGACGTCACTTTTAGGAGAACGGGGGCAATGGTGTGTGCGTGTGTGTGTGTGGAACTTATGGCTTGTTTCACGCTCTTGGACTTTATTTCACTTTTATGGAGCGTAGAACCGCGAAGTGAAGCTGAGTGTTGCTTTAACAAGATTGGGTGGGCTGAGACTGAAACAGATGAAAATAGGAAAGAAAGTCGGCCAAGCTCGAGTGTACCCAGTTCTTTCCTGACGATATGATTCGTACTTTTTCCATAACATTTTCATCTTTAAGAAATTTTTTTTATTATTTATTTATTTAGGCCCATTTTCTCAAAAGTTGCGGTTAGGTACCGGCCGGTCAAATTTGCCGGGCGGAATAACCTGCCGGTAAGTCATTTGGTTTTCTCAGCGAGACTTACCGGCAGGTTCGCCCGATATTGATAGATTGCTATCGCTGCCATAGTGTGACCAAACACTGTCAACGAATCAGCTGTTTGTTTTGGTTTTTGTACTTCTATTGCTGTTGCTGGTAATAATTTAGCAAAAAAAACGAGAAAGGCAAAGCTAACTTCGTTTGTACCGAAGTTTTGATACCCTTGAATAGCTTGTCACAATGGTTAGCGACTTCGACCAAACTTCGCAAATCAGCTTAAAAACATGACATATTACCCATGACCGTGTTTGAGAGCGATAATATTGAGAACAAACCAGTTTTTCTCACTAAAACCCATTTTCCGAACGAACATTTGTATGGCAGCTACAAGAAGTAGTCATCCGATCCGGTCGGTTCCAACATATTAGCAGCGTGCAGTAAAAAGAAGACTCTGTGCAAAGTTTCAGCTCGATAACTCCAAAACTGAGGGACTAGTTTGCGTAGAAACAGACAGACGGACAGACAAAGCTTAATCGACTCAGCTCGTCATACTGATCAAGAGTATATATACTTTATGTGGTCGGAGATGATTCCTTCTATGCGTTACAAACTTCTGGGCAAAATTATAATACACTTTTCAAGTGTATAAAAAGTTGATTAAAATTGCTAGCAATAATGAATCAAGTTGAAGCATCGAAAAGGCGAAAAGGGAAAAACTTCTCTGTGGCTGGTGGGCCTTGTAGAGTCAAATATATTTTGGAGAACAAGAAAAGTGATACGGCGGCATGTAAACAGAAGCCTGGCGAAGACTTGGAGATCAGTTTGCCGCTCAAGCCGGAATTCATCGCACTTGGAAAGCCATACGGAAAAAGTACGAGATCGCGTAAAGAATTTGAAACTGATAAGCAAGAAATTATCGCACTGG
The DNA here is from genome assembly GCA_018904235.1 of Lordiphosa stackelbergi. Classification (NCBI taxonomy): domain Eukaryota; kingdom Metazoa; phylum Arthropoda; class Insecta; order Diptera; family Drosophilidae; genus Lordiphosa; species Lordiphosa stackelbergi. The sequence goes on along the minus strand of JAEIFU010000095.1, from coordinate 132,829 downwards.
TTGCGGCATTCTCAGCACCGTTGGCGTCTCGTCCATTTCCCAAAAAATTGGTGATCCCAAGTTTATCCCCAGGATTGGAAATGGGGTTAATAATGATTGTTAGATTTTATTTATGATATGTAATCTTTAAAAATATTAAATTGACCTTTAAGATTTTAGTACAAATCAATCAGTCTCTGTGTGTTTGTGAAAGCCAGTAATGCCTTAGCGTGGGACACATGAATAACTGCACGGTTCGTTGAGAAAGTCTGACTCCAAGGAAGTCACCCACAATGATGAGGAAGCTACCACTTGCATGAGATCGCAGAGCCAGATTATGTCTAGTCCTAGCAAGAATTATATGACATGCTGAACTTGTCAATCAGAATCGTTGAAAAAATTTGGCTTCATCACCATTATTAAAAATTTAAGCCCCCTCCCTGTACGCTCTTGCTTAATTTACTCGTTGCTCCGTCGTTGGCCATTGTGGTGATACCGTTCCTCGTGTTGGCAGCGCGTGTGGATAGTATTTTCGTTACGGTGCACACGTATCAGCAGTTGGATCACAATCGGAATGCCACATCACAAGACACAATTCGTAAGGCTATTGACCTAGTTGATCCTTCGATTTCGTAGACGGCGGGCAGTGAGTTTGCCTGCTTTGCGATTGGTGCCATTTCGAATTTGCCGGCGCGGCGGTCAAGACATTTGCCATTGCGGCGGCTGCCATTCTGCTGGACTTTCTGTTCCAGATCGCCGCATGTCTCTTCCTGTCTTACTGCCTTCCTCTCAATTTCATTTCGTGGATGCCACAAAATCGTTTATTTATTGGCATTTATTGGTTTGGCAATTAGCGAAATAAATAATACAAGTGTTCGACACAGCTGTTGTCTAACGAATGAAAATATCGATAGTTTTATCGAAACTTGCCGGCAGGTTAAAATTTGACCCCATCATGAGGCTGCGGTTAAAGTTGCCGGCACGTTTTTGCCAAAGACAGCATGAGACACTCAAATTCGGTAACCTGCCGGTAAGTTTGACTAACCGGAAGATAAAAAAAACGGGAGCCAACACACAACCCGAGGGGGTGGGGGGGGGTGGTGGGGGGTGAAACACATGCCTATCAATAATGTGCAGGCGGAGGGTGGTAGTATAGATCCGAACAGGAGCAAAACAAAATTATTATTATATTATTTTGTTTTTTTTCAAAAGTTTTAAAAAAAACAATTTTTTTTTTTTTTTTTTTTTTTTTTTTACTGTTTGGAATTTATTGAATCTTCTCTTAATGAGACTAACAATAAGTTTTCAAATCTTTAATCTAGAAACATAAAAAATTTCCGACTCCATAACTTCCCCCATTGGGGTGGTAGTTCTTAGTCTCGAGCGAGTCACAGAAACAGAGGAGAATGCGTTGCTTGCAGGGTGAGAGATTGTGCAAGTTCATTAGGGTGCGCAAGAAGCTTCTCGGAATATTTGCGTTTCAGGTGCTGTATTTCAGTTTAGACCAATGGGATCCTTAGGTCGTTGTGGATAAACTCGTTGCGAATGTACCATGGCGCTCCAGTGAGTGTTCTAAGAATTCTTGATTGTGATCTTTGAAGAATGTCCACACTGCTCGCACAGGCATTTCCCCATAGTTGCGAGCCCTAAGTCCAGACAGGCTTTATGATGCTTTTTGTACAGTAATACATTATATTTCAGTTAGAGAACGGGGAGTTAATTATAATTATAAAAAATTTTATTTAAAAAGATGTGGAACCCCGGCGAGGTGAGAGATGTTTCTCTCGAGCTCCGTTTATAAACGTTATAAAAGTGTTCAAATCGGTTATTTATATAAATTCTTCGACCCGCGACAAAAGACGCTGTTGGACTTTCTTAAGCACTCGTGCTTATGTTGTCCAATTAAATCTAATTTGTTGATCTTTAATTAAATCATATTTAATTAAATGACAACGTACAGAAGTGCTACAAATGCAACTGGCAAAAATACCAACAACACCATGAGTCAGAGTGAACTCGCTGCTCAAATGCAACAACAGCAAGACGATCGCCGACTATCAATACACCGCAACAATGCTTACTTTGCAGTGGTTTCTCCCGACCCCACCAGCACGCTAAAACCAACCAGCACTGCGAACGTAAGCTCTCTTTCTCCAGCTCCGACATGGAGTGCCCAATGCCCCTCACCTCTGCTCACTATGAGTACTGTAACGCTTACTACAGCTCAATCAACTTTAACATGCACAACAACAACAAGTATGCAAAATAAATCGATCACCACCAACCATCTTCCAAAAATGTCAACGCAGCACGCACTCCCACCAACACAAACACAAGGAACCACAACACCAAACACACGCTCATATGTGCAGACTGGCATCGATCGGTATGTACAAATAAACAAACGAAAACTAAGCCCACAAAAAAAAAAAGGCAATACTCCAAAAATTAACAAAACTAGCAATTTACCTGTGGACAAAGATCCCCTAACTGGAAATAGGTTCCAAATTCTCGGCAAACATCTTGATGCTTAGTGCGATGAAACGGCTCCAACTGCCGCAAAACCAAGGCCTCCACCATTCTACATAAGAGATAACAACTGCGCGACCCTAGTTACAAAGCTCATCCCACTAATCGGCAACAACAACTTTTATGTGACATCAGTCAGCAAAGGCAACATACGCGAAACGAAGCTCCAAGTTAACACCGAGGAAAACTATCGCACTGTCGAAAAATACTTAAGAACTGAAAACAAAAACTATTACACCTACCAACTAAAAAGCTGCAAAGGCCTACAAGTGGTAATCAAAGGCATTGAATCAAGTGTACTATCAACGGAAGTCGGTAATGCCTTAGAAGATAAGGGATTTAAAGTCAAATCCGAAATAAACCTTATGAACAGAGACAAAATACCCCAGCCACTATTCAAAGTTGAGCTAAGTCCAGAAGACACAGCTTCCAAAAAAAATGCTGTGCACCCAATATACAACTTACAGTTTTTATTGCACCGCAGAATAACTGTAGAGGAGCCCCCACAAACGTACAAATCCAGTGCAATGTACCAATTGCCAAGAATTTGGGCACACTAAAGCCTACTGCGCTCTGCGACCTGTTTGCGTAGCATGCGGAGAGCTGCACAACACTGCTACATGTCCTGCCAGCAAGGAGGACAAGTCTGCTAAAAATTGCAGTAACTGTGGAGGCAATCACACTGCAAATTACAGAGGTTGCCCAGTCTACAAAGATCTGAAGAGCAGGATTAACGGCACAGAATTTGCACGTTCCAATGGAAACCTTAATCAGTTTACACCCTCGCAATCGACTCCTGGAGTATTCTTTACCAAAGCTGCTAGATCGTCATTTGCCCCATCGAGTACCACCCAAGGCGTTTCTTTTGCAAGTGCATTAAAATTAGGAATGGATAGACCCTCACCCACAGCCTCACACGAAACACGAACTGAGCCGGCTCTGCCAACAATTAATAAACAAGCGGAACAACCATCAAACTATAGCAGATTAGAAAACATGTTCCTATCGTTGTCAGCAAACACTGCAGGATTTCATAGTATACATGAAAACACAATGCAAGAACAAATGAGGAATCAAGGCATCCTCACTCAAATGCTCGCCTCGCGACAATCTAAATAATGGCTCTCCTAAGAGTTTCACTCTGGAATGCAAATGGCTTTCCTCGACACAAATTGAGTTGTCAAAATTTCTCCAAGACAACGAAATCGACATAATGCTTCTGGAAACTCATCTGACGGACAGATACAACTTCCAATTATCGGGGTATGCATTTTACGGCACAAATCACCCAGATGGTAAGGCCCATGGCGGAACTGGCATCCTTGTCAGAAACCGCATTAAGCATTACCCAATACCGGGATTTTCGGAAAACTACCTACAAGCCACATCAATATGTGTAGAATCCAAACGAGGCAATATCACCTTGTCAGCGGTTTATTGTCCGCCACGCTTCGCAATATCAGAAAATCAATTTCAAGATTTCTTTAATACACTCGGTTAACGCTTTTAGCAGCGGGTGACTATAACTCGAAACACCCCACTGGGGTTCGAGACTGACTAATCCAAAAGGGAAGCAACTCTATAGCGTTCTCATGCGCGCAACAAACAAACTCGACTATGTATCTCCGGGTAGGCCTACATATTGGCCAGCAGATCCTAAGAAAATACCCGACCTTATAGACTTTGCCATAACAAGAAAAGTTCCACAAAACTTGGTAACTGCAGAAGCGCTCGCAGATTTGTCGTCAGACCATTCTCCAATTATTTTCACCCTTCTAGAGTGCCCTCAAATCAGAGAGTATCCTCGGAGACTGACATCCCATAAGACAAACTGGCTCAAATACAAAAAATATATCAGCAGTCACATTGAACTGAGCCCAACCATCAACAGCGAAGAAGAAATTGAAACCTCAGTCCAAGCCCTAAGCTCAATTATTACCGCAGCTGCTTATCACTCGAACCCACAAACAACGACAACAACACCTAAGCAAGATCGTAGATTAACGAGCAGCTACATAGACCGGCTGGTCACGTAAAAAGCGGCGTGCAAGAAGAGAATGGCAGAGCAATCGGTCTCCAGCTGCAAGGGCTCGCCTGCGACATGCAGAATGCGTACTCCACAAAGCACTCGAAGCTGAAGAGCAGCTATTTCCCTTATGGAGAGCACATGCAAGCATAAAGCCACCTGCTAAGGTAGACACGCCTTTGAGGGATCAGAGAGGAAGATGGGCCCGCAGCGACGAAGAAAAGGCAAATGTTTTCGCACTTCACCTAAGAAATGTTTTCCAGCCGAACCCACCAACTAATGCATACGCACTGCCATTGATTCCTAATGCCGCACAGACTTGCCCAATCAAAGTTCATTCGCTTGAAATAAAAAATGTTATCAGAGAACTTAATCCTAAGAAAGCACCAGGATATGATCTTATTACGCCTAAAATGATCATGGAACTTCCAAGTCCTGCCATTTCATATATCTCAAGAATCTTTAATGCTGTACTGCGATGTGGATACTTTCCAACTCAGTGGAAGAAATCTACAATCATAATGATTCCGAAACCAGGAAAGGATAAAACTCAAGCGTCATCATATAGACCCATAAGCCTTCTACCTTGCCTATCAAAAGTATTTGAGAAGATCTTACTTCGCAAAATTAATACGCATGCACAAAATATAATTCCTTCACATCAATTTGGGTTCCGAGCAAAACACGGGACCATTGAGCAAGTCAACCGTTTAACTTCGGATATTCGGACGGCGTATGAGCACCACGAATACTGCTCCGCAATTTTTCTAGATGTTGCCCAAGCATTTGACCGCGTTTGGTTGGACGGTCTTATTTATAAAATTAATACACTGCTTCCCCAAATACTCACCAACTCTTAGAATGTTATGTCAGCAACAGAGTATTCTCTGTCCGACAAAATGAGTACATAATGGAAGAGTTCACCATTGGAGCCGGAGTGCCACAGGGTAGCGTTCTCGGTCCTTTTCTGTATGTATTGTACACTGCAGACATCCCTACAGACCCCCGACTAACAATATCCACATTTGCGGATGACACGGCAATTCTAAGCAGATCACGATGTCCAATTATCGCATCAAGACTTTTGGCAAGCCACCTAGCTAATGTGGGTGGGCTAACCAACAACACAAAGATAAGAACAAAGTGTAAACACGTGACGTTTACACTCAACAGAAACACCTGTCCCTAGATATCCCTAAACGCGACCTTTGATACCCCAATCAAACGAAGTTTAAAGTTGATAAAAGATGTTCCATGGTATGTGGCCTGGCGGGGGAAAGGAAAAAGAGTTGTCTTTCCTCAAATTAAAAAGTCTCAAACATGCCTAAAATGATACAGCTTTGGGATTAAATAATTATTTTTTTCTAAAAATTTTTGCTAATTCAATCTCTTAAATGATTATTCCGGAATCTTTTGGAATAAAAAAAAGGGGATTAACTCAATCCTTTTTTTCTGATCGATTCAAGCATATCCGGGATTACGATGTTTTCATTACCGCTTGGGATTGGTTTGATCCCGATCCCGATAACCGAATTCCTCTAGGTAATTTAGTATTTGTAATCTGTAATTTATTATAATACTCGTAAAAATATGTATAATTTTGTGTCCTAATTGTAAATGTTTGTATTACATATTTCACAGTTCAAGGGGGACGATCGGATTTCTCGTGATGAACGGGGAAGTCCGGTGTAGTACCTGAGAACGCAGTGACGTATTGCAGCATGCGAGGTGGGCTGACGGTTTTTATATAAACCATGCCCCTCCTCCCCCCCCCCCTCTCTCTCTCTCCCCTCCCAGAGGCGGGGGGTGGCGGGGGTGGCGGAGTGACAGAAACTTAATTGCTCAAAGACTAGTCGAACACATTCTAGGGTAAAATCACTACTACAAAGGGAGAAGGCCAAATGTGGGGGGGGAGGGGGCGTGGCAAAATGAAAGGAAACTTGATCGCCTGAAGTATAAAGAAGCATTTGTCCCATAATGTGAAACCTCTATCTCTTCATCTCAGAGTTTGTTCATACGGACGGACAGACGGACAGACGGACAGACGGAGACAGACGGAAGACAGACGGAAGACAACGGGACAAGGAAGGTTATCGACGGCTGTGATGCGATCAATATAATACTTAAGGGTCGGAGGATGATTACAAAGTCTTCTTGTTAATACTTTTGCACATAACTTAATATAGCTACTTATACTGGACAGAGTATAAAAATTATGTCAATAAAACTGCTACTACTACAGTGGCAAACGGTCAACAATTTAGTTCAAACAAGTGAGAAAGTCGGTCAAGCCCGACTATAACATACTCTGTACCTTGAGTACGACCTGTATGCAATGCTGCTGCTGCGCTCATCACTAAGTTTTTCTCTCTCTCCCTATCTCTCTCTCTCTCTCTCTCTTTTTCTAAGAATGTGCAGCGTTGGTTGTGCATGGGTGGGGGGGGGGTGGAGGGGGTGATTCACTTATTTGCTCATAACTTGAGAACCGCTCATCCGATCTTTATCATTTCTTCAGCAAATTTATACATATTGCTAATGACTAACTACAACTAACTACAAACCCTCTATCTACAAAACTGTGGAAGATATGACGTTTTTACCAATTTGCGGGGGCGGGAGGGGGCGTGGACAAAATTGGAAATAAACTTGATCTGCCTGCAAGTATAAGAAGCATTTGTCCCATACATGCCAAACCTCTGTCTCTTACCATCTCTGAGATCTGTTTGTTCATACGACGGACAGACGGACAGACAGACGGACATGGCTATATCGACTCGGCTAAAATAAAAAAAAACTCCAATGCCAAACGAACCACATACATTTTAAGAAATCTACTTTATGGGCGGTGAGGACTTTTATCGTGTGGATGCACGTTGCGGCTACAATAACCTCCCTTCGCTTAACGCCATCCGCATCGTTGTCGACATCATTATAGCTTAACAAAGTTCTGTCTAACTTTAAGAGGTCCTACTTAGAAATGACATTGAATTTTTAATATTACAAACAAGGAGGATTGAGATGAAAAAATATGATAATGCTAGTTATAGTTTAAACAAAGATTTCGAAAGGGTTTGTGATGAGCGTAGTTTGTTAGGCATGGCTGTAGATAAATAGGATACAAGTTTCTAGTAACGAGTTATGGGACAGACAACAAAGCACCCAGGACGCATGCAATTCTTTGCATGTGTTCGGCGAGAAGCAAATATAGAGCAAGGTCATAGGCAGGAGTAATATAGGAGCACGTTAAGAAAATATTTGAATCGTGTGTCAGAAATTTAACAGCAACGAATTCTATGTTAGGGGATAAATCGCAAGAATCATTTCCGACCCTATAAAGTATTTATATTATTGATCAGCGTCAACTGCCGAGTCGATATAGCCACGAAAGAGATCTCACAGACGGTAAGAGGTAGAGGTTTGACATGTATGGGATATTAGCTTCTTATACTTACAGGCAGAATAGCTGCTTTTAGCTGCTACTGCCGGTACAGTGTATATTACAGTCGCACTTGGCCAACTTTTAAACTTGTTTTGCATTTAAAGTTGTCCTAGACTAACAAAGCAATTGACAATCATTTTTACCAAAGTGAAATAAAGCACTTGACCATTGCTTATCAAAACTAACCGTTCACATGGATATCCTCTGTTTTTTTTATGCTCCCACAGCCATTTGACTCGTTTTATAAAGTGATCTGGTTATGGTGGTAGTTTGGTCATTTTATGACTGGGATGTGAACGATTATGGGCTGTAAATGGTGGCACAGGCGTTCCCTTTAACCGAATGCAGTCACAAACGACGAGCAGCAGCTGCCACTTCTTGTCAGATTTCGCTGGCTGAGGTGAACATGACAGGACCCACCCTACGCCGGAACGTGCCAAGGATAATGTGCACAGACCAACCAACGAAAACGACTCTTTTCTCTTTGACACTTCGCTCTATATATGTACACATGTATATGGGATGGGGTCATGGCCTGGTCAGTCTGAAAATCCAATCAACGTTGCGTATACTTGATATGCAAACACTTTGTCGAAAGAGAAGCAAAAGTTTGGTTTCTGCGCTAAATTAGTTTAGCAAACATCAAAAAAGCAACAAATGTTTGACTTTGACTTTATATATTAAGCATACGCCACTTGGTCCCACGCATTTCATACGTTTGTATGTGCGAGTGCGCTTGCATAATTCAATTTGTTTGTCCCCCCACAAAAACAAAACATTCGCATTTTATTTTCTCTCTCTGAAAATAAAATAAAAATACAAGTTTCGGCTTCATAATCCTTGAGCGCCTTCTGTGTCGGCTGTGTGGTGAGCTGGAAAATCTGTTTCCAAAAGGCAATTTCATCAAGTTTCACTGTTTGCCCGCTTTTTGCATATTTTTCTGAAAGTCGAGAACTTAAATCGAATTAAAATTTTCCCCCGGGCAACTTTTTAAACATATATTTTGTACATATTTTCAGCTAATTTTGAAGAAATGCTCAAATGGCCTTTTAAGTGGTTTTTATTTAATATGAGAACCACTTTCAAACGAAATTTACCATTTAAGTGAAATGCCTTAAGACAGATTTTGCAAAAAGATTAAGAAGGTGGCAAAGTCGAGAGCACAGAAAAATTCAATTTAATCCAAAAGAAATTCCGCTTTTAAATACTTGGAATTTCAGTCAGATTGGTTACATGTCGACTCTTAAAAACGAGAGCTTAAGTTAAAGTCGGCCCTGCTCTACTTCTGTATACCCGCTACATACCCGACCACTAAGCGCATATTAAACACAAATATATGACAAAATTTGTGTTTCGTAAGGAAACACAATACAAAGACAAGCTGCCCGAATTATATGACAAAATGTAATATTTCTATATTTATTTATTGTTGTTTAAAGTTTATCAAAGTTTAGTCAAACTATTTAGTAAACAATTAAGAATTAAGACTAGACAATAGACTATTCCCTACATCAAAACAATGGGGAGTTTATAGAGAACAGATGGTATGTAGTACTTGTTATAATTTAGACAGAGGTTGTGAAATTGCTCATTTGTGAGGCAAGGACTTAAATAAATCGGGGCCTAGTTTCTTACAAAGGCTATCAGGCTATGCAGAGCGCTTATGTCAACGTCACCTACCAGTAGATTAGGAAGGAAAAGAACACTAAGGCAGATCCTGCGATTATTCAGGGATGGAAGGTGCTCATATGGTGGTAGATTTGGACTGGGATCCAAATTTAAGCAACGAACTGTTTCTATACAGATTCGAGTTGATCCTGATATTTCTGGTACTGTTTAAAAAAACATCGATAGCACCATCGGTACTATCGATGTTTGTGAATTTGGCCAACAATCGATTGTTGTGACCCGCTATCCTGGTCTATTTGTGGCTCAGCGGTCTGCAGTGGCCCGTGTTTAGCCCTGTCAGAATCCAGAGGGCATTAGTTCCAAGTTGGATTAACTTTTGGAACCTTTACAGTTTGTGGTTCACTGTTAATGCTTTTGGTTGTCTTATCCCCCTAGTGTTTACCCAGGAGGCTGTTCCAAGCGCGTTCTCGTATACTCTTCCTTTCTACTGAGACTTTTGTTAGTGTGTTGGCCTATGCCGTTTTGTTATGTCTCGGTATTCATCGTAGGGTCAAGTTGTTCCTACTCCCTTATTGTTTCAATTTGTTCTTTGTCTCTATGACTAACTTAGAGTTGAACTTGTGTTGCTCCTAAGAGCATTAAGCGCTGCTTGGCTATCTGAAAGGATTTTTTACTATCGATTTTAAACTATCGATGGCGCCGACTACCAATGTTCAAATTATCGATGGTGGAGACCAGACACGTAATCCATACTGAAGAATAGGTCTGACCAGAGAAACGTATAGTTGTTTGATGACGTAAGGGTCAATAAATTCCTTAGACCATCTTTTGATGAAGCCAGGAACACCCAAAACGGTATTAGTAATAACCGATATATGATCATTGGACGAAGTGTATTCACAAGTGGTCGACTTTATAGAAGTGCTGCAGTTATCATGTAGTTGTAGACATCATTTTATGGGCACGAGGTTTTGTTATGTTATATTTGAGAATATCGCCCTAAAGGGACTTTTTGAAATTTTATTGAAAAATACTATAGAAGATATAGCCTTTTTTGTCGAACAATGTCTTCGCTAAAACAAGTCATTTTCAAATTACTTTAAACTTTAATCCATGATTTCTCCAGTTACACTGAACCGATTTTGATGAATCAAAGTGAAATCGACGCAGAATTGATACCATTTCGGTCCAAGCCTCAATCACAATTCTTTTTTAAAAAGTCTTGACTTTGGAACAGCCTCGACATGGAAAAGCACCCTTAAAGCTAACCTCTGAACAGGAAAGAACAGATATATATTGAAGAACTTTATCCACTTCTGTTTAATTGCAACTTAATGGGAAAGTAGCTCTGTCCATTCATTTACTTTGTCTGAAAGTAGAGATGAAGTCGAATTATTTATGAAATTGTATAAAAAGAAAGGTAGGTAGGTATTTCCGGCTGGCCCCTTGTAGGGGGCCACACATAGACCTTATGGTCCTTAGTGAGGCCGGGTGCTTTTTAGGGTACCGTTTCCTTCAGAAATCCTGGAGGATCTTTGACGTTTTGGCAAATGGCAATAGTTGTTTGAGAGAGGTGAAACTTGGAAAGTGCAGATGTTTTAGTCTTGTCGTGGCGATTGCTGGGCAGCTGCAGATGAGATGTTCTAGAGTTTCTGCTACTCCGGGTTCCTTACATTTCTTGCAGGTGTTTGCTGTCGTGATGCCTAGCTTTATCGCGTGAGCGGCTGCTAGGCAGTGATATGCCTATAAGCAGTCTGCAGTCTCTTCTGTGGAGCTGCAGCGTATAGTGCGTTAGTTTTTTGTCTCTCTTCTTGCACATGATTTTAGAGATTCTGCAGCCGGACGTGTTCTTCCACTTTTCCTCTGCTTCTTTCTCCGCTATCTCTTCCATCTTGCTGTATAGCGTCTGTAGGGAGGCTTTTGCAAGAGTGTCCGCCATTTCGTTTCCATCAATGCCCTGGTGGCTGGGAATCCAGTAGATTTGCACCTTGCTGGAGGTGCTGAGGGAATCTATTGCTTCTCTGCTTGCCAGAACATTTTTTGGAGTTGATGGCGTGACTCTGCATTGCTTTGATTGCCGCTTGGCTGTCTACGTATATGTTGATTTGATCGTTTGGTGCGTGTAATTCTGCCAATTCAGCTGCTTTCCTTATAGCGAAGACTTCCGCCTGGAATATAGTGCAGTGGTTTGGCACTGGATTCTCAAATCCGGTTCCTTGTAGTACACGGCGGCTCCGACTCCTGAGGCCATCTTTGGAGCCGTCCGTGAAAAGGTGCATTCTTTCCTGGGCCAGCCCTGTACGCCAGTCTTCTGGTCCAAGTAATGCTGATGCGCCTGTAAAGTTGGTTTTTGGGATCATGTAGTCCGGGCTACTGTTGATCTCTCTGCCCACTGTGCTGTGTCCATAGCTTTGTAGAGCCATGGTGCCTGCCGCGCAAAGACGTTGGGCAGTCCTGTGCGCAGTGAGGCGTGCTTGGATGTCCAGCGGGTTGACACCTAGGATGTGTTCCAGTGCTTTTGTTGGATGTTATGCAGACCAGTGCCTGCCGCTGGGCCTTTTCCATCAGCTTTAGATATGTGGACTTCTCTGTGGCTTGCCACCATACTAATATACCGTGTAGTAGTATCGGTCGTATAACTGATATGAAGAGCCAGTGCGTTAGTCTTGGTGATAGGCCCCAAGTGCTGCTTAGCATCTTCTGGGATGCATATAGCGCATTGGTTGCCTTTTTCATCCTTTCCTTCACATTGAGTCTCCAGGATAGTTTACTGTCGATTACTACTATAAAAAGAAAGAGGACAATACAAATTGTTTAGTATTTTCACAAAACAGTTTAATGGCATCAATCACGGTATTCCTTAGCATTAAACTTTTAAAAAATAGAGATTATAAACTCAAATGGTGGTCAGAATATTCGACAAAGTGTCCAGAAATTATTCTTGCTGTTCCAGCTACCCAAGTAAGCATACGAGCACAGTGGCCGGTTTCGCTGATTTAGCGTTGCAAAAATCGTAACTTTTGAACGGAAAGAGATATTTGAAAAATTCCTAGGGAAATGTGGTAGAGAATTTCAGTAGCTTTTAAATAAGATTAAGTTCTTATTTTGTATTGTATTGTGCTGCAAAGTTTAAAGCACTGAAAAGGTTGCAAGAAATAGGAGAGACTACCTTTTAACTTTTTTAAAACGATTTATTAAAAATTTGTTTGTAAAACTACTTAAAATTTACAACATTTAATATAAAGCTAAATTTTGAGTGAAAATATGAAAGTCATGAAAATGAATATTTTTGGTAGTAATAAATAGTTTTTATAAAAATAAATATTTTTACTAATTAAAAGTTAGCTATTTATTGATTTTGAATAATTTGAAGAAGTTTTACAACTACAATTTCAATAAATCATTAAAAATAATGATATAATGGTTGTCCCATTTCTTACACCTTTATGTTTAATTAAACTTTACACTTTGGCAGCCGATCCTGAGTTACCCTGTTGACCTACAATAATGAACTTGTTTTAAAGCTACTGAAATTTTCTATCACAATTTCTTCGAAATTTTTCAAATAGCTTTATTCGTTCAATAGTTACGAATTTTGCAAATAATTACGAATTTTGCAACGCAAAACCAGCGCACCGCTTGATTTCATCTCAATACTAATCTATGTAAAGTTCCTCACTGTGCAACTTTTTTAAGGTCATTTTCTGGTTACGCGTTCGGACCCCGATATTTTATAAGAGCATACCGAAACTAAAAAAAAAAACCCACCCCATCCCCCAAAAGACTTGGTCCTATCACATCGTTAAGGTACTTTTTTGATACCAAACATATTTTTACCCCAAACTGTCCATATATCATAAACCGTTTGGAATTTTGTTTTTATATCATGGGCAAAGTTAAAGATATAAATTAGAGGAAAAAAAACCAGTCATGAACAGACTGACCCAAAATTGGCATCTAGTGCTTCAAAAAGTGCAAAAACTCGAAAAAAAGGCAAATTTTTCATGTTTTTTGCCGGAAACGGCTAAACTACTGGGAATTTGAAAAACCTTTCTTCTGCGAAATTATCCCAAACAACAATATAAACAAATCTCTAGTACACGCCAGCTCCATACGAACACCCCTTCATACCGTTTTAATACTATAAAAGTTATCTTTTCTAGATAACACTTTGTATTCATTATGAACTTAACTTCTCCGTGTGTGTAAAGGTAAAAAAAGGAAAAAGTCAATTTTAACCAAAGGTTAAGGTTTCAATATTTTTGATGCTGGTTCATGGACTGACTCTGTACTTCCAGAACTAAAAAAGATGATCCAATGGCATACATCTATTCGTGTTTTCACTACATGCAGTGTCTTCTAGGTTTACGACGCCTTCATCCTCATACTGGCATACTTTGTGGCTCCACCAACAAACCTCCGAGAGCAATGCATTTAGCTTCTTGCCTTGATATCTTTTTTCCATTGGCATTGTAAACTGGTGGAATCGCTCCCTTGCTCGTCCGATTCTGGGGGTAATTGTTTCCAGAAAAACATCCAGATAGTGATGCAAAAAAATGCAATTTTAAAGTCATCGATACGTTGGTACGCTCAAAACACTTGAGCATTCTTGCCACTAATTTCCTAACTTCATCTGGCTCAGCTCGGTCCTAAAAACGTTTTAAATAAAAGTAATAAAAATTCCATTGTTGCGGGTGTTCTTTGAAACACAGTGGTAAAGTCATCGCTTTTCATTAATTTTCTGATACGTATCTAATCCAGTCAGAGCACCTGTTTAATGCAATATCAGCTTAAACAAGAAAAAAAAATAAATAAAACACATATACCCCCTAATTTTTTTTTCCAACGCTTTGTTAAAAATGATTTTTTAACAATCAAAAATTTTGGGACTAATTTTAACAGAAGTCTTGATGAACTTTGAAGGGATTACCAATTTTATGTATCAAAACGGTATGTAAGGGTGTTCGTATGAAGCTGGCGTGTACTAGAGATTTATTTTGTTTGCTCTTCGTGGCTTAAACTGGAATCCTGAGGTCCGTTTACCATCATACTCTAGTATTACCGTAGAGTTATGCTTGGTGTAATATTTATACATAGATTGATTAATGGTGAAATCGACTCATCTGAGTGGGTTGGCCAAATTAACCTCAACGTTCCTATTAGACCGACTCGCAATTTTATACCCCTATCACTAAATCGTTGTACCACTAACTATGCTTTGCATGAACCATTTCGTGTTCTCTGTGCTGATTATAATGAACTCTACCGTGTAATCAACTCGGAAGCTTCTCTTCCAGCTTTAAAAACAACTATTTTAACCTATTTAACCCGTAGTTGATATTACTTTATGTTATTCCTCCGCGATTACGTGTCACATGTTAGTGTCTCCGCCTCTCGGTCGGTTCGGTAACTATTTTATGCTACTATTTTGTCTAGGGTTCGCGCGTAACAAGCCGTGGCTTGTTAGCAATAACAATAATCCCTGAAATTTTCATGAAGATCGGATAAAAAATAGCGAAGTTAAAAAATGTTGCATACTTTTCGGATGTTCGCCCCTTAAGAACGCAAGAACGCTGTTAAACATTACTTTTCATGAGTAACGGGTATATCAAAGTCGGTTAGAGCCGACTTTAACTTTCGCTCTCGTTTTATTTAGAAATATGTATTTTAAAAAAAATTTCACAAATTATGATGGACTAGCGTGCATGCACTCGTTGCAGTCCATCAAAGTGGGAAAATAAGGTACGAAAGTAGTACTTCAGGAAAACGATAATACCTCAACTAATTTAAAGAAAAAATTTAATTTTCTGATTCATTTTATTTTAGAATTGATGCATCTTTACAAAGCAATAAATCAAATTGCAATCGGAATTTTCGTTTGCTTTTTATACGTTCCCAAACATGACATTTGAAATCCGAAAAAAAAAACAAAATTTTATCAGTTTGAAAAATTGTTCAACTTTGAACCACTGTAAAATCCAAAATAATTGACTAAAAGCAATAAACCAAACATTTTCGGGCTATCTGGGTTACCCTTTATTAAATTAAATGAAATCGGTCAAAAGAATCGATCATAAATTTTTTATTTTTGCAACGTAAAATTCCCCAAACCGCCCACTGTGCGACGTTTATTATACCCTTGCAAAGGGTATTATAATTTTGACCAGAAGTTTGCAACGCATAGAAATATTCATTTCCGACCCTATAAACTATATATTTTCTTGATCAGGGTGACGAGCTGAGTCGATTGAGCTTTGTCCGTCCGTCTGTCTGTCCGTCTGTCTGTCTGTCTGTTTCTACGCGAACTAGTCTCTCAGTTTTAAAGCTATCGAGCTTTGCACAGAGTCTTCTTTTTACTGCACACTGCTAATATGTCGGAACCGACCGGATCGGATGACTATATCTTATAGCTGCCATAGAAACTATCGGTCGAAAAGTGGTTCTTTGTGAGAAAAATTTTTTTGTTTTTAACGTGTCTCACTTCAGCAATTATTAATATTATGCGCTTTTACAAAGATTTGGAAGTTTTGGTCAAAATCGAATGACTATATCTTATAGCTGTCATAGGAACTATCGGTCGAAAAGTGGGTTTTACTTAGAAAAATTGTTTGTTTTATTGCTGGCGTTCTTAAACTCTGATGTATTAAAACAGCGGCGGGCAGCAGAAATAACGGAAAGGGTACAACAACATTCTTATTTTTGTCATTTGCTTTCGATCAACGCGATGCAGCGTGTGTTTGTTGTAATATCAATTGCGTCGTGGAAATAGAAAAATAACAGGCCGGGTTGCGCGGGTATAAAAACTTTGCAAAGACGAAGTTATCTTTGCCTTCTCGTTTTTATTATATATTCTTGATCAGCATCAACAGCCGAGTCGATTTAGCCATGTCCGTCTGTCCGTCCGTCCGTCTGTCGTCAGTCCGTCTGTCTGTATGAACGCGTAGAGATATAAATTTTTGCATGTACATAGGTGTATACCGTACGCAGATCAAGTTTGTTTCAGATTTACAAGTTTTCCAAATTCAAGTTCAAAGGAATGCGCCTCATTCCATCGTCTTCAAACTTGATGATTTTCTGGTCAGCCCCATTGGTTGCTTATATGACAATAGAGTAATGGGTCAAACAGAGTGCCAAAAAGATAACGAGTTGAATTTCTCACGACATTTTTTAGATTATTTTAGATTTTGTATTTTTACCATTTTGTTTATTTTGTTTTACCAATTGAATTTTGTGAAAATTCATTTTGCATTTCATTAAATCAGAAATTTGATTAAATTTAATTAAATTCCTCAATAAATTTTCAACCAGAATACTTTCCAGCAAGTCATCATCTTGTGTATACAGTCAAGTACTAACGCCATCCCAAACCTAAACCCCATCCTTGTTTATACTGTGGTCATATAAACATTTGCCTGGCCTTGCCAGGGCAGGAGACTTGTACTTCAGCTAGGGACTTCTTCTACAACATATTGCATTTTAATGGGAATTTCATTTTCATTGTCAACACTTTTTGAATTATGAGAAGGAGCTGCAGACGGGGAAGGTAGGGGCAGGGGCAGGGACAGGGACAGGAGCGGAACACTTCTGCACACACTCATAAATTCAGGCTAAGATTAGAAACTAACAGCCAACTGCAATGGCAGTTCTCAATTGAATTTAAGGTACTTGAGTGAAGGGGAGAAGGGTGTCTAGGACATTTGACACTTTTCAGGTTTAATGAGGCTGTAAGCTCCATCCACACAGCATCTTGGTCTGGCTTGCTACACCATTGTCTTTTGGCCGCACATTTGTGGACGACGTGTGTCAACGCATTGTGCGGTGTAAATTGCTTCTATAGCCCCCCCAGCCCTCCACTGCCTGATCATCGGGCTGGGGCTAACCAATGCAGCACTTGTAAACCCTTATCCAACCCGAACGACCCATCCCACCCTGCCTGACAAGTTGTGTGCATAAATTGCAACTGCCTGAGCTTGTATACAAAACATGTGAAGGATGCGACTGCTGCTGCTGGTGATGCACTTGCTCCCTGACTATGTATGAGGATATATGTATCCTTGACGGTTTAGGATTTTGTTGGTTGGCTTAATAAAGGCATCATCAGAAAGCAAGTGCAGGCGACACGGCCCCCAACTCTGTGACCACTTGTGTTCCACTTGCTTCCGGTTTGGCAATGTTGCTTGGATGCAGTTTAAATTGCAGCCACAATTACACATGTCGCTTTATCTTTCTCTCTCTCTCCCCCTCTCTTTCTCTGTGGCCCTATGTGTCTGCCGCAGGGTCAATGTTGGCTCCGCTACCTTAACTATTCCCTTTTCAGGCTTAAGTGCGACTTAAAGTTCATACAAAATATTAGGTAAAATCAGGAATTGAAATAAGCAAAATTCTAGACATGTTTGAAGGAACATTTAGAGGATCGATTTCAGTCTCCCTTTCGTTGCTAGAGCAATGCACAGTCGATCGAATATTGTTCCCGATGCCCTCTGATATTCTGATTCAGATGAACGAAATCTCGATCGATCTTCAGACTTTTCCAACTTTGTCCATTTTAAAGCATGTGAGCAGAGTGAAGCTCTTTAAAGGAAATTTTCTGCGGTATAACGAGGTAGAGACAACTACTTCAAAATGAGTTGTGGCGTTGGACCATGTATAGGAGAACGATCGCAAGTAAAGTTAATGATAATTGGCATAAACATGAGAAAAATATCTACAGAAACTGAAAACAGTGTTATGGGCCAAACCCAGAGGCCTTGGTATTAGCCAATCGGCAGTGATGACAGCTCAAAAGCGACGAAATGTGACTCCCCAACCGCAAGTCAAAGGACGCAAAATATTATTACCTACGGACTTAGATGCTCAACTAATGATGTCCGATATGAGAAGCAAGCTGCTGATACCAAGGGTGCTTCACTGGCAATTAACAAAAATGTTAACGAAAGGACTGCTAGAAGAGCGCTGCAAGACACTGCTATATTTATCGCTCCTAAATAATATTATATCGATCCCAACGCAGACATTACAAAGTCATCTTGAACAAGTAGAAGTCAGGCTGGCAAGCTGGCGAATTAAAGTCAACGAAAACAAGTGCAAGCACATTACCTTCATCCTAAATACTAAGGACTGCCCAGCATTGAAGTCCAACAATATTCCAATTCCGCATGACAAAAATGTTACTTACCTTGGAACGCATCTAAACAGAAGGCTGACTTGGAGGACACAAAACTTAAAGTTAGTAAACTGCACTGGCTAATTAACTCCTGCTCTCCACTCAACTTAGAGCTAAAGGTGTTGTTGCAAAACACTACCATAAAACCATGTTGGCTATATGGAGTAGAACTATGGGTACAAAAATCAAAAAAATCCCAAAAAACCAAAAAAATAAAAAACGAGAAGGCCAAGCTAAAACAAACAATTTTTCTAAATATAACCCACTTTTCGACCGATAGTTCCTATGACTGCTATAAGATATGGTCATCCGATTTTGACCAAAACTTCCAAATCTATGTAAAAGCGCATAATATTAATAATCGCTGAAGTGAGACACGTTAACATTAAAAACAAAAAAAATTTTTTCTCATTAAAACCCACTTTTCGACCGGTAGTTCCTATGGCAGCTATAAGATATAGTCATCCGATTTTGACCAAAACTTCCAAATCTGTGTAAAAGCGCATAATATTAATAATCGCTGAAGTGGGAGACGTTAACATTAAAAACAAAAAAATTTTTCTCACAAAAACCCACTTTTCGACCGATAGTTCCTATGGCAGCTATAAGATATAGTTAGCCGATCCGGTCGGTTCCGACATATTAGCAGTGTGCAGTAAAAAGAAGACTCTGTGCAAAGTTTCAGCTCGATAGCTTCAAAACTGAGGGACTAGTTTGCGTAGAAACAGACAGACGGACAGATGGACAGACGGACGGACAAAGCTTAATCAACTCAGCTCGTCATGCTGATCAAGAATATATATACTTTATGTGGTCGGAGATGATTCCTTCTATTCGTTGCAAACTTCTGGGCAAAATTATAATACACTTTTCAAGTGTATAAAAATTGTGCACCGGTCGAATCATAATACGATACACATAAAAGACGAGCTCACTTTCTTGTTCTTTTTTTTTGGCTTCTGGAAAAACATATTTATATGAATTACCTGTTTAGGAGATCACGTTGTTCAATGTTTATCCATTATTCATTTTGTCCTTTGCAGAATATTAGCGAATATTGGAGAGCGTCGTATGAACGGCGATGTACTCCAGTTTACTGTTTCTTCTTCGAACCACAATTTTTCTCGGTCGTCAACAGCAGGCGTATTAAATTTACGCAGGTGCTCTCTAGCTGGTTTTGTATCAGGACTGATAACAATAGCGTAGCAGCTAGTGCATGTGTGATTTAACGAATTTTAATAATTCATTGTGCGTATTCAAAAGGGAACCCAGCTCAACGACGATGCGCCTTGCCTTAGGCGAATTGAGGTTATTGTAGCCGCAACGTGCATCCACACAATATACGTCCTCACCGCCCATAAAGTAGACTTGTAAATATGTATGTGGTTGGTTTGGCATTCACAGTGGTCGGGCTTGTAAAGAGCGAGCGGCTAAAAATACTTCTAGTGGAGATATCAAAGTGAATCTCTTTCATAATCCTATAATATTATAATAGGTAATAAAACACACAGTGGGTGTGCCTTAGTCCCTGCGTAGCAAAACAAACAACCCCCAACATATACAAAAAAATGTTCACGGAAATAATCAGTGGCTGGCTCATTGATTTCGTCATCGATTTCCTCAGCTATTCGTCTTGGGACGACCACGACCTATATCATTTATAGATTTTTGTACATTACAATCCAATAAAACCGCTTCATTTTTCGCAAGCCAATCAGAATGCTTTTCTAAACTATAGCCATTTTCGACTGCATATTCGCCAAATTGTTGAAATTCTCTTGCAGCAATAATGAACGCGTTCTTCCATTTGTTTCAAATTTTCAGTTCTAAATACATAGCCTCCGCTCTCGATCTTCAATTTCAAAATATCACATATCTTTTCAATCTTCTCTGCATTTGTACCGGTCTCGGTGCACCAATTTTCAAATAAATACATGCGCCTAAATTCGCATTCACAAGAAGCCCCTACATCAGAAATTAAAATAATAAAAATGTTGGCATAACACTAAAATATCAATTAAATCGCAACAAAACATTTTCATTGCACAAAAGGAACAAAGAAGATAATCACAAGAAACGGCACAAAAAAGCACAGTTACACATAAAAAAGGATCGAAAAAAGCAAGGCGGCTTTGACACAGATAACAACGCAATCTGCAAAAATCCGCAGCTGAAACTTAAACCATTATTATCTGTAAATATGGACGTTTTATTTTTACATAAATTTTAAAGTTAGCTTCGATTAGCTTCACAACTAAAATCTTAAATAAAATTATTGTTTTCACACGAAGATACCTATGTTACATTCATTTTTTGACATTAACACAACCCGTTAGCTACCCGCAAATTATCACAAAACATAGTTAATACCTCTCTTTACAATATTAAGAAATATTCCAATATTTCATTGGACGAGCATTACGTTTTTGTGTTGTCAGTCAATTCTTCTACGTTTGATCTACATCCACAATGCAATTGCCGGAATTTTCCTACTCGCGAATGCCCATTTGTTGTTGTCTGACTTAATTATCGCTTAACCTACTCAGGTGGTGTCCCCGCATCCTCTCCCTCCAACTCTCTCCCGTGCATTTACATGGCCATAAGCTGCTGCTCTCTGACATTGTTGCTGCTGGTAAACTTGTCTTTTGTCTGGGGCTGCTACTGGGTTTTGTTTGATAATTACTTTTGATAACTTCTGTGGGGTTTTGGAACGCGGTTTTTGGTTGTTTGCAGGTTGGCTGCCATTATAAAGCTTATCATTTGGCTGCCACATAAGCCACATAGGGCTCTGAGATTCGCTTTTGTTTTTGTTTTGCGCCCAGTTTTCTGGGCTAAGAGCTTTATAAGCCTTGAGGTAGGTCAAGCTAAAACCGGAAAAAGGCATAAAATTAACGTGGACTGAAAACTGAAAACGAGAGACCATGAAATTCCCAACTGAAAAGATGCACAAATTTGGAAGGATTTACCAAAGCCTTCGACTGCCAAATTCAAACTCCGTTTGCATTGAAAATTTTCTAGTAAATATTTGTCACACTCAATCTAAAATGTTGCCACCAGCTTAACGCACTTCGGGTAAACGAGTTAACAATGTATGCAAATGTGTGTGTCTGTCTGTGCATAATGTTATGCTTGCTCATTCTTTTTTGCGCTTATTTTATTGCATTCCTTTTGGCACACAGCGGCAGCGGCTTGTTCCGAAATGTCAGCTGTCAAATTCTGGGCTGTCCTTGAAATGGGTACGTGGGTGCGTGCGTCAGTGTGCCGTCTGTTGCCAAGTGTGGACAGCCGTTTAAGTGGCCATCTAGACTTGGAAATTTATGTGCACGCATATAAAACTCGTTGACGATGGCAGAGTGTGGAATATACATAATATATTGTCGTACATAGAAAAACTGAAAAAAGACGCGCATAATAATTTAATAAATGCGTATGTAAAACTGGACTTTAATACAATCATCCTGTTGGCATGGATGTTATAGTTTCATGAACTACGTAGGTACGTTTATTTATAAACATTTTTTGAGGGTACAGAAAGTGAAGACTGTTATGCACGATGTCCAGGCAAAATAGCAGTCCTTCTGAAAGAGGGTCACATCAGACCACGTGCGTCACGAATACGTGAATGAAATTTACAAAAATAGCAATGAATTTGAATGAATTGTTTGTTATGATCAGCAGAGAGGACACGAAAAGGTTCATCCAAAGCGTACATGACGTTTTTATAAACGTTTGGTCATTCCAAGTTATAAGAAATGAAACAAAAAACGGGTTAATCTATAAAATATCTTATTATAATTTTATGATCTTAAACAGGACGTCAAACCTAATCGTATTTCGGTTCCGTTTCCAATTCCGGTATCGTACCGAAACTTAATACGCGATGACACGATAATTACTCCAAAAATAAAAACGTTCATGACTTTGGGAACGTTTCTCAGGGAAAATTATGATGTTTCATGCCATTAAACTGTTTGGGGTAAATACTTACCACCTTGAATTGTCCTGTTTCTTTTCATACAAATGCACTTAGCCTCAACTTTCAACCCGTACAGTTGGCGCTGCGAAATAAGGCCCCAATGAAATAAGTCCCCAAAACAAAAATGAAATAAGGACCCAAAAATTTATATGGAAAACCAAAATAAACGATTTTTTCTGAAATTTGGGGTGTTATTTCATTTTTTGGGGCATTATTTCCACAAAAAAGAAATTTCAAAATGAAATAAGTCCCCAAAAGAAGAAATGAAATAAGACCGCAAAACAATTTTTGGGGCATTATTTCATTTTTATCTAGGAAATAAGGCGTCAATTTTTAATATGATTTTTTAGGATCTTATTTTATTTTCTTATTTTTGATAAAATGTGAAAAAATCCAAGAACTTTAATAACGCTCAATTTTCTTAACTGCAGGTGTTCTTAGACTAAGTATTTGATGCGCAGAATTTTTGTACAGGTGTGAAAAGAAACGTTTTAAAAATAGTTCAGTGCAAAGCTTTAGAGTATGTTGATCAGTTTAGTGATTTGCATTGAGCGAAGTAGACATAAAAACGAGAAAGGCAAAGCTAACTTCGTCTGCACCGAAGTTTTGATACACTTGAAATAGCTTGTCACAACGGTTAGCCACTTCGACCAAACTTCGCAAATCAGCTTAAAAACATGACATATTACCCATGAACGTGTTTGAGAGCGATAATATTGAGAACAAATCAGTTTTTCTCACTAAAACCCATTTTTCGAACGAGCATTTGTATGGTTGGCAGCTACAAGAAGTAATCATCCGATCCGGTCGGTTCCGACATATTAGCAGCGTGCAGCCAAAAGAAGACTCTGTGCAAAGTTTCAACTCGGCAGCTTCAAAACTGAGGGACTAGTTCGCGTAGAAACAGACAGACGGACAGACAGACGGACAAAGCTTAATCGACTCAGCTCGTCATGCTGATCAAGAATATATATACTTTACTAGCAATAACCCGTCGCGCTTCGCTGCGCCTTCAACAGTATAGAACCAATGCACACCTACTTCCCATCCACATCCCACCCACTCATCATCCAATTCCCACAAATTTTCCACCCAAATTCCACCATCATACCACCCACTTACCATCCACACTCCACCCACTTGCCACCCACATCCCATCTGCATCCCATCTACATCCCATCTGCATCCCATCTACATCCCATCTGCATCCCATTTACATCCCACCCACTTCCCGCCCACATCCCATCCACTACCCACCCACTTACCACCCACATTCCACCCACTTCCTATCCACTTACCACCCACATTCCACCCACTTTCCAGTGGGTATCCCGGCGGTATTTTCAACATCGAAAAATGAAAACACAAATGAATTGTCATTTTGACCTTACAAACCAAGATTCAAGTGAAAATTAGTATTTTCCATGCAGAATTTTCCCGCATGGGGGCGGATTTTCCGACATTGAAAAATTATTTTTCAAATTATTTCGTATTCTACCCTTACAAACCGAGTTTCAATCCAATCGAATGAAAAGTATTTTATTTCATGCTGACTTTTCCGGGAATTTTCCGACCGTTGGGTCAAATTTTCCAACTTCGGAAAATCACATTTCAAATTATTTCGTATTCTGTCCTTACAAACTGAGTTTCAAGCCAAACGGATGAAAAATAATTTTTTGCATGCAGGATTTTCCGGCCATTTTCTTCGTGGGCGGGTTTTCCGAAATCGGAAAAACACGTGTCGGCTCATTTCGCGTACTATACTTACAAACAATTATGGAGTGCAGGAAAATTGTTGGACTCTGCGTAGATGATTTACGTAAAAGAACAGAAAATTTTATACAAGCTTAAATTTAATTTATAATAAAAATATGTATCAATCTTAGCGCCGCAGGCGAAGGTTTTAAAGAAAAAAAATCGCGCGATTGTTTTGTATCAAATTTTCATTATTTTAAAAACCTGCATTCAATTTTAGCGCCGCTGGCGATTTTTTTGTATCAAATTTTCACTTTTTTCTTACTAAAAATCCAAATTTAAAAATATTTACAAAAATTGGGGTGCAATTTCATTTTTGAAATTGGGGTATTATTTCATTGAAATAACACCCCAAATTTGGGGCCTTTTTTAATTTGTTTTGTGGGGCCTTATTTCATAACTTAAATTGGGGTATTATTTTATATAAAATAACACCCCCAAATTTGGGGCCTTATTTTATTTTATTGTTTGGGGACTTATTTCATTGGGGACTTATTGCCTGCAGCCCGTACAGTTCGGTTCGGGTTTTTGGCATAATCGAACCGGACCCACAACCGAACCTTTTACATTTTTTACCTCCCGAACCTGGACCCGATCCGGACCTCTTCTGATGTAAAAATGTCCGCTTTAGAGAGTATCTTTAGTCAGTTTTTTTCAGAGCTTCTAAAATTATCACAATTAGGGTTTTCACTTCAACTTGGTTATCAAGTAATCGGTTTAAAAATTAAATCTCCAAAAACAAAGTGTACTGGGAAAAAATAAGCTGACATCACCAGCCCAGTCATGAGATTACTTGGTTGATTAAAATTTTCAGTGTTGATAAACACTTTTTTATCTTCTAGAAAAAATTAAATAAAAATTGAAAAGATACTTTTGAGTTATAAAGCACATTTAGCTGTTCTCTCTATCTTGGTAGCTGTGGTGTGTGGGGGGGGGGGGGTGGTAAGGTACGAGACTGAAAGTCAAACAGACCTGGGTTCAAGTCACGTACAAAAATGTTTTTATTTTAAAAAATTATTATTTTTAAATTGATATTCATCTTTACATCTGAGATAGTATATCAATATATTATTCTTCAATTTTCATTTTTTGAGTACTTAATGTAGAATTACCCAATGAAAAGGCAAGAAAAAAAACCTTGGCAAGAAACTTAAAATTTAATTTAGAGCTAAGCTTTGGCTAGTTCTTCCTAACACTACTTAATATTAGTGGTGAAGTACCCACCAGCACTTAGTAGTGCGTCATTAGAATTTTCTTTTGGCATCTATCGATTTAATATTTGCATCAGAAGGTCACCGTTCTGTATAAATACAGGATCATTTTTATACCCTGTACTCATTGAAAATGGGTAAGAGGGGATCATGATGTGCAAGTGTATGTAACAGAGAGAAGGAAACATTTCCGACTTTACAAAGTATATATTCTTGATCAGCATCAACAGCCAAGTCGATTTAGTCTTGTCCGTCTGTTTGTCTGTCCGTCTGTCCATCTGTCTGTATGAACGCGTCGATCTTAGAGACTATAAGAGCTGGAGATACAAATGTTTGCATGTACATAGTTGTACAACGTACGCAGATCAAGTTTGTTTCAGATTTGCAAAATTCCCCCCTCCCCCCTTAAACCGGAAAAAACTGTCAGAGCCACAATTTTAAAGTTACAACATCGTCGCTTAATACATATAATATTAGGCCTTAAATCTATCTATTCCCAAAAACACAATGAGATCTGAGCAAAAGCACCAAAGTTATTCACCAAACTAATTTTGCCCACAGAAACCTCTTCCAACCAAATTCGTTACAAATTCAAATTCTTAGGTGCCACAGCAATTTCTTTTGGTTGGTTTCAAAGCTCCCGTGATTTGTTGGGAGATTTACCAAAGCTCTTGTCTCTCTAGCTCCCTCGGTCGATGATGTCCCCCTCTACATGACAGCTAGCGGATTAGGAGATGGAAATTTATACCTCATGTTCGGCGCCAACAAATATTTAAATTTAGCATTATATTTATGGAGAATATGACTTAAGTTTGAATTATAATTTTAAAATGCATCATAAATATTTAACACAATCAAAAAATTTCAGTTAAATGTCAAATTAACCCAGAACTAAGAAAACGGATATTTTTTGGCGAGACATTCAGACCTGTTTTTAGAGATGGAACTTCAATTGGAACATCTGGTGTTCTACTTGGATTTTCTAATAAGAAAATGAAATGTTTTGAAGATCTGTGACACCAACGAATTTTTCGAGAGATTTAAAAACCATCCGTCGGCAAAATCTTTAGAGATTTCTGTGGCACCCCCGAATGCCATGAACCACAGATTTTAGTAAATTTAGCATCTGGGCAATTAAACGAATACTTAGTTGATGGTCTGAGTTCAAAACTTTGCGCACACGAGTCAAATTGTCGGTGTTTGTCGAAGGTCTTCCAGCACGGTCTTCATTGGCGACCTCGTTCCGGCCCTCCAAAAACTCCTGGTGCCACCGAAACACACCACTTCTTGCTAAAGCAACATCTGGGTAAGCCGCTTGGTCATATCAAACGTCTCTGTCGCAGATTTATCGAGTTTCACACAGACTTTAACCGCGTACCCCTTGCCGGCTTGCGCCACTCACAGAAACACGTCGCGCGAAAATGCCTGTCCTGACTCTCCAGATGCTCGAAGACAACTGACCAGCCGCTCGTTCGTTAGCTAGGAACGCCCTCTACCGTATCCTGTCGGTGCGCGCACGCTGCGAAATACAGTCGCGGCTGGGCGGATGAAAATCAGTCCAATTACTTTCCGGAGAAACCCTGTAAGATAGTGGGTAAGAAAACTAACTTGTAGACTAGAAGTTGGTTGTTAATGGATAGTTTTGAGTTGCAGTTTATCTTGTTTACTCTGTTAACATTCGTACTAATGTGGTCGCTATAAATGAATTTTTTGTTAAGGTTTGAGGCAAGATATCTGACTGAGCTTTCCCATTTTAATTTGGTGTTGTTAAGTGTGATCACGCTGTTGGGTAAAAACTTTGGGTGTCGCTTTCGAAGCTATCTTTTTTGTGGCATTTAGCTTGATTTTCCATCGCTCGAAGAATCTTGATAGAGATTTCAATGAGCTCTGCAGTTCGTGTTAAATGTCTATGCAAGAACTACCAGAACAGTGAGGAGCCGTGCCATCGGAAAAGATAAACGAGTTGCAACTATCGAATGGGGAATGTCATACACAGAGAAACCAAAATTGGCTGCACGACGCGTGTAGAGACGTCAATCCTAAATGAAACGTATTTCGCCCTGCTAATTTAGACATGCTACGTGTAGAATTCATAAAGCTACACGCGGCGTGTAGAAATTTTAAAATTTAAATCCAAATGTAGAAAAGTTAAATGCCGCCGCTTCTCTGAGTCGTAACAGTCAACCAAGGCGGCGGGACATGTGGTTGTGGCTCATGCAGACGACATTGCTATATTCAAATGCGGAAGTTTTCCAAACACCTTATGTGACCTCATGCAGACAGCGCTGGCGACTTTTTCTGCGGCCTGGGTGTAAAACCGAAAGAGACGAAACTAGTTCTGGTCACACGGAGATACAAAGTTCCAGATCTCATCCCTCACAAACTAAACAATATAAGTCCAGAATTAAAAAAACTATGACATGTACTTGGGCGTCGTAGTGGACAGGAAACTACTCTGGCATGACAATATTACGGAGCGAGTGAAGAAGGCATCCATTGCCTTTTTCCCTTGTACGCAGGCGATAGGCCGTACATGGGGATTTTCACCAGCAATTTTTCATAGGCTTTCAACAGCCATAGTAAGTCCCATTTTACTCTATGAAGTTCTATTATAGTGGGAACAGAGAAGTGCCGAAATATGTATGAGCGGTGCACTTCGAACCGCCCCAGCAGAAGCACTAAACACCATATTTCATCTTCTTCCTCTAAACTTGATGTCTAAACAGTTTGCGCCCAGAGATTAAGAGAGTCTGAAGCCTGGAACACGGGTAACTCAGGACACAGACTACTGTATATCCACAACGTCATTCCATAAACTTTATGACGTCAATATACCTAGTAGACTCGACTGGGATAACTTGCCCAACAGCAGAGCAAATTCCATCAATATATACACAGATGGATCAAAGCTCAATGACAAAGTATACCCAAATGGAAATCTCATTCCGACTCCCTGATCATTGCAGTGTGTGCTAAGTAGAATTGGTTGCCATCCAGGAAGCCGCCAAATACCGTAGCACACTCATGATGGAAGAAGGGAACATATACATTTACTCAGGTAGTCAAGCATCTTTGAGGGCTCTTGACTCGTACACCAACAACACTCACGGAATGCAGTAGATCCTTAAATGCGATCAGTCAGCATTTCCGTATCCCCCTAATCTGGGTGCCGACAAACTGGCAAGAAGCTCCCCCCCAGAAAAGAGCCTGATAGGGATGCCCTTAGCCTCATATAAACTATTTACAAGGAATGAAACATGGCGCCTGGCTACAGAACGATGGAACAACCTTCCGGTTTGCACGTTCAACCTAAAACGAACCAACAGTCTTCTACGCCAAATTAGAGAAAACATCTCAATTCTGGTTGGGGGGCCCTAACGGGTCACTGCCTCATCGGGCATGCAGCACGCTTGGGCGTAGCTTACAACGACTTCTGCAGAAGCTGCCTGTGTGAAGAAGAGGAAGAGACATTACTACATCTCTTTGCCATTGCCCAGTATCCGTTACAGAGATTCCGTCTCTTCTAAAATTCTTAACGTTGTCACAATGGTTCAGTCTTACTGTCCCTAGCCATCTCTACCTAACCTAACCTACTAAACGGTCTCGTATGTGCACTTCCTAATCTGCACTAATGAAAATTACCGAAAATAGGCGCGCTCGAATCATATATCATAGGTCTTATCATAAATAATACCATCATGAATTCCCACAGAAATGCAAATTGAAAGGTCATTGAATTGGCCACAATACAAAAACGTGAACAAAATCTTTAATCGCCCTCACAAACAAGATGTCCAACCAAACCAAAAAGCGTAGACAAACATCATTTTTTATATATGTATAGAAATAATTAACAAATTTTGATTGAAAATGTCAAATTGCCATAGCCCTGAGCTAAATACAAATCGCAGCAAAGCCCCAGAAAAATAATAAAAAATCCAAAATTTGCATAAAAGCAGCGATAAAAGAGCGCGCCAAAACAATTTGTCAATGTAACGCCCCGGAGAGCCTGCAGATGAGAGTGTGGCCAAAGAAGACCCGGCTGGCCCTCCACCTCTGCATATGCAAATTAACGCGCGCTAATTTGTGAAGGCGAAAGCCAAAATAGAGTCATAAATATGGAAAGTGTTTTTTGGGTTTATGAATGGACATACCTAGACCAGGGCGTGACTTCCTGAAACGACTCTCCTTTTGTCTTGTTTTATATTGGGCATCATTAAGGCACAAAAATCATAATTATAAAATTATCAGTAACAACCGAAATTGATGATGACGGGGCGTTGCGTGTTCGACGATGGACTTGATGCGGTCTCTTACCTTGAGCTTTTTTTATATTGATTTAAAAAAAAGCAAAACTTGTCTTTATGGGTTTTTCGTCTCTTCCATCTTTTAAGACGCCACGCTATCAAACGAATTCGTGCCAGTGCAACGGCATTAAACAGCTATTACATATACGAAATATTCATAGAAAGCCAAGTGAATGGGTAGTGGGCAATCGAAAGTGGAACGAACGGATGTACAATGTGAACTGTGACAGTGGGATGGCAACAAAAGTACACAAAAATGGAGTTGGTAACTGGCTGGCAGCCAAATGCAGAAAAGAACTCACCAGAATGTTTAAATAAAACGTGATTAAAATATTTTGTACAAAGTTATTCTTACAATTTTTGTTTAGCTTAAAAACATATAAAGAATAATTTCTTAATGGTAAAAATAATAAAATATAAAGCTACTGGCAGGTACCCGGCGTGCGTTGCTACGCCCCCTTTAGAGTTTTAAACACAAACGAAGCAGTGAAGCTAACTTGGCAACTCCCACCTATTTAATCTTAATGCTTATCTGAACTGATGAAAACTTTTTTTTAATTTTCGCAATTTTTTGGTCCGTTTGATCTATACCTTCTATTTACCCGTCTTCATGTCGATCTAATCTCTATAAATATAAAAGAGAGTGTCCTGATTCACTGACTGATTCACTGACTGACTGATTGGCAATCATCGCACATCCTAAACTGTAAGAGATAGAGGGCTGAAATTTGGAGAGGAGTTTCTGTTAGTGGTGAAAGTGCGTACTAAGACGGGGCTTTGGAAAATTCGGAAAAGTTTGTATGGGAAAAAGGTTATTTCCGATTGACTTCAAACTTGGTTTGTAAGCATAGTACGCGAAATAATTCGACACGTGATTTCCCGATTTTGGAAAATCCGCCCACGAGGAAAATGGCCGGAAAATTCTGCATGCAAAAAAATATTTTTCATCCGATTGGCTTGAAACTCGGTTTTTAAGAACAGAATACGAAATAGTTTGAAATGTGATTTTCCGATGTTGGAAAATTTGATTTGACGGTCGGAAAATTGCCAGAAAAATTCTGCTTGAAAAAAAACTATTTTTCATCCGACCGGCTTGAAACTCGGTTTGTAAGGTCAAAATGAGAATTCATGGTAATTGTTTAGTAGAGCTGCCAATCACCAAAAACTTCGGAAAAAATTATTCGTTTAAGCCTAGTACGGAGGGCGTTCGAATTTTCCTTCAGCTGTCAAACTCCATTATAAAAAAATTTCTTAAGGAATTTTTCATTGTCTCATTCTGATGTTTGGTACGGAGAAAGCCAAGCAATACACATAAGGAATTTTGAGAGTTGCCATATCGATGAACCGTGTGGACTGTATCGAACAGCCGATATTTCTCCCAGAGATATTGTGCAGTCATTTTTTCCTTGTGTCAGTTGTCAAAAGGCAAGGCAAAAGAAAAATAAATGGAGTGCAAGACTAAAAATCGTCTGCAAAATTTTAGTTATGACGACAAAAGTGCTTTAATTGATGCATTGAATGCAGATGGCAAGCAACTGGACACCGCATTTACAAAATGTGCTTGGGAAGCAGTTGGTGTCCAGTTGAGAAAAGGGCTGCATATAATCACTTCATGTGGCTGCCTCATACTCCTGCACCAGACAATCAGGATGGAATCTTGCGCCACGCTTGCGCAACTTGTCATGTTGTTTCAGGGCACAGTCCAAGGCATGAATTGAGCCATCTTGCGATGCAGCGATATGTGCACCTGAGTGGGATCCTTCCCGCCCTGAATGATGTTCAAAATGGAAATGGAACAATTATGATTGCACTAATCTGGCCCCGTGCAGACCATTATATTCTTGGTAACAGGCAATTCTGTAGGCTTGCTCACATTCTTCATTTTAATATCTGCCACTGCAACAGCAATTGCAACTTCCTCCATGTTGTGCATTGTGCCTCATTTTATTTAAATCTTAAATCAGATACAAATCCGCTGGTCAATTTATTTATTTTCCGCATTCGTTATTATGTTTTGAGTTTACCTGGTCACACTGCCTTTTACATTCCACAAAAAGGAATATTAGGTAAATTTCTTGAAGGAAAATTCGAACGCCCTCCGTACTAGGCTTTAAGAAACGAATTTTTCTCTGCCTTAACTATCATTACTAAAATGGTGTAATAAAATTTTGCGAATATTTGGTCAGGTTTTGTTCAAATGTGTATTTCTAGGATACATTTTTTATTAGGTAGCACTGAGTGCTTCTTAGGACGATAATCGCGGTTAATCATTGTCATCGTCGTCATCATCATCAGGGTCCTGTGAAAAAAAAAATTAAAAATGGAGCACAGACAATAACTAAAAGAGGCCTATTCCACGTAAGCCCAAGAAAGTCGTTTTTTATGTAGAAAGGCCTACTCCACTATAGTCCTCCTCGTGACTATCCTCCTCCTATAAATTAATCATTTGTGAAGTGAAAATTTTTTTTAAAAAATCGCTCGATTTTTTATTTATTATTAGGATTATATTATTAATTTTATAAAAAATAATTCGTCTGTGGCGCTCATTTTAAAAAACGCTTTTAGATAATACTGACTTACCTCGGCAAATTCCACATTGTTAATTATGTTATTATTAATAGGATTATACAAATATCCAATTTCCAGAAATAATTGATCGATTCTTTTTGAGCGATCCGAGTATTTTTTAAAAAACTGGCACTTTGACAGGTGTACAATATACTGACTCTCGCAGTATCCCAGACTATAAACTTTGATATTTGCGAAATACTGTGCGCAGATTCCGCAAAGAATGTGTTTTAGCGAACACTTTCCACGTACTCGCACTTGATTGTTAGCTTTTTTTGGTGGCCTTTCTGCACAGTCATCGATTACCTGCATAGAAAATAGTCATTCTCTAACTTGCAGACTCCCTCGCACTTTGGACAGGCTTTTGACCACAAAATAAATTTGCGTTCCATGGAAAGTTTTTTTGGTGAGAGGTAACTCTACTAAACAATTATCGAGAAAGCTGCAGAGCAGGCGTTATACACGTTTTTTACTCAATGACGTTGAAGGCGTAAGCCGCTACATATACGGGGTTCTTCAAAAAGAGAGGTGTGAATTGGGGAGTATGTTCGTGCGTCGGGATCTATGGGTGGGGAACTCTGATGTACGGGCTCCAGCAAGAGGAACAGTAGTGAGAGACCAATGTTTCCCCTTAGTGAGGTGTCCACACTTGACGAATTGAATTTATTAGTGTAAAGAAGTTACATTTTGAAAATTTGGTTTTAATTTTGTTGGCAGTTTATTTGTGACTAAGATGTGATTTTTATACTGAAAAACTAGCAAAAACTCGATATTTTAGTTACATTTCAATGTCAGAGAGGAATATTTTTAAATGACAGTATCTTAAATTGCTCTCTGATGTGACTTTGTTTTGTTAAGATATTCCTCTGTGACTTATTAAACTAAAAGCGCAGAGTTACGGGTCGGAAAGCATGCAAAACAACAATTAATAAAACTCTCAAAAAGAGGTATGTTTACTTAATTGTGAATATAGCGTTTATTTTTCATCCGATTTTGATGACTAAGGGCAAAAAATGTTCGCAAGAGATTACCCCATCCTGTCATAATCTGAGACTTGAGCACTTTTTATGGTAAGGTTGAAAAAAACTTAATAAAAGGCATCAAAAAATTAAAAATTATCAAATTTTTTTTAAAAATCCAACTTTGAAGTGTCATAACTTCGTCATTTATGATTGGATTTTAAACAGCTGTGGTTTTTTTAAGAAATAATTTTATTATCTTTAATTTTTTGTTCCAGTCTATACATATAAAACAGTGGAAATGGCATTTTAGTAGACCTACCTTTTTTCAAAACACTAAAATTGAAAATTTAGCGATATCTCAAGAACCGTTCTACTTTTGACATATCTGAGAGCAGATTTGAATTCAGCGTGAAATTTTACATTAGGATCAATTGCCAAAAGTGCCGGATACAAAAACTTTTGAAATTTTGTGACATAGTATTTCAGGAAGCCTCGTTTATTTTCCTAATCCATAGATAAATGATGATCTTTCACCCACCCAGATCTTACCAAGGTGAGATCCAGAATCCCGCTCAGATATCAACCAGATCCCACGCAGATCCAGCCCAGATCCCACCAAAATCCCACCGAGATCCCATCCAGATACCACCCAGATCCCACCCAGATCCTACCCAGATCCCGCCTAGATCTCACCCAGAATCCATCCAGATCCCATGTGGATCCCATATATATATTCCACCCAGATTCCACACTGATCCCACCAAAATCCCTCCCAAATAGCACCCTGATGCCACCAAGATCCCAACTAGATCGTTCCCAGAACCAATCCAGTTGCCCCTCTTCAGCATCATTCCAACCTCTTCGCTTCTCCCCTCTCCCCATCCTCTTGTGTGTGTGTATTTGCTTGGAAACTCCATAAAACAACAACACAAAATATGAATGACATTAGCGTCACGTGACGCTGAAATCAAATTTTACTCCTACCAAAATCTTCCGTACCGAAATTAAAGATGGTTCACATCAAAAATATTAAATTAATAAATGCTAGTATCAAAATGAAACAAAAAGTTGGATAGTTCAATTATCAAATTGTGTGTGGCCGTCTGTGGCCCAGTGGTTAGTGTGCTGGACTGCTGGGCGGGAGGTCGTGGGTTCGATCCCGCCTCTGAACATCTAATAATAAAAGTTTTTTTCTTTCTTTAGAAAAAATAGCTTTTACACATACGGTCACCTTCACCAGCTATTGGCGCCAGCTGTGAAGTAACTAGCCATGAAAAAGCAAATTCTCAAACTTTGCCGTTCGTATTCGGCGTTAAACTGTAGGTCCACACGCCAAGAGAAGCTTGGCTTGGCCCCGTTGGAGGAGCTGTACAGCCAATTTTACATTTTTACAATTATAAAATTAATAAGACCTAGTGTAAAATTTAAACAAGAAAATTGATACCGTAAAGTGTCAACCTGATGCACGTTAGTATCAATTTGAAATCCTCGAAATATCATATTAATATTTTCGAAGATATCAGTTTAATACGTGGAGTATTAAGGAGAATTTGATACTCAAAAGTTTCAAATTGATGTCTAAATTGTGTCACTTTGATGACAACATTTTTTTTAGTGTACTAAATCGTAATCAGCATGAGAAATAAAAAATTAAATAATAGCACATTTTTGGGCAGTATGAAAGCGTTTAAGACCAATAAGAATGAATTAGTTTCTTACTAAAAAAAACACCAAACTGACTAAATAAAAAGCAATTCTCTCCTAACTCATCTTTACAGCTTTTCTTGTTATTCCCTTGTTGATGGTGTAATAACTGCAAAGTGATTGCGAAAAATACTTGTTATTAGTGACCACTTAATGCAAAATTTAGCAAAAAGTAAAGGGTTAGCAATAGATTAACACCAAGAAAAAATATTAAAAAATTTAATTATATTATTTGGACACAAGTAATAAAAGATTTTGTAATAAAAATGTGTAAAAAATATATTTTGAATTCTTTTTTGACAACGTACCATATATATTTATCTAGGAATATATATGAATAATACGACTCCACGAATCAATAATACCGAGCTGTCCACATCAATGAATACGCAGTAAAGATTCAATACCCAGAACGATCGAGAATAGTGGAATAGTAATTGAAGTAGAGAGACCGACACGAACGAAGACAGACGTTGTAAATAGAATGGATAGAAGAACCTGTATTGACAATGCAGAGGCGTAGATAGGGAGAATTAAATAATTAAGATAAAAAGGTAAGAGTCTTGTATTATTGCCTTATCTCAAAAAAATAATAAAACGAGAAAGGCAAAGCTAACTTCGTCTGTACCGAAGTTTTGATACACTTGAAATAGCTTGTCTCAACGGTTAGCGACTTCGACCAAACTTCGCAAATCAGCTTAAAAACATTACATATTACCAGAGATTAAACCGTAACCGAAAACCGTACCCCGTTTCCGGTAAAAACACTTTCATGAAAAATCTTTAACGGTTGACCATTTATTCAGTGCCAAAATTCAGCAAATTCATTGTTGATTAACTTCGCAATAGCTTTAGAAAACATTCATCATAATTTTTACTGTAGGAAAAAGATATAACTTTTTCGAATGCTTTATTTTGCCCTGAGGGAGCAGAAAATGTCCTTGGTATAACGAACGGATTAAAGAATAAGTTATGAGGTCAAGGGGCGTTATTAAACGGATTAAAATTAGGTGGTGAGCTAAGGTGGGGCGGCTATGGGACAAAAGGTGGAGGGTGCAAGGAGAGTTGGATGCGGGTAGCTATCTTAAGTTAAAACTTAGTTCTTTAAAATAGGAAGTGGAAATTGTAAGAAATTTGGTCTTTAGTGGGCGGCGATTCAAAGAAAAACTTTATTCTGTAATATATTTACCTACGAAGATAAAAACGAGGTTTATCCGATTCCCAGACGTGTGAGGCTACTAAAACATTTCCGAACGAACATTTGTGGCAGCTACAAGACCGGTCGGTCCTATTCGCGTGCAGCAACAGAAGACTCTGTGCAAAGTTTCAACTCGATAGCTCCAAATCTGAGGACTTAGTTCGCGTAGAAACAGACAGACGGACGGACGGACAGAGGACGGACGGACGGACGACGGAGACGGCTACGACTCAGCTCGTCATGCTGATCAAGAATATATATACTTTATGTGGTCGGAGATGATTCCTTCTATGCGTTGCAAACTTCTGGGCAAAATTATAATACACTTTTCAAGTGTATAAAAAAAAAATTGCCATAGCGAAAAATTAAGAATTTTATGCAAACAAAATTTTGGGGTTATCCATGTTTTCTCATAATACGAATTTTGAAAAATGCTGGTTGTATACAAAAATCTGTATACGGGGGCACTACTTATTTTACAGGAACTGGTAAAACTAATGTCAAAAGTTTAAATCTCGTAGTACCTAAATAAAATTTGTTATTTTTTAGCATAAAAGGTCTCGCAACGATTTGATGTACTAGCGCTATTTGTGTTGATTACAGTGAGTCGAAATCCGAGAAAAACACACGATAACATGATATGACAGCTACATTCTGTCTGTGATCAGAATCTGGAAATCAGATCTTTGAACAATTATGAACTGAATATATTTTTATAACAAACACATTGCCGAAAACTATCACCAAGCACTATTCGACCATCTTGATTTTACTTTACCTCTCTTTTTTTCGAGATGGTTGACAACTGTTGGACTTTAAATGTAAATCTGGTATACTACCGCCACTCTCAAAAAAGGAATATGGGATTCATTAGGACTAAGCACTAAGCATTATTATACTGTTTCTCGAAAATCTACTTTCTCAGTTTGAATCCTTGCTGAAAAAAACTTGGCACAAATTCTTCTTTCCGGCGGAACCGAAGACTAATGAACCAATAGTTTTCTTAAATGTTTGCAAGTGAATTTTGAATTCTCGTCTAAAAATATTATGCAATACTTTTCAAAACCCAAAGATAGTACATAAAATTCGGTAAAAACAAAGCCAGCTTTTCTCTAGTTCACTATTTCTCAACAAAAATTGTTGAATGTTTTTGTTTACACAACTAATTTATTCAATCTAATAAACAAATAAAAATTAAATGGAATCTCTTGCCCCATTTCCATTCCACAGAGCCAAACCCACTGTCAAAAATTGCATTCATTGCCAGTGCCCAGGTGCCGTCTCAGCGGTTGTTAAATTGTTATCCAAAGGGTGCCCCAAACATAACGTAATGCTCCGCTTACTTCCTCGTAAGTGCAAAAATGAAAATAAAACACACACACAATCGAAGCTTTCAATTTGCACAAAACTTCACATAAATTACATAAGATGACCAAAAAATATATACATATATAGACGAAGGAGAAGCACAAAAAAAGGTAAGTGCACCTTTTAATACTGCACTGGGAACTGGACTGAACTGAAACCACAAACTGGTTGACCAACTGACCTTGAGTCAAGAGTCTTACGCAATGCGTTTGCTCCGATTCGAATCTTCTTTGGCCCCAAGCGAAAAAAGTTTTTACCACGATTGCAAAATTTTATTTGAAATTTGTGAGTTTTTCCAAACAACAACAACATCGGAGACACGGGGGAAGATGGCTTGTCGAGAAATGTAAACAACCAACCGAAAACCCTAAAGAAGCCAACCACAACAACAAATTCAAACCAACAAACCAGACTTTGCAGCCGACGCTGAGCTGGTGGCTCAAGTGTGATATAAAAGCCCGTCTCCCAGGCAGCCAACCAGCCATAGTACAAACTCCACTTGCAGTGCAAAGAGCTCGTCTCCTTTCCGAAAAACAAAATCAAAAGAAGCAAACCGAAAATGCTGAAGTTCATAGTGATTGCCAGTCTGCTGGTCTCAGTGGCCTTTGCCGCACCCGTGAGTGATAAACAACCTTTTGATCTTAAGTGTACAAAACTTTATTGGCGTCTGCGTCGACTTTGATTAGGAGCGCACACACTTGGGACGCTTGGTGCTGCGATCAGATTCACACTTCTCAAAGCTGCCGCACTTGACATTGCCGCAATAGCTGCCCGTGGCTCCGGCTAGAAGAAACCGAGTTAAATCAATACTTCTGAAATCTAAACCACTTACAATTCTTGCTGCCAAACGGTGACTTATCCGCACCAGCGTTGCCCAACGTATTTGGCTGCGCACAGCTGCGTCCGTTGCAGAGATTGGGACAGCATTTGCCGCCTATGGCACTGCATTCGCTGTCATGCAAGCATTTGGGCGTGCAATTCTGCACTTTGCTCGATGCGGGGCAATCTTTGAGTAGTAATTTTGCAAATAAGATAACTGGAGACCGCGCTCTCCTTCTTGCTTTTGCCTACTTACCGCTAGCCGCCCGAGTGGCCAACACACAGGCCCCAATCAATAGCAAAACAAAACTCAATTTGGCTGTGAAAACACCAAACGTTTCTTTATGTTTCCGCATTTCTTTTGTATTGAACTCACCTACCCATGATTTGATAATAGTCAGTATTTTGTGTTCAGTTGAACCTCCGCTTCGCTGGTGTAGTCTACAATGACTGAAGCAGATCGAGCTTTATATGCCAATCCGCCTGCGCCTGAACAAGTTTTGAGTAGTTTTTTTATTTTTTGTTTTTGTTCGCTTTGCCTTGCCGCGTGATATTAAAAACACAACGACAATAACTGCCACATTTATCAATTTAAGACTTTTTTGCATTTACATACGTTTCGGTAGATACTTTGGGGTAGTACCTCTAGCTGGAGACGCTACGCTAATAAAAAGTTGAGATAAAATTGCAAAGGCTTTTAACGTAAGTTGACAGTTTCATAGCTTAGTTCAGACCCTTAATAAATTTAATTTTTAAAATTAGTGGTGACCGTTTCCGAGGCCCCAAATAAAAACCAGAATACAAAAAAAAAGTTTAAAATTTTTTCCTACTACAACTTGTTCTCTGACCGATCATTCCTATGCCAACAATGAGCTGAAGTAAGCCAATACGACTGGTTCTCATTCCCACAAATTAAACTACAAGTTTTCTCAGCATTGTTCCAGGTTTCATTCACAAATCTTTAAAACTGAGAGAGGAGGTATAAATTATCAAATCAATTCAGTTCTTTATTACATTTCCCAGTGATTGTGATTCTTTTTTCGAACCATTTGTGAGTGAACCATCTTAGCTTTTTAAAACAAATTCACCTACAAAAGTGAATTGGCATAGCAATAACGTTGACTGTTGCTTTGTAACTATTGACCCAACAGGCCTGAACACTGCTTTGAGAGTGAGCGCCCATAAACACGGTTGTTAAACTGTCTTTCTGGTATAAATTTCCCTTAAAATTGTCTTTACTCTTCGTTTGCTTGAAGAGCTCAATTATAAAAGAAAACTCTTACCATATCTGAGATGTGAGTATTAACACGGACATGGCCAAATCGAGTCGGCTGCTGATCAAGAGTATAAATACTTTATATATTGCTCCCGATTGCTCCCGTTGCTCCGTGAGCTCCACTCTGTCGCACAATCAATTGCCTCACTAACAAGAACGAAGTTCATGCGCACCGCCGCCAGCACGGCGCACAAGCAGAGGGCCAAACCACACATTCCCGCAGTGTTTGCGACCAAGACTCGCTGCATTAACAAAAAATAGAGGCAATATGTGGATCGCTCCTCGAATTGAGCATCGCTGATAAGGGCTGTTATTACAAAAACGCACAAACTCAAACTTCGTGCCCACAGCTGCTTTATTGGGTCGGAGATGCTTTCTTCTAGTTGTTTCAAAGACAATTTCATCACCTTTATAGAGTTCAGAAGCAAAAGAAACTAGCTAAGCCCGCCGCAATTTTGTTCGCGTCCAAGATTTTAAGAAATTGTGTTGTTTTATCTTGTAAACAGTTTCGAGTTCACAGCTGAAAAAAATATTTTTAATTTCTAGTAAATATATGAAGATTGTATTTTTCAGAGCAGCAGCAGCAACCATATTTGCCCATAACTGGGAACGTATAGAGACTTAGGGTCTTTCCTTTGGCTTTCCCCCTCAGTATTTGGTATTTTGTTCTCTCTGCCCACTGGTAACCCACTGTTTCCCCCTCGATACTCCCTCTTCTCCTGTCTTGTTAATTGCTATTTCTTCTGCTGTGATTTATCTCAGAGAGCCAGAGTCTCAGAGTGTGAGTGTCAGTCGTTCTTAGCAAAACAGCTTAGTCCACATGCTTGCCTGAGCGCCACTGCTCAGTTATGTGCCCCATGCAAACTTTTCTTTGGCGATTTCACTCACTGCGCAATATAATTTTCCAAATTTTCTTTCTTAGTGCGCGACTGCATAACTTAACGACGGTCTATGTCAAGTCTTAGATCTCGAGGATAAGCAGTTTTGGCTATGGGTTGATAATATATCAGTTAGTCAGCCGCGCCTACAGATTTATAAGTACAGATAAACTTCGAAATTTTAAATTGGTTCATTTATATAAAAAACCGTCAAAAGCTATGAAATTTTCACCACCAAAGTGTAGGGCTCTTTTTTAAAAGTTTCTTTTTTTTTTTTTTTTCTTTAAAAAAGTACAGTATTATTCCAATAAATTAATGCAATTTGAACTTCAAAATTTTAAAATTTCCCAAATCTGAATCAAACTTAAACTGAATATATTTATTATATATATTTAGACATATAAGGGTATATATTTAGTTTATAGGTTCGGCAATGTTTCCTTATCCTTATAGTGCTCTTTATATATTGGTGCCATCTGTCACTTAAACTTACAATTTATTCTTTATTTGCAAGTTTAACTAACAATAAGGGTTATATAGAAGATGAGAAATCGGCTCAATTCTAAGGAATTAAATAAATAAGTAATAAAACAAGTAAGACCGTTGCAGTCGAGTATCCCGACTTCAATATACCCTGTACAATTGACAACGAGAGCGTAAGTTAAAGTCGGCTCTAACCGACTTCGATAAACCCGTTACTCATGAAAAAACATGTTTAACAGTGCTCCTGCTTTCCTTAGGGTGACCATCCGAAAAGTATGCAACATTTTTTTAGGGTGGGTGGGGTGATGGCGGGGGGGCTTGGTTCGCATTTTTGCTCATAACTTCTGAACCGTTCATCCGATTTTTATCATTTCTTCGGCAAATCGATTTATTTTGCTAATTACTAACTATCTCTAGAAAGTATGAATCGTCTATATTCAAAACTGTGGGAGATATAACGTTTTTTCCAAATTGCGGGGGCGGGAGGGGGCGTGGCCAAAATTTGAAACAAACTTGATCAGCGTACAGATAAAAGAAGCATTTGTCCCATACATGTCGAACCTCTATCTTTTACCATCTCTGAGATCGACGCGTTCATACAGACAGACGGACGGACAGACGGACAGACGGACATGGCTAAATTAACTCGGCTGTTGATGCTGATCAAGAATATATATACTTTATAGGGTCGGATATGTTTCCTTCTCCCTGTTACATACATTTGCACAACTTCATGATCCCCTTTTACCCATTTTCAATGGGTACAGGGTATAAAAAACATTTTTTTCTTCTGAGAATAAGCTAATTTTAAATGAACAATTTTTGAATTTGATGAACTTTATTAAATGAAGTTATGCTGTGCAAAGTAAATAACCTACTTTCCATTCCATATTTGCTTTTCTGCAATTAAGTAGATTAATTTTCCATTTAAATTTTGACATTTTTATAAATTTTTTAGTCAAGAAAATCACAAAATATCAAGGGTTTGTCATCTTTGCATATTAAGTAAGTGTTAAATTTAATAGATAGTTTTGGGCAGCTGTTGTCGTAATTCGAACCCCGTTATTCCTGTTTAGTTCCTTGTTTAAATGCACTTTTCAAATTGTTTCACTTCTATAATATGTTAATTTGTTTTAACATTCGACTTCTGTACTTTTTATAACACCTCACACTACTGATGGTAGCGCACCTTTTACGTCTCGGAAAGCTTTACACATCTCAACTACATCGACATATCTTTCAATTACTGTTTCCGTTCATGCATTCGAGCGAAAGACAAATTGAAAAAGCTGTAGACAGTGTCAAAACTGGGCAGTGCAAACGCTTTTCTTTTCAATGGCGAGTGAGTCAGAGTAAGATGAGTGGGTTTAGTTCATACAAAAAATTAGTAACTTTTTAATTGGTAAGTTAGAGATATGCACAAATATTATATACGTATGCATTGGCAAATAACACCGTCATTGCAGTTAATGATAGAGAAGGGCAATCTTAAATCTAATGGCCGAATCCAAATTCTCTAATAATTAAATTTGCACACATTCAAAAAGGGGCGTATCATCTGGCTCACCTTTATTTAATATTTCAAAACAAAATTTTTAATTTAATTCTAATTTATTTTTTCAGCTAACTCATGAAGAAGCAGAAATGCTAGAGAAGGCCGAACTAGAGAGATTGCAAAATGAAAATGCACAATATTCTTTCGATAGCAATGTTAACGATAATATTAACGATGCAATAATAAGACGTGAGGAGACTCGCGATGGAACTAAAGTAACAGGTTCCTACAGTTACAGCGATGGTTTCGTAATGCGCACCGTATTCTATGAAGCCGATGAGAACGGCTACCGGGTGGTCAAGGAGAACACGGAAGAAATTGGCAATGGTCCCCAATTCGATCCCAAGGGTCAAGCCGATGTCGAAGGTTCTTTGATTGGCAAATACTCGATCAAACTGGATAATGATGATCAAGAGAAGCATTATAAGGATATCAGAGCCTAATTTGGTGAACAATTCTCATAGATGATGATTTCTAACATTTAGAAATGGACTGAATACATCGTAAAAAATCGTAAAAGTAACATCTTGTTGCATTTCCTGCTCCCTTAAAATACAGACACCAATAAAATAATAATAAAAAACCATTTTCACGATTTAATTTTGACTTCGTCTTAAACAAAGAAACGAAAAATCGGGGTTTAATAATTCAATCATTTTTGAATTTCTGTGCTCTGCTATGACGAACAAAATACAACAAATGAAGCTATGCTGTGAGAATATCGAAAGCATATCAATAGCACATTTGAAATTAATTATTTTTAAAGCACAGCAAAAAATGAGCATAAAAGTTGATGAAAATTTCTTGAAGATCAGTTTAGCGGCATAGGCGTCTCAGAAATAAACAAACATATGGTCGGACCTTAAAACGGCAAAGTGGAAAAAGTGGGTGTTAGCATTCCCAAAGCTAATATTTGTTGAATAATTAATAATTGTGAAAATAAAAATATTTTATTTTAATTTTAAACTGGCGCAACCGAGACACAAAGTTATGAAAGGAATTGCTCATACGACACTTTCACAAAATACAATTTTTTAACAACGAAATTATTATAAACTAAGGTTGCGGTCGTGGCCCCATCCGCAAGAAGGGTTCCTTATCAAATAAGATGTAGTCAGGCCTTAAGTAAATTGTGGGCTCTATCTGTTACAGTCTCTGAGATCGACGCGTTCATACAGACAGACAGACGGACAGACGGACATGTCTAAATCGACTCGGCTGTTGATGCTGATCAAGAATATATATACTTTATGGGGTCGGAGGTGCTTCCTTCTGGCTGTTACATACATTTGCACAACTTCATGATCCCCTTTTTCCCATTTTTAATGGGAACAGGGTATAAAAATAGAGGGAAGCTAACTTCGGCTCTACTGAAGTTTATATACCCTTGGACCATGATATATGCTGCCAGTTTGTTTTATGGCTATACGATTTATTCATCCGATTTTGATCAGATAACAATTATATCTGGAAAGTATAAACACCCCGGGGCGGCAAATTTTTAGGGGCGGCAAATTCCGGTGGCGCCGAGTTGCAGTAATACATAGTGAAGGTTTAGGCAAGATTCTGCACTTCAAGATCTAGTAATAAAATAAATATTTATTGAACGCATTTTTGAAAGCTTACGAGTCAGTTTATAGGGATTAAAGATCAGTGGTCTACAATGGACGGAGTCAAAAATGCTGCAGTTTTTAGACCTTGTGTATGAATGACTTAATCAAAGATGTTAGGCATTCCATATCATCCACTATTACATCCTGCTTCTTCCTATCAAGCCCTTCCAATATATTGATTATGTTTTCAAGGGCGGTATGCAGGGGGGTGCAGATTTGTAGTATGTTTTGAAAATTTCTTATAAAACAAAAGTTGTGTAAACTGAACAATAATTAAAAAAAAAACGATTTTGCAAAAAAAAATTACCATATTTTCAATATTAAAAACCAAAAAATCTATGCTATGAGCAAAATCAGAAAGTTGTTTTTAAATAAACTTTTTAATCAATTCAGAAAGAGTTATGTAATTCCTAGTTACATG
The DNA here is from genome assembly GCA_018904235.1 of Lordiphosa stackelbergi. Taxonomy (NCBI): domain Eukaryota; kingdom Metazoa; phylum Arthropoda; class Insecta; order Diptera; family Drosophilidae; genus Lordiphosa; species Lordiphosa stackelbergi. Next base: position 87,970 of record JAEIFU010000095.1, on the reverse strand, counting down.
GAAACAAATCAAACTAATGTATAGTGTCAATTATAAAAGAACAATTAACAAACACCAAATAATATTTTCATAGTTCGCGATCCATCCATTTCGATATTTTCCGAATATTTGGAGTTTACAATACTATACTAGACAACTTTCAATTTTTTAGGTAATTATGGCGCCCAATGAGCAAGACAATCTCACGTACTATTTCTAAACTAACGCATCTTTGCCACTGAGATCGAACGGATAATCTTCCACAGTTTGGGTTATGTGATTTTTTTCAAAAAAAGTAGTCCAACTCGTCCAATTATATCAGATTCTAGTAAAAACTTCTGCACGCTGACTACAAAGAAAGCTAATACGAAACGCATTTCCCATAAAACCAGAAACTATGTTCGACCTCGACATAATTTTTGATTCGGTCCGTCGAAGTCAATTTTTGTTTAAATTTCGGTTAAGGAGGTATGTAAAAAACGTTTCCGCGGCTTTTGCGATAATTTCTTCTATATCCCACAGTTAAAGATTTTTTTCCAATAATACTTAACGATAATAGCAACTTTAGTTGATACAATTCGAATAATTTAGGTCTTTGTCATCTCTAATCAGGGAGGGGCGGCTAAGTCGACTTCCGCCCGGGCGGCATAACCACACGCTACGCCACTGTTCCAATGGCAGCTATATGCTATAGTCATCCGATGCGGCCGATTCCGGCAAATGTGCAGCGTATGTGCGTTACAAACATCCGGACAATTTCAATATACCCTCTCCCAGGGTATAAAAATTGAGGCAAGCTAACTTCGGATCGACCGAAGTTTATATACCCTTGGAGTATGATACAGGGTTGCCCATATTCGACAGACCCATTTTTTTTTTTAAATCAAAGAAAAAAATAAAAATTTGGAGGTTGGCAATCTTAATCATTTAATTTGTTCCAAGTAGATTTGTTTACATCAATTTTTGAATATGATATCTCTCAAATGGCCGCCTCTGGCGTTGCCATGGCGGTCGCTATTTCTCCGAGTTGTCCTGGCTCTCGTCGTAAACCTTGACAGCATTTTCGCATCGATTTCGTCAACATTTCGGCCGGAATAGCGGCTATTTCTTCACAAAATGTTGTCCTTGGAGCTCTTCTACGGTCCTTGGCTTGTTAACGTAAACGCCGCACCAAACTGTGACTTTTTCGTCATGAAGAGACACTTCTTGAATCTCCTGAGGATTTTCGGTGGCGTAAATACGGCAATTTTGCTTATTTACGGTCCCATTCAATGTGAAATGTGAAAATGTGAAATTTTTTAAAAGCACGTTGAGTTTTCACAATTGACTTGTTCTGTTGAATGTAAATTTCAACTATTTCAGAGCGCTCGCGTGGCGTGTATTGTTCCATGGTAAAAATCTGCTTGGACTGACGCTTCAAACGCGGTATGTCATTAAGCGATCTGACATCTCTGTCAAAAGTTATGGCGTTGCCAGATGGGTCCGTCGAATATGGACAACCCTGTATATGCCTGCCAGTTTTTTATATCGCAGCTATACGATATATTCATCCGATTTTGATCCAAACTCTTCAAAATTGTGTTGAAACAGATAATATTCATATCTCGAACGTAAAAAGACGCTACCATTGAAAACAAAAAAGTTTTTCCCACTAAAACTATTTTTTCGACCGATCGTTTCTATGGCACTTATATGTTATAATCTTCCGATTTGGATCAAACTTGACAGAGTTGTGTGTTAGCATATAATATTGATCAGCAACAAGTTTGAGAGTGACAGCATTAAAAACAAAAAAGTTTTTCCTTACTAAGACTTTTTTAAACCTATCTTTTGTATGGCAGCTATACTATATAGTTGTCTGATTTTCATAAATCTTGGTGGAGTTATGTGAAAGCAGCGAAAATTATTAATACTAGGTTTGGGAGCGATAGCATTAAAATCAAAAAGTTTTTCTCACTCGTTCATATGGCAGCTGTATGCTATAGTCGTCCGATCCGGCCGGTTCCGACAAATGTGCAGAGTATTCTTAATAAAAGACTTCGTTCAAAGTTTGGTTAAGATAGCTGTAATTCTGAGGGACGAGATAGCAGCATAGCTCCCCAGCGGCGCACAGCTAAATGAGGCGAGCCCACAGCATGCATTACAACAGCCCACAAGTATAAAACACTAGCGCTACACTTTGTATACCGAGTTGTCATACGGAGTTTTTCAAGTCTTCGAAACTTCGTTTGTCGAAAATTCGAACTGCGTTCGTATGCTTGTTCGTTTTTTTGGTTTTCTTTAGGCCTTCACACACAAATATATATGTGCGCATGTGTGTAGTTGATTTCTGACGTGTGGCGTGTGCGTGCATCTCCGCATCAGCGAAAAAACAACTAATTTTAAATAGCTTTTAGTCGATTTGTTTTGTTTTCTTGTATATTTGAATGGCTAATAAATTGTTGAAATATACCTTTAATAAATAATTTAACTTAACATACCGCACATGGAGCTGTACTTCAATAGCATTACCACTCTATATACCTTTTAGTTCAAAGTACATTACGTCGTAAAGTACCTGCATTACAACAGCGCATACTATGTGTATCGTTTAGTGGGCGGCCCATCCACACCGTCCATTACATTTCTTAGATTGTTAGGTGCAGTTGTAATGGAGCTTCGAAAGCGTTCGGCTATCGCCCACTTGTCGATTACAAAGTAATGGGGATTCGAAAGCTAGCAGTCCACAAAGCGGCCATGCTAATGTAAATGTATACTGGGTTGTAATCGATGCTGTGCGACACACAGCCTTCGAAGTGTTTAAGAGGTGCTCGATTACGTAATGTGCATTTGCGCCGCTGGGTCGCAAATAACTCTCAACCCAATGTTCAGTTCGCTCTGCTCACGTCACTGACCAAAAAAACAAAAACAAAACGGGCTCGGTCTTCCCTCAACCGAATTTAAGCAGTGATTTCGCTCACTGCTCGGTGGCCGTGGTTGAAGACACAGCACCGATCGGTCTGAGAGCAACCCCATTCCAGGCCCAATTCAGTCAATCGCTCATCAAATGCGGTCTTCACGAAGACCGAACTTTAAAAAGGTTGTTTCATTCGGTTGCAGACTCAAGAGAGCGCCAGAGTTAAGCATAAACAGAGAGCGAGTCAGCGTGAGAAAGAAAGAGAGAAGGCATATAGTTTTTCGCACACATTCATAATGTTGTTGTTGTATGCTTACACAACGATGCATACATACAAAAAAGACCTTTTGATTGCGTGAATTTTGGCAAAAGGGCCCGAGCCAGACCTGACAGAAAAATTTAAAAATAAATGTGTTTCTCTCCTCTCGCAACCAAAGAGAGACAGAGAGCGTAGTTGACGGTTGGTTACCGACCTTTATTAAATGTGATCGCACGAAAGCGGTCGTTTTCTGACACAGGCAAACGGGGGACCGTTTTATGCGACCTCTGGATAGCAGAGAAACAAACGGACAGACGGACTGTTTCAACACAATTTTGGAGAGTTTGATCAAAAAGTGAACAGTAATTTCTTCGTATATGGATCGTTATATTTCTTCGACCAACGCTGTTTCATAAAACAGTTTAATGGCATTAATCATTATACATTTTCCAGAGCTTTAAACGATTACAAATTAAATGAAGATTGTATGTAAGTCTTTGAAAAGGGCAAGCCTTTGAAAAGGGATTGACAGGATTTATTGGATATAAGCTTACCTAATCATACATAAGAATGGAAGCAGTTGGAGCTTTACCGCTCCTCAAGCAACAAGGGCCATGGTGGAGTGGACAAGACATTCGCTTAGAATTCGCCGAAATCGGGGGATCAAGTCCCCGTTGGAGCACAGTATTTTTTATATTTGTGTGTTATAATGTTGTTTATTTATTTTGTTTGAGTTGTTTTTAACGTTGTCTATATTTAATACAATGCAATGTTGGGATGCCGGCTTTGGTCAGGTAGTCCCAAGTTCACCTTTGGGACCATCTTCGCGCACACCTTGCGCATGTTCAAATGCTCCGCCACAATGTCATGAACAACAGATTTATGTAAATTTAACATCTGGGCAATTAATCGAATACTTAGTCGACGGTCTGAGTTCAAAACTTTGCTCACACGATTCACATTGTCGCACACATACGCGGATTTCGTGTTGGGAAAAGCAAACGGCAACCCAATGAGTGCTCAAAGAATGTATGCAGAAGCCTATCCACAAAGGCGGCTTCCACATCATAACGGGAAAAATTGAAAATGGCATTTTTCTTCGACACGTTGTATGTCAAAAGCGAGACCACTTAGACCCATGGTGTAAAAGAAAAAAATATTTCTATTCATAACAGCTATCATGTTATGAAGTTCTGACGAAGTTTCTGGACACCCTGCATATACAAGGCAAGTTTAAACAGAATCATACATTTGCATTTAGGTTATTGTAGTAGTTTTCTGCACAAATATGAAAATGACAAATGTAACTCTTTAGACAGGACATATACCACGCCATAGTTCCGCTGTTGCTGTGTCTGATTTACATTTATGCCTTCCATCTAGAGGCACATCTTAACAAATCAGCGTGCACTCAGTGCATGCAATGTGAGAGAACAATGTTTCCATAGTGAGGTGTCTATAAAAATGTTGTGAGCTATCTCCGTTAAATTGTGTTGATTGTATTACATTTTAATTGACCATTGACCTTGAGCCAGCGCTTTAAAAAGCAAAAACATTGACTTAAATCAAAAACAGGTCACCTAAACCCTTATAAGTGTAGATAACTGCATTTTTACACAAAAATTGTTAATATACAAGTAAGAGTGCTGTAATCAAGTGTCCCTAGTGCAAAATACACTGTACCAAGTAGTATGGTTCTTATGGCTTTGATTTCTTCAGGTACTACATATGTATGTAATATATCATAATTTAGAATTCACTGTTTTTGGTAGGTCTGCTTTTTATTTTAAAATAATATAAATATATTTTAAAGAAATGGGGCGGCGCACTTAATATTACCTGCATAACTTTGGTGTTTTTGCTCGGATCTTGTGGTTTTCAGAATAGATATCATAAGTTAATATATATTGAGTCACAAGGTTCTTACTTAAAAAATAGAGAGAAGCTAACTTCAGCTGTACCGAAGTTTATATACCCTTGGAGCATAATATATACTGCCAGTTTATTATATGGCTATAAGACAAATTCCTCCGATTTTGATAAAATTCTCTAAAATTGTGTTGAAACAGATAATATTCATATCTGCAAAGTATAAAGACGGTACCATTGAAAACAAAAAGTTTTTCTCACTAGAACTACTTTTTCGACCGATCGTTCCTATGGCATCTGTATGCTATAGTCATCCGATTTGAATCAAACTTGACAGAAATGTGCAGTTGTATATAATATTGATCTGTACAAAGTATAGTAGTATATAATATTAATCTGTACAAAGTTTGCGAGCGATAGCATTGAAAACAAAAAAAGTTTTTCTCACTAAGACTTTTTTTCAGAAATATCTTTTGTATGGCAGCTATACTATATAGTTGTGCGATTTTGGTAAATCTCGGTGAAATTATGTGAAATCATTGAATACTTATAAATACGAGGGTTGGGAGCGATAGCATTGAAAACAAAAATGTTTTTCTCACTAAAACTACTTTTTCAACCGATCGTTCCTATGGCAGCTATATGCTATAGTCATCCGATCCGGCCGGTTGCGACAAATGTGCAGCGTATTTGTACCAAAAGACTTCGTGCAAAGTTTGATTAAGATAGCTTTAAAACTGACGGAGGAGATACCATAGAAACAGACGGGCGGACAGACGGACATGGCTATATCAACTCAGCTCGTCATGCTGATCAAGAATATATATACTATATGTGGTCGGAGATGCATCCTTCTGTGCGTTACAAACATCCAGACAATTTCAATATACCCTCTCCGAGGCCAATAAGTCCGTGAGTATTAGTAGCAAGTAGTAGTAATCGCTTCGAACCAGAGGTCATCGCTACTCTAGATTGGGTAGTTTCTGCGCTGAACATTTACGACTTATTACTTAAGCTGCACCTGACCTACCTGCGTCCATCCAATTTTGTTTGATTTTAAAACCTGGTTCTGCTCGTGAGCTTGGCATATTCTGCAGTCTATTCTTTAATTAAACTGATTCATATTATTTCATTTTGTCTTATTTTTTCAAATTTATTTGTAATAATGTTTATATGTTGGTTAATTTTGCGGTGAGTGCATCTAGGAGCAAAATGTTGTTTTCGTTTGAAGGTTTCTTTTTGAATTTTGTCTTCGTTTCTTATTGATTCAATTGCTGCAATTCATCTAGATTTGCTTCAGCGTTTCATTTCATATTTTTGCATTGTATTTTGTATTTAATCAACAGTTTTCGCTTAAAGTGTACATGGTTGTGATTTGTTATTTTCCGTTTTGTTTAAATCATTAAGGTGAATTATATTTAAGTTTATAGGCTACTTGCTAGATAGGTGTGTGAGCGTGTGTGTGTGTTTGTGGGTGTGAATAGTTGAAATATGGGCGTGTGTTTGTCTGGAGGTGGAAAATACTAAACTTAAGTAACTAAGAGAATTAAAATTTATCGTGTGTTATTTTGACCATGACAAAATTACGTTAGGCTTAAAGTAAAGTATAATTATTACACATACACATCTATGCGTATGTATGCTAATGAAGTTCGAACCAACCGAATCACGCATTTCCAGCGATAAATTATAAAAATATATATATATATTCTTGTATATATATAGATAAGTTAACCTAAGATGTAAAGAGTGTTTTGTAATCGTAGTTCATATAAATTACATTTCTTTTAAACATAAATATGTACATTAGTTCGTTCTGCTGCTGCCTTTTTGCTTTGTTTTATAATTACAATGAGAGAGTTTTGTTATTTTCCTTACTGGATTTGTTTTAGTGTGCCTGCGATATCCTTAAACAATCACAAAATCAACGAGTATCTTAAGGGATATGCAACAAGCACAAAATACACAACACCTGCGTTTGTTTCGTTTCAATTTGTTTGCTTTATACAAAAAGTGTAGAGGAGTTTGCAAGTTGTCTTAAATTTACATGGGTTGAATGACATATAATATACATGCATGTTTTAGCTGTGTGTGGAAGTGTGAGTGTGTGTGTTTGGGTGTGTGCGTAAGCCTCTGCACTTGCGTTGTCTTGGTTGTACAATTGTCCATCTCTTGCGTATAGTCTAGTTTACCATAAGTCAGAAGTGGAAAGTATCAAAATCAGTTTATAGTCCAAAGCCCTTCTACTTGTTGTTTCTAGTCTAACTGGATTAGGATTGAGCATGCTCCTTTCCATACATATTGCTGCGTGAGGGTCTAGATATATATATATTACTATAATATGTTATCCACATGCATCTCCAGGCTCGTCAGGCTCAGCTCTCATCTGATCACACAGGATACACACAACTTGGCCGCACTGATGCAATCATCATGACAAAATGCTCCACATTGCTGACATATGACCATTGCATTCAATGAGCAGGCACAATTGTTGGGTGACGCTGCAGCCTCATTTCCCGGCGGTGTGTTCTCTCCACTCTGTTGCAGTTGCTGCAGTAAAGGATGTGGGTGTGGCGTTGATTGCTGTTGCTGCTGATTGATTGTGGGCGGGACAGTGGATTGTGTGTTGGTTGTGGTCACTATATAGTTGTTGCCGGCTTCCATTAATGCGGCTGTGGGATTATTGCTATTGTTGCCATCGATGTAGGTGATGTTGGTACCTAATATGTATGTAAAGAGAAATGTGGATTCGATTATAGTTATTAATATAACAAAGAGAGCACAAAATAAGTTAATTTTTACACACTTAAAGAAAAGTAATTAATAAACCGAAAAAATTATATAACCATTTGTTCAGAGTGCTTTCATGCTTAGGGAAATACTTTACATGAACTTTAAATCAACTTTGTATGCTAATTCGACAATTCAAGACGTCAGTTTCGTCAATTAATAATTTACAGCTCAAGAAATGATTTGTCTCGAGCAATGAGCCTGACACAAGCGAGCGGAAATAGATGAAAATGAATGCTGAACTAGACAGCGGCCCTCTCGGGAGTCCCACCATCAAATACTTTGGGCTCTTTAGGCAGAGATACTTCATCACGAAGCAACTGTTTCGGGAGAACTAACCAATGTACGTTTAGTAAGAACCATTAAATTCCATTTAAAAAAAAAGAGGGTGCTAACTTCGGCTGAGATAACTAAGCCTGCCAGTTTGTTAAATGGCAGCGATATATTCTCCCGATTCCGATCAAACTCTACAAAATTATGTTAAAGCTTCCATTGAAAACAAAAAGTTTTTCCCACTAAAACTACTTTTACGACCGATAGTTCCTATGTCAGCTATATGCTATAGTCATCCAATCCGGCCGTTTCCGACAAATGTGCAACGTATTTGTACCAAAAGACTTCGTGGAAACTTTGGTTAAAATAGCTTTAAAACTGACGGAGGATATAGCATAGAAACAGACAGACATTGCTATATCAACCTCCTAAAAACTCCGGGTTCGAACCCACTATAATGTTTGGGTTCGGGTTCACGGAGCGGGTTCAGAAGGTCGCTGAACCAAGGTTCCGGTTCGAACCGGGGTTCAGGAATTACTTTGTTTTATTGCTTATTGGGACAAGATTAAATTGGAAATTAATGCAAAACTTTAATTATTAAGGGCGGGCGCACACATGTGGCTGAATGATGAACAGAAGGCAGAACTTAAGGCTGACCTTGCTAGCGTGCACAGCATGCACTGGTTTGATCTTTAAAATTCAGTTGTAAGCTCAGCATTGCGGAATCAATCAAACGTGTTTGTTTATTTCGGCTTGCTGCCCTACTTAAATATCATGGTCACCCATCAGTTTATCTTTCAGTTGCAAGTGTGCGCGCGCCCTAATAGACTTTTAGAGTCTTGATATTTTCCATATAATATTAGAGTATTTAGGTAAGTTTTATTAATACTGGGTTTTTCGCTGGATACTTGTGCCTCAGGAAGAGCTAATACAAGAAATGTGATATTTTTAAGTTCTTCACAATGTTCATTTATCGAAAGCTTTAATACATAAGAAATTAAAAACAATCTTTAAATTTCGAAAAAAAAATCAATGAAGTCTTTCGCCGGTTTGATATTTGTCATATTTTCATTATTTTTTTTGCTTCTTTACGAAAAATTCAGTTAAATCATTGATGCTTTTATTTATTAGTTCCTTTTGACGATCATATAATTTAGCTTACAAGCTATTTTTATTCTGAGTCAAAAATATTTGGTTTCTTGGATTCACAGATTCAGAGATTCAGTTGTAGAGATTAAATTTAAAATGTAAGAACGGTTTTCTTAGCACTTTCTAAATATGTACGAATATTTCAACTTACAAAAACCTGAATAAGTGCATTAAGGTGTATTGGAAATTTATAGATCCTAGAAAATATTTTGTAGAAACATATTTTTGAACCGAACCCTCTCTGATTTATTTTTACTCCGTTTTGGATTCAGGTTCGAACGAAAAATTTATTCTGCTCTGGTTCAGGTTCGGTTCGGGCTTCCTTGAAGGCACAAACAGCTGATTCAATTCCGATGGGGTGGTAGCAGAAAAATAGTTTGCAATTTTTTGGACACTGACCCATCTGAATGTCATCAACAAAAGCTCGAAAAAAATCATCGATTGGCAAATTTTTAAACCAACGGAAAGATATTGCATTGCTGTGATTTCTACATTCCATATATCCTCCCAAAAACCCCTAAAATAAACAATTAACTAAATTAAAACCTAAGCAAATCAGCGCAGCGTGACCGTTTCACAATTGGTGGGATTTTGTCAATTTCGCTAGCGGACGATTTAGTTTCTCTGAGCACTAAGCTTAATAACACAAATAAATTACAACTTGTCAACAACTCGTTGTGTTAATTCTAGGGATTCAAGCCGAATCGTATTTCGGTTCCGATTCTGGTACGTACCGAAACTTAAGTTTCGGTAAAAGGTTCTTTTATGGTTCTAACAACATTTCGTTATTCAATTTCGTATCAGTACCTGGATTTTTATTTCGGTAGATCGGTACGTACAGGTATGTACCGTTAAATGTGTATGTATGATTGTATAAAGAAAGAGCGGACATTGGTTAGCAAAGACATCCCGAAAAATAAACAATGGAAACTTTGTTGCGTTTTTTGACCACCGTTATTTAAGTACATTTTCATCATTTTGTAAATGTTTTAAGATCAGGAAAATTGATAATGACTAAATCGGTTCTTTTCGGTATACTGTTCTAATTCTGGTTCCGGTTTGATTCCCTGGTTGATTCTAAAACAAGAAATATGTATGTGTTTAATAGAAACATTCAGTTTTCATTCATTTCATATTCAATGTTTTATTTTCAGGCAAAAACGTCGCTCGAGTCATCCATGGTTTAAGTTGAAATCTTTATCTTCAAATCGAAATTTTAAAAGTTTAGTTTAAGCACAAATGTCTTTAAAAAATGTGTATGTAGATCCGTGTTGAAAATTGTGTGTGGTGACTTTGTTTTGTGTTAAATATTAGGCTGCCTTCACACTGTTTGACACATGACCCTTGATATCTAGTAGGTCTGTATTTCCCCATGAAATTCTATGAATTTGACAAGCTATTCAAATTTAAAACATAACAAAAAGCAGGAATAGGGCATCGCTTTGGTGTCGAATTGACAAACCGTGGATAAATAAGGACATAAAGTTGGCTATTTCTTCACGTGATATGATGTTTAAGAAATGGAATCGTTACAGAACTACATATCATCTAAAAAAAAAAAAAAACAAAAAAAAATGTTAAAAAAAAAAAAATCTAAAAAAAAAAATTTTTAAAAAAAAAATAAAGCAGCGTTTTTATAAGGAGAAAAACGGAAAACAAAAAAAAAGTCAAGGGTTGGGAAAAACAAAGCCAACATTAAAAAATAAAAAAAAAGAAAACAAACCAAAAAAAAATTCGTACAATGCCAAGTACCTGAAGTCTCCATAAATTCGTACCTAAATCAAATACCTGACACTGACAACGACTGTGATAATAGTTTTAGTTTTACGTGTGTAACTGAATGTGATGTCCTGAAGTCGATTCTTAAGATTAAATCAAATGCTACTGGTCTGGATGAAATAAACCCAAAATTTTTAAAAATACTATTACCAGTAACTCTCTGCTACATTACTCACATTATAAATACTGCCCTGACCACAAGTTCATTCCCTAGTTTCTTGGAAAGTAGCGAATATATCGATTTTACCATTTCTGTCCAAAGTTTGTGAACATCTGATGGCAGGGCAAATAACTAACTTTATGCATTCTGAAAAATTCTTTAATAACAAGCAATCGGGGTTTTGAAAAAACAGAAGCTGTACCACAGCTATTGTAAACATCGCTGAAGACATCCGTAGGCAAATGGACATTGATAATGTAACCTTTCTAACCCTTCTTGATTTTAGCAAGGCGTTTGACACTGTAAACCACGAGATTCTTTGTACTAAGCTTAAAAGAATGTATAGATTTTCGAACTCAGCCACTAAGTTTTTGTACTCATACCTCTGCAATAGGAGCCAGGCTGTGGTTACCCCTTCAAATTCCTCATCGTTTCTTGTACTTAAACGTGGTGTCCCTCAAGGATCGATTCTTGGCCCATTACTGTTCTCAATTTATGTTAATGATCTGCCTAGTATTTTGTCAAATTGTGAAGTGCACATGTATGCTGATGACGTCCAACTATATGTAAGCCGTCCTTTGAGTCGTATCTGTGAATGTGTTACTGCCTGTAATGACGATCTGACAGTGGTTAAAAACTGGGCTTTAAAAAACGGACTAGGGCTGAACCCAACAAAGTCGAAGTGCTTAGTTGTTTACAAAAAAGATATTGACACTACAAGTTTACCAAAATTATTTATTGACAATACTTCTGTAGACTATATAGAACGGGCTGTTAACCTAGGTTTCACCTTCAACAAAACTCTTTCTTGGACTGATCACATTAATAAAGCCATTGGCAAAACCTATGGCAAGTTAAGGCAATTATTTATTACACAGCAATACATACCAACTAAACTTCGAATGAGAATTGCAAAAACCTGCCTTATTCCTACATTATTTTATGGGGTCGAGGCTTTTTGCAACTGTGATTCGGTTAGCCGTCACAAACTCCAGGTAGTATTTAATAACGTTGCAAGATACATATTTAACATAAAACGACATGAACACATATCCCACTATTCGTTAAAAATATTTGATTTGCCCCTATGCCCCCTTATGGATGAACTACAGAACTCTGCTATTTTTACACAAGATCATTAATAATAAGGAACCCTCGCACCTTTTCGAAAAACTCACTTTTAGCGCATCGATAAGAACTAATAATTTACTAAGCACTAGATTTAGGCTCTCTAGCTCTGAGAAACACTTCTTTACACACAGTATTCGTTGTTGGAATCAACTACCTAGTCAAGTAAAATCTATTATAAACGCACCGCTTTTTCGTAAAACTCTTCTCACACACCTACAAACAGATTAATGTTCTCAATATTTTAACTATATAAAACAAAAAAAACGAGAAAGGCAAAGCTAACTTCGTCTGTACCGAACTTTTAATACACTTGATACAGCTTGTCTCAACGGTTAGCGACTTCGTCCAAACTTCGCAAATCAACTTAAAAACATGACATATTACCCATGACCGTGTTTGTGAGCAGTAATATTGAGAACAACCCAGTTTTTCTCACTAAAATCCATTTTTCGAACGAACATTTGTACGGTCGGTTCCGACATATTAGCAGCGTGCAGTAAAAAGAAGACTCTGTGCAAAATTTCAGCTCGATAGCTCCAAAACTGAGGGACTAGATCGCGTAGAAACAGACAGACGGACAGACGGACGGACAAAGCTTAATCGACTCAGCTCGTCATGCTGATCAAGAATATATATACTTCATGCGGTCGGAGATGATTCCTTCTATGCGTTGCAAACTTCTGGGCAAAATGATAATACACTTTTCAAGTATATAAAAAACAACATAAAAAAAAAAATATATATATATAATATAAACTTGTAATAATGTAAGCTATGTTAAACTCAGAATTGTATTATTTATTCTTAGTAGTAAAGCACATATAAGCGCCCTGAATTAATGTACCTTTTTGTGACATGCACAATAATATAAGCTCTCTAGAACTTAGTGCAAGGATGTCAAACATAATAATATTATACAACAATTGCTATATTTGAAAGTTCTTTACATATGTAGATCGTTTCATTAATCATTAATTTTTTTATTTACCATTTTTAAAGCTTTTACTTATTAGTTCCTTTTGAATATTATGGTTCAAAGCAAAATGTTTCTCTAAAAGCTGTTTTTATGCCAATGCTTAAAAAATGTGGGAAATGGAAAACTGGACATTTATAGCAGCTGGAAAAAAATGTAACAGAGCATCTTTTTTGAACCGAACCCTTTTCAACTTGTTTTTGTTCCGGTTCACGTTTGGCTTCGGAAAGAAAAAATTGTTCTGCTCCGGTTCAGGTTCGGTTCGGACTTCTCAATAATTCCGGAGTCTCCGACTCCGGAGCGGTTCAACTCCGCACCGGTTTGCAGCCCTGAGTATTATGGTTTCATGGAGAGCATCATCTCTACCCAACCGACATACAAGCGAAGGTTCGCTTCTAGCGAAAATTTTCATTCGCTTTGAGTTTCATGCGCGAACTTTTGATCAGGTGGGAAAGAAGAAGAGTGTGCGCAAACAAGAATTGTAGCTAAAAAGCCGTTATTGAAATACTCTTTCAAACGTTATTTTAGAATTGTAATTTAATATTACATATAATAATATTATTAATACAAACTATTTCATGTGCTTATTTATATTTTTAAATATATTAAAGCTTGCTTAAGTCGTCTGAATATAATGAAAAGGTACACAAACGAAGAAGAAATTGTCTGATCGTTACGTCGACGCTGCTTTAATGGTCGTTTACTAGAGGGGTCCTCTTAATTTTTATCCTCACTTTGAGTTCTTGCTTTGGCGCACCCATACAAATACAAGTGTATTTGAAGCAACCCGCCAAAAATTCTCCACATTGTGTCATTTTGAGATACTGCGTTCTAGAGTCTTTGTCAGCAGCGTGCAGCCAAAAGTTCAACTTTAAAGCTTCAAAACTAAGGGACTATTTCACTTAGAAACAGACAGACCGAGAAGATCTTGATAGCCTGCTATCTAGTTCTTTAAGTATTGTAGTTCAATGGTTGTTGAAAAAATTTAAGTCTTATTTATTAAAAAAATTACTACACCTTTTGGACTAAACTTTTTTTATGTATTTCGATTTATACAACAGGTATGAAAACAGTATTTGTAGAAATAAAGGTACAAAAAAGGGTAAAAATGCAACATTACCTTAAAATTACACTGTTCTATCAACCTAAACCATTTGCTACAAGCCATTCTATTTGTCGGACATTTAGTGGCGCCATATCATCATATAGTTCAACATATGCACTAATTATGGTAATTTTTTGGTAATTTTGTCAGGACCGCAGGCAAAATTACAGCCTGTTATATGCGAAAATCAAGATTTAAATTTATGGGAGGAGAACTAGATTGCCACGCCAAATGTTTAGAGGAGTTTTAAAAAGGCAACTTGATATAGCATTGGCTCAACAAAATATTTATTGAAATGTAAAATAACAACATTCATGGAATGCTAAATTTACTTTTTATCTTGGAAACGGAAACTAAGATATGGCTTTGACATACCAACTCGTAATCAGCATGAGTAGGAGCGCAGGAATTAGGTGAAGATTCTCTGGTTCCTTTTCGCTGTAGAACAGTGTTATTAATCTAATAATTTTATATCACGGTGGTCAAAACTGAACCATTTCATGGGCTGCACTTGCTTCCCCAGGTATTTCCATCAGCATGAATACCCCTAACAAAACATGCAGTAATTATACAGAAACACAAATGAATTACATATACATAAAATACATACTTATTACTGGCAAACTCAAAAAGTTTTGTTTTCCAAATAGGTAAACATCTAACAAATCTATATTCAACAAATTAATCAGATATGGCGTGCCAATTAATGGTATTTTGGAATGTTGCGGATGATTTGCGGATGGTGATTTGGAAGACGTACCTCGCTAAGCACTAATAATACACCAATTTACCTGCAGCGATATTGCGCCGCACAATATTCCCGGCGGCGTTTACATGGCCCATTGGTTGCTGTTGCTGCAGCTCATGATGATGAGAGTGATGGTGGTGATGCATGGCCTCATTGCTGGCAATTGGGGGGGCCAAATTACCGCTAACAGCGGTATTATCCACCGAAGCTGGACGCCCGCGTCCGCCCATGGGTAGTCCATTGAGGCTATGCAGCGGATTCTGAACGGTAACAAACTAAAAATACGTTAAGAGATGAGAGCCAGGCAGAGAAAGGGATTAGTGATTTCATACCTGATTCTGGTGCAAGGGTGGGGCACTGGAGGCTCTAGGAGCCTGATTGTCTGCCGCTCCTACATTGGCTCGATGCACCAGCACATACTGACCACTGCCATTCTGATGAAGCAACTGTTCGGGTGCTGCTTGCTGTTGCTGCGTTGGTGGCACTGGCGAAGTGGCCGGCTGTTGTTGTTGTTGCTGCTGCTGTTGAAGCAATTGTATATGTTGCGGCGTGGCATTGCTCGCCCCAGGGCCCGCACTAAACACATGCCGTATCAATGTAGGCGAAGGTTTTCTCTGCACATATTTCTTACGCGGAAAGCCGCTCATCCGAGGACCAATCACCTGTATTAGCCAAGGATGAGGAATGATTGATTAACTTAGATGACCACTACTCACCTTATAGACACCAGGTCTGCCCACTCCCATTACATTTGGCGGCAGGCCAGCAGGCAAAGCTCCCGCCACCGCTGCAGCTCCACCCACTAGCAACTCCTCTTGTTTTAACAGGTTCTGTGGCGGAGAAGCGGCAGCAGCAGCCACAACACCAGTTCCTCCCACATTCCCACTGGCCGAGCTCATATTCGACATGGGAGTGGCAGCCACAGTGGAGACATTTAGCGAGCTTATTGGCACGGCTGATGTGGTTGTTGACTGCTGTTGCTGCTGCTGCTGGCTGAGTATGGCCGCCGGAGGACGCAGTTGAGCCTTCAGATTCTCCCGATTTGGACTGTTTTGTATGACAGCTTGACAGATTTGATAGCTACGCTCTAGATTGACGGCTCCCGGTGGAAGTCGATTGCTAGTGGCCTTGCGTCCTTTGCCCGTGGGCATTTTGGGCTGCAGTCTTTGTTGGGCTATGGTGGTGGGTATGCCCGATGGCGGCAGAGTTTTCATGGTGAGCACATTGGGTAGCTGTGACAACTGCTGCAGATTGCTACTGTGATTAGTTGGTTGCTGGAGCTGCTGCTGCTGTTGTTGTTGGGGTGCAACGGCTGGTAGGGCTGCCGGCGGCGGCTGTTGCTGCTGGGCTACTGTTGCGGCAATAACATTGGCATAGGCGGACGGAATTGTACTGGTTTGCTGTGCCGCTGTGGCTGCTGTGGTAGGCGAGGCATTGGCTGTTCGCGTCATTGAAATTATATTCAACGGTTTGGTCAAGAACTTTGTTTGTGTAGCCGCAGCTGAAACTACGCTCGGTTGTTGTTGTTGTTGTTGCTGCTGTTGCAACAGATTGTTGTTGGCTGCCTGTGCTAAGAATTGTCGCTGATGGAGCTGGGCCTGTTGGAGGGCAAATTGTTGAAGTTGTTGTTTCTGGTGTTGCTGCTCGATCTGTTGCTGTTGGCTTAGCACATTTGGGGACAAGAATTGTTGCTGGGCTCCATTGCGTAGAGTCACGGGCAGAGCCTTGGCCAAGGCATTGCTGCTGGTGGCTTGTTGTTGCTGTTGCTGCTGCTGCTGTTGTTGCTGCTGCTGTTGGGCTTGCAATGTGAATTGCTGCAACAATTGCTGCTGCTGATGCTGTTGTTGCCGTTGTTGTTGCTGCTGCAACAGAAAATTGCCTATAATTTGTCCATTAGAGTCCACGAGAATCTGCCGCTGTTGTGGCGCAGCCGCTTGAGCTGTTGGTGGCTGCTGCTGCTGCTGGGGCTGTTGAGGAGGCGCCTGCGGCATTTGATTCAGACTGAGACTACTGCTGCTGCACAGGCTCAGATTGTTGCTGCTGTCATTGCTGTTGCTACTGTTTGTGATCACTGTGCTGGATACTTCCATTTCGGCCGCAGACATGGGCACTGCATCGCACAACATTTCCTGTGTGATCTAAGCGAGAGTGTTCGGAAATTAGAAAATTAGGCTAGCTTTCCGTTGCAGTTTTTGCGACTTACCTCATTGCCATACTCGCTATGTGCCTGCGGAATAAACGCATGCTGAGCCAACTGCACCACATCCTGGATGTGCAAGTGTTGCTGCTGCTGTTGCTGCTGCTGCTGTTGATGCAACTTGTCCACTATGTCACGCACTGCATCGCTATCGCTATCATTCAGAGCATCCATCATTTGCTGTTCCTGCTGCTCTTCATCGATGCACTCGACAACCTCATCATCTTCTTCTTCGTCCTCCTCCTCTTCCTCGTCCTCATCGATGACCTCGTGGCACACATCTCCGCTATCATCCAGCATGTCATCAATAACTTCCGCTTCCTGCACCACATCCATTAAGCTCAGTTGCTCCTGCTCTCCCGGGTCTTGGGAGTTGTGAGCTGAAAGCAGCTTGATATCACCAAAGTTCCAATCGTGTTGGACATGTTGATACATTTCACTGGAATTCAACTCCAAAGGCAGCTCTTGCTGCTGCTGATGTTGCTGCTGCTGCTGTTGCTGAAGTGATGCCACCGTAGACAGCATTGCTTGCACATTAGCCAGAGTGGACTCGGCCGCAGCAGCCAGAGATTGTGGTGTGGTGGTGGATGAAGATGTTGTGGTCGCTATGGTGTTGGCCGGCATGGAACATGAATTGCTGCTGGAGCAAGAGGAGGACAACGAAGCGGACGATGACGAGGAGGATGAAGTGCAGCTGGTGATGGAGGCCATGGAACTGACCGGAGTTGAGCCCGAGGTCGAACTGCTGGCAATGGGCATCGAGGACATGGGGGAATCCTCTAACTTATCACAATTGTCATCCAGTTTAATAATGGTGGTTGTGGCCGCCGCTGCAATGTGGAAAAGCATTATTAGATTAAAACTCTGGTTGAGGACATTATGTGAGTGCGACATTACGGTTGGACGATGACGATGATGTGTTGTAGTAGGAATGATGATTGATGGCTGTTTGATGGTCATGGAAATAGGCTGCATGGTGGGAATGGACATTAAAAGGAAATACATTTATACATTAGTTCAAAGTGTTTAATTGTAATGTAAAGAGAAGCAACATAATGGAGGAGGAGCAGAGGTTCATCATCTTACAGAAAATTAAAGTGACACTTTTGTGGTAAAGTTTAAGTTTTTATTTGTTTGAGTATATCTTCTGGGCAAGGTTAAAGCTTTAAGAACCCTTAAGGAGGGTGGTGGGGTTTTAAAGGCGAGAAAGACGCATATTTTTATGATTTTTTTGCGGCGACATCAATAATATAATTTTATTAAACTTTATTACATATTATTGTACGGTTTTTGAAGTATGTCAGAACAAATTTTCAAAGAAAAATATTGATAAATAAGCCGGTGACGGTGAATCTCCAGAGCTGCCTCAGAACTCAAATCTACTGAACCGATCCAAGAAAGTTGATACGCATTTTAAAGGTGATGTATTTCTCGTGGTAATCAGGAAGAGTTTTTTTCTATTTGTTAAAGCACTTCGAAGTGTAAAACGCGATTTTAGCTCAAAAAATCGCGCTTAATTTATTATAAAAAAATGGAAAAAAATAAAAAAAAAAAACTCTTCCTGATTTTCCTGATTACCTCGAGAAATACATCACCTTTAAAATGCGTATAAACTTTTTAGGATCGGTTCAGTAGATTTTGAGTACTGATGTACGCGAACTTTAAAAAAGACGTTTTCGCGAAAATCGATTTAAAGTTTTTCATACGGTAGCAATCTGGTAGCATGGCCGTTCGTTTGAAACGCTGTAACTCCGCTAGTTTTACTCGGATTGACTTCAAATTTGTACACAATATTCTCGACATAGTTAAACACAAATAGGATTATAAGGGCATCATCACATGAAGCCCAACAAATATCGCATACTTATAAAAAGCAGGGACAGTAAATAAATTTTTTATCCGAAAACTTATAAACATTGGGTATCCGTATGAAAAAATGGTACGGGATCCATCAATTGTGAAACTAGAAGCATTAGGTAGCAACATCTCATAACCGGTTTTTCTAGATCAGCTCGAATTCGCGTTAAATGGGCATATGATGGGAGATTTTTATGCTATTTGGTAAAAGTGTCTTCAGCGACGAATCTGATTTTGGGTACGTCAACAAACGGAACAAACCGAATTCGGTCTGAAGAGTAGCTATAGGCGGTTCAAGAGCTGGCTATTCACCCTGAATGCTTACCGACATTTTTGTCCAAAATGGAAAAATTGGACTTGATTGATGTGTGGTGTCAACAAGTGCTACATGCCACTTGCCACATGGGACGCGAAACCATGGATCAATTAAAAGACGAGCTTGTGAAGCAATTAATCTCTCTTTTTGTGATCATGTGATTTGACCCAACTAGACTAATTTTTGTACGAAATGAGAGTTAAAATTAGGAAAAGTTCACCAAAGATGAGAGGAGTTACTACAATTTTATCTTTGGTCGTATATCTATATATTCTGAGAAGCGCAACATGATCCGAGCACAAACACTAAAGTTATTCACTAAACAAATTAGGAACTACTTTTAGTCATAAAATTGTTTTTGTTGTCTGAGTGACATTTTGTGTAACACTCTTTATCATGAATATTCTATCTTACCGAAGATAATAATTAAAGGTAAAACCAATTCAAAATTTCACAGATAGAGAAAAAACACTTGTACAACTTTGCAGTCGATATGCTCATCATGGGTAATGTATATATGATTAAATGACTTAAATTAGTTGAATTTGAATGTTTCTGAGAGATAAACAATACAAAAAAAAGTTTAAGCGATGTGATAAAAGTACCCATAGATACATTCACGCTTCATGTGAATCGACACTAAAAGTATCATTAGGCATATTCCCATGTTTCGAACTAGGGATGGGCGAATCAGTTATATTTCAGTTATTGTTATAACCAGGGCTATAACCAGGGTTATATATATAACCGTTAACCGAAAAAAACCGCCTCAAATCGCTTACCGGAACCGGAACAGATAAAAATTTTTTTTTGAGGACCGAAAATCGTTGAATGTAATAATAGGAACCGATAGCACCGGAACGAAACCAAAACTTCGGTAACGGTACTGTTTCGTTTCTTTATAAGCTGTAGCCAAGTATATTAAGCTTTTGCAAAAAAAAGTAACAGAAAGGAATTATTTCCGACCCTATAAGGTATATTCTTGATCGATGATTCAATCAATGGATGATATGTTACGAAAAATTTCAAATAAGTTCAATAACAGGTTTTAGTTTATACTTAAAGGCATGTATTAAGAATTACAATTTCAAAATTAAAACATTTCTGCCTTTTCTGGATCTTGAACGTCTCTCTAATAAAATCATTCCCGCCTTAGAGAATAGGCGCTCGCATAGCACAGATGTCATGCCCAAATATTTTTGCGCTATTTTCGCCAAATTGGGATACACAACTTATTTTTTCCCCACCAAGGTAGTGGATTCTCAACTTGGCCAACAATATCTCCTACTAACTTACGCACCCCTTCAGTTAAAGCTCGGGAATCATTGCAACCATTTGCTTAAATGCATTTAAAATGCAAAAGCGTTTAGTTCATCATTTTCTTTCTTTGTTATGTATTCCGTCTCCATAACAATAATTTCATTCTTCTTATGATTTGAAATATCGTCTTGCGTGAAAGGTATGTGACTAAATCTCTCGTCGCAAAACGTACTGGACCAAAGTGTCCAATTATTTCAAATTTTGTCAAGAAGATGATTTAAATTTTCGTCAATTTGATTCAGTCAGATAGTGATCTATACAAAATGTTTGGCAAAGTTTTTTTTGCCGTTTTCCAATAATATCTTCAACCTATATAAAAGTGAGAAAAGGGGCAATAAGAATTGGAAATAATGTAGATTTATTGGTAAACATCAATATTAAATTATTACCAGTGCACCGCACTTCAGTCCATTAGAAACAATTAAGCTTATGGAATGCGCAATACATCCAAAATGTTCCCAATTTATTTTATGCTCAAAATTTCGTTATTGGTTTTTGTAATTGTTTAAGGCCTGATTACAGATGACATTGACATTTTATGTTGAAGTTCACATGAATAGAAACACTTTTGAAATCTTAATGCTGTTGCAAAGCATTCTTATTTGAATGAAAAATTGTGCCACAATAAAAATGTATGTCATCTGGAATCAGGACTTTAGTGATAATATCTGTGGCAATAAGGAATAACAAAACAAGTGTGTTTTTTTTTTACTTTTCAGGAGTGCAGTTATATAAAAAATATGCGTTCTCAGATTCTAAATATATTTTAAAAACATAGTTAGCGTTACTCACAAATCTTACTAAAACGACTACTATCTTATATTTTCACCCAATAACGGTTTTAACAGTTACTAAAAATAGCCCCGTTTTTGGACACTAACGGTTACTAAGAAACAGTTATTGAACATTTTGCCCCTTCCTTTTCGAAAATGTAAACTGATAAGCTATTTACACTGAACACATGACAACATGAAGGCCTACTAGATTATCATTTCATCATGTCTATTGAACACAAAACAATTTCAACACTAGTCAATTCAACACGCGTCAGTTCAACACGCGTCAGTTCAACAAACCACAAATTCAACACTAGGAATTTTAACACATTGCAATTGTAACACAATACAAGTTTACCACAAGTAATTTTAGCCCAAGCTAACTCAATCATTCGTCAATTCAACACACAACAACTTAAGCACGAAGAAATTGATTTACTGTGAACATATAACCTTAAAGACGGAAATTGATTGATGTAATATAAAATTGTTGCTATTTGCAAGAATAAAAGTGAAAGTGTTTACTGCAATCCTCGAATTTTTATCGTTAACCCTTTATTCCTTCACACGTAATTTTATCACAAAATTTTAAATACGATTTAATTCTTAACTTTTATGGTTTTCTCAATGTTAACGCATTATTCGCTTGCATAGCCCTGCATTTTTAATAAAACTAGTTTACAAAAATAAATAAATTAAATGACCCATTTCTACTAGAATTGTTTTTGGTATAGTTTGGAATGCTGAACTCGAAAATCTATTAAAAAATTTAATTAACACCGAAAAAATCGGTATTCTATAGAAAATTTTTTGAAATCTATTTACGAGCTCAGAATTTCAAAATAGACTAAAAAATAGGTATAGCCGAAATTGGTGTTAACTAGTGTACTCGAGCGATTAAATAAAAAATTTTGCAACACAATCTTTCCTATGTCACCTTGAAAATCAACAAAATTGCAAAAATAATATTGAATGTTTTTGAGCTGATCTGCGAAGTTTGGTCGAAGTCGCTAGCCGTTGAGACAAGCTTTTTCAAGTGTATCAGAACTTCGGTACAGACGAAGTTAGCTTTGCCTTTCTCGTTTACACTGTGTCGGTGCTATTGTACTTTACACCAACTCAAGTCGTCTGCACAATATTAATGAACTTTACTTTTTGTAATTTAAATTTGTTAATTGCAAATAAACTTTCTATCGCTTTGTGCATTCTTCGTGAGAGCATTAACCGTTCACCTGCAAGTGGAGTTGTTGTTGGCTGAATTTGCTCTTTGTATCACTCTCGCGATCGATCACACTCAAAGTGCTTAGTAGTGCCGCTCGTCTCTTAGGCTACCGCGCCTAAGATTACTACGCATTCTCTGATCTATATTTACTCTTTATCTCTTCTAAAATCTAAAAACAATGAGTACTTGCTGCTCTCAATACTGTGTTTTTAATCATAAAATCACTCAGCGCCAGCCTTTTGTTTATTGCTGGCTCTGCGACAATACAGCTCATTCCGGTTGTGCCAATTTTGGGCTTGCCGGGACTCAAATTGCGGGCCTCTTAAAGGAAGACATTGGTCTTATCTGGATTTGCCCAAGCTGCAAGCACCTCGAATCGGAAATGAAGGCGTTCATAAGGCAAACAGGAATTACATTCAAGATTTTTGACTGCACAATCTAACTTCAAGAGTCTTAAAGTGCTAAGTGCCTCGCCAAAAAGGAAAAAGACCCAAACTTTCCTTTCTAATAATAGCTTATTAGTTTCAGATCCCACCGCCCTTATGCAATTTAGCCCTGCGGAGGATCATGAACCAGCCCTGCAACAGTCTTTAGCCGCTCGTCAACTGCCGTGCCTGCCGATGGTCTTCCTCTCACGTTTGGGAAGCTCGCTTCGGCTACTTTGGACAATGCATTGGCAATTGTACCCCCTAATCCTGCTTCTGCTACCAGTGCCGTTGCATGCTCATCTGGTGTTATCACGATCGCGCCGATTAGTGAGCAACTTCCACCTTCCAACTGTAACTTGGATAATGCATCTGGAACCGCTGGTAATCTATCTGACGTTATCACGATTAAGCCGCCGAGAGTACTACACCCTCTATCCAACAATGGTTTGACTGGAACATCTGGAAACCCTATATCGGGTGTTGCGCCAAGACAACCAATGCCAATATCTGGCGTCGCTCCCCTAAAAGCCATATTTGTCTCACGTTTAAATCCAAACGCAACCCCAAACGATGTTAAACTCCACCTAAGCCACAGGTTGAACACTTCTGTCACCGAATTCACCGTCACTAAGTTGGTCTTTAAGAAGAAGCGAAGGATGTCTTCTTTTAAGGTTGAAATCTCAGAATCCCTGTTCACTAGAATACTTGAGCCTTCTCTTTGGCCAGAGCATACAATTGTTAGTGAGTACACTGGCAAGTCCAACACCAATACCAATAAGCTCCGTTCATCTGCCTCCAATCTGTCAAAAAACTGACTTCAGCCTTTATCATTCACTATCAGAATGTCCGCAGTCTATTCGGCAAGCTTAATAGATTGTATACTAACAGAGTCTCCTTTGATGCCAATGTTATTGCATTTTCGGAAACGTGGCTAAATTGTTCTGTCGTTCACCGATGTGATCGTTCTACACGTCTTGGCGGTGGCCTTCTTATTGACGTTAAAGCAACTCATTCTTCCGAAATAATTACATTAGACAATGTTGATAACATTGAATTCGTGTCTATCCGAATAACATTTCATGATTTTAATATTTACGTTTCTTGCTCTTACATTCCTCCTCGATCAGACATCAGTACATATATGCAACATTTATCTGCAATATGTACCATACGATCACATCTTAGAGATAATTACCACTATGTCGTTTTAGGCGATTTTAATCAACAACAAAATCTCCAAAATTGTGTTGAAACAGATAATATTCATAGCTGGAAAGTATAAAGACTCTACAATTGAAAACAAAAAAGTTTTTCTCATTAGAACTACTTTTTCGACCTAAAGTTCCTATAGCAGCTATATGCTTTAGTCATCTGACTTGGATTAAACTCCAAATTTTGTGGTAGCATATAATATTGATCAGTAACAAGTTTGGGAGTGGTAGCATTACAAAAAGTTGTTCTTGCTAAGACTTTTTTTCAAACCAATATTTTGTATGGCAGCTGTACTATATAGTTGTCCGATTTTCATAAATCTTGGTGGAGTTATGTGAAAGCATAGAAAACGTATAAATACGAGAGTTGGGAGCGATAGCATTGAAAACCAAAACTACTACATACTACAAGTATATGCTATAGTCATCCGATCCGGCCGGTTCCGACAAATGTGCAGCGTATTTGTACCAAAAGACATCGTGCTAAGTTTGGTTAAGATAGCTTTAAAACTGACGGAGGAGATAGCATAGAAACAGACGGACGGACAGAGGGACAGACGGACATGGCTATATCAACTAAGCTCGTCATGCTGATCAAGAATAAATATACTCTTCTCTCACACGTTGTTGAATGAAATGAGGTGTTGGTTGTGAGTGCATGGGAGGTGGCGTGGGGGTGGTGGGACGGAGTATATTTGTTTTTTGCTCATAACTTGAGAACCGCTCATCCGATCTTTCCGATTGCTAATGACTAACTATCTCTAGAAGGTACAAATCGTCTATTTACAAAACTGGGGGAGATATGACGTTTTTTCCAAATTGCCGGGGCGGGAGGGGGCGTGTCAAAAATTGAAAATAAACTTGATCTGTCTGCAGCTATAAGAAGCATTTGTACAGAGGAGCTAGAGACCCCCCACGCCCATTATATCAAAAAGGCCGTATGAAAACACGAAAACAAACGGTAGATAACTTATATACCAAATACTAGAAAAGTTCTTAGATAGCAACAGCAATAGCCCAAATCCATTGATCGCAGATGCAGTGGCTCAGAGAAGGCTGCCGGCCAACTACTCTGCCACATCGACGATAAACAATATAGAACACTTAAAAGATAGAATTATGCACGATTCGGAGGGCAATCTCATTTTCTACCATAGAAAACGATTGTCCCTAGATCCGAATGAGCTAGTTTATAATATAAACGTAAATTTTGACCCCATAGATTGGCTCAACTTCCCCGTCTCTTCCTTCCCCGTAAATACCTCCCATATTTTCTTCGTTTCGCTCTTCTTATTTTCAGCTCTTTTCTCTTCTTCTTTTCAGTAATTAGTTTTGTAGGTTGTTTTCATAGTTTTAGTTATAAACACAAATCCTTATTGTAATGCAGGTTTTTACTCGGATTGTGGGTTTCCTGTAGCGTATACTACATTTGAAATGTAAATTTTCTCTTCTTTTAGAATCATATATTAATTCTCTTTAAATTCTAGATTTATCCTTAGTAATTCACCCCTATTGCCTTAGTCCTCTTAAGCACTTAGTGCCTGGACAACATTAACTTTCAGTATTTTAGTTAGTCTGGAGTAGTCGCCCAAGGCTGACCATTTAGATATAATAACGTGTTACTTTAAGTTTTCTAGACAATAAAAGCTAAGAAAAAAAAAAAACATTTGCCCATACATGTCCAACCTCTATCTCTTACCATCTCTGAGATCTGTTTGTTCATACGGACGGACGGACAGACGGACATGGCTATATCGACTCGGCTGTTAATGCTGATCAAGAATATATAAACTTGATGATTCCTTCTCTCTGTTACATACTTTTGCACAAACTTAATATACTCTAAGTACCTTCGGTACAGAGTATAAAAAAAACTTGTACCCAATATGGACATGTAAAATCGGCTGTCAAAGCGTTTAATTATAACGTAATAAACAAAAATCTAGAGATGGTCTTCAAAATTACATAACACCCAAAATTAACGCTCACAACCAATAACTGATGAGTCATCAGAATACAGGTCTTATCTTTTAAAGGTTGAGTTCGAACGGTGCATTTTAAAGGGCGCAAAAGACTACTACTTGCCCATCGCCAATTTAAAATTAACTGAAGGTTTTTAGAGGGTTTTTGATTATTTAGCGACATATGTATAAAACCCTTTTTTTTAAAGTACAAAATGACTGAGAGTTCTCGTGTTTTTCCAAAATATATTGCTAGTGTCCAGGGACAGGTTTCTCAACAAACAAACGCTAACATTTTGTGCTTCGAATTATTGGGTTGGAGTTTCTTGGATTTTAATATTCAAACATGTTTGTAACAAATTTTCAGATCTAGAAGAATTAAATTTTAAATAACAGAAAACCGAAAGAGATGAAAGAGATGCCCCAACAATTGATCGGGGAAAACAATTTAATGAAAGGTATTAACATCTGTCTCACCATGATCGATGGTATCTGCAAAGACATAATCATGACGGCTTGTTGTCCCACTTGATGTAGAGGGATCCTCTGCCTCTGCTTCATTTGATGCTTCCAGAGGGGCTTTGGTATCTACGAAAATGAAGGCAAATGAAGTCTACAATTGAAAAAACCACAATCAAAGTGAAACGCACCAGCTGATAGTTCCAAATTTTGCCAGGAGTTTGCAAAATTGTTGACAGCCTCGGGCATGGCGGCTGCTTCTGCCACCATTGCTGCTGTCGTGGTGGCCACCAAGTGTTCCACATGTTGCTGCTGTTGTTGTTCTTCTTCGTCGTCATCTTCCATGGACACAACAACCTCTTCCGTGCACTCAGTTGACTCAATTTTATCACAGGTCCAGGTACTGTTGATAACGGGCTGCTGTTGTTGTTGTTGCTGATCGATTATTGTTGCTGTCAAAGTTGTCTGATGGTCTACAACGTCTGCGGTGGGTCTATCAATAATAACAACCTCCTCCAATGAGTTAGGAACACATATCTCAGCGTCCATTTTAGTTTGCTTAGATGTGCTTGGCAACTCATCGGGGTCGGTATCGTCCAGAGTTATTGTGGTAATCGGTTGCTTACGACGCGATGGACTACTCGAGGGACGTTTTAGGATGCGACGATGCTGCTCGGTAACTAAACTGCTGTTCGTAGGAGTTGTTGTGGTTGGGGTTAAAGTTGAAATGGTTGTTGCTGTTGTTGCTATTGTATCCATGGTGGCTGTTGTTGCTGTTGCGCACTTCGTGCTCTGAAAAGATTACAAATGCAATATTTTTGGAGACTGGTTTACGGTCTTTAAATCTTACCAAATCATATTTCATTTCAGTCTCATTATCACATTTTGCTTGTTGCGGTTGTTCTATTGCTTTTGTTGTTGGTGGTGCTTTTGGTTCACTCTTTACCGCTGTCAGCCGCTGCTGCTGTTGCTGTTCCACTTTCAGCTTCCCGGGATTGGCTGTAGGTCCACGTTTGGTATTCTTCTCTCCCCAGTAGGGTTCGAAATGTTTCAATTTCCATGGATCTAGCTTGTTTTTTTCGCGCTCGGCCTCCGTCTTCAATTTCAATTGATTTTCGGGAGTAAATTCGCCTTCGCTCAATCGCTCTCGCCATTCTAAACAGGCGCGGGCAAAGAACTCATTATTTAGACACGAGGCACTTAGCCGTATGCCCTCCGTGGAATTACAGCTCCCACTGCTTGTGCTCGGCTGATCTCCAGCCGCCAATTCACTGGCCTCACGATCTACGCTGGGCAACAGCTGAATGAGATTATACTGATAGAGTGGCGGCAGGAGCGAAAATGTTTGCTTATTCAGCAGCGCTCGAAGATTGGTCGAGGCCAAAATGGAGTCGGGTGTCTCTAGATCGATTTTGCCATCCTTGGTTTGTTCGATTTGAGCGGATGCGGTCAATTTTTTATTGCTACGACGTCGTGGCTTGACACTGAAGCCAGGTATGGAGGCCAGAACCTCACGCATGGTTGATGCCTGTGAAGCGTTTGTTTTTGAGGAGCCTGAAGGTGAGGTGGATGAAGCATTGGCTTGGGCGGCTGCCGCTGCTGCGGCTGCTGCAGCTGCTGCTGCGGCCGCTGCCTTGGCCTGTTGTTGTTGTTGAATGCGTCGACTGCTGATAAGACGGGGAGCGGGAACAGCAGGAGGATTTGTGGTGGCGGGAGGAGGAGGGGCAACAGCTGCTGAGTCGTCACTGGGCTTTTTCTCAGGTGGTATGGGTTTGACAATGATGCGTGGCAGGTGGCGTCTAAGTGAAAGAAACAATTAAAAATTCATTTCCATTTTTCTCTAGTTCTTTCAAAAGGAGACTTACCTCAGACTATGCGAATGCCTGGAACTAGGTGACGATGTCTCCATTTGTTCCAGGGCCAATGGATCCTTTTCGTTATCCTCATCATCCACCAGGTTCACATGCGCCGAGGCCTCCATTATCAAAGGTGCAACAATGGTGTGTTGCTGGTGTTCGGCTTGTTGCGGAATGGGCAGTCGCAGTTGCTGCTGCGACGTTAATGGCGCCGCCGTCGTTGTAGTTGTATCCGGCGTTATGGTTTTCATTACTGAATCAAAGCTTAAACTATATTTTCAGCAAATTGTATGCTGATCAAGATCTTAGTTTAGGTTATTGAATTTTTTCCTCTATGTATCCATGTCAGGCAAATTTTTTGCGCACATACTGAGAAGAGTGGGAAAGAAATAGATTTAAAATTAAAATAATATCAAACTATTTGCATTAGTTCTTTCTGAATAGCGATTAGTTTAAAATCTAGAATAATGAAACGAAAATCCTACCGCCCCGTTCGCTTTTCGTGTAAAAGTTAGTTTTTCTAGCAAAATTTCTCACAAGTTTATATGGAAGGGGAGAAGAATATCTGTGGCTACTATGTTGATATACATAGTATCATCTTTTTGTAATTCAACTGATTTAACAATTCAGTTTTTTAAAGTTGATAGTAGAATTTGAGTTTTGCAGGCTCGAGGTCAAGTAAAAAAAAACACCCAGATGTGTATGCTGTTTATACAATATCCAAAATACTATCTTCAGGGACACTAACAACAATTTTTAATTATAACGTAACATTGATTTGATCAAAAAACACAAAACATTTTTACATACATTATTTTACACTTCTGTTCTATTCGGCGTGGAGTTGGATAATGATCTGTTGTTTGGTCAGTAAGTGCCTGTCAAGATGCGCGCAGTTTTCAGTGTCCGTTCTGTAGTTAAGTCTCTTGTCAGTTGGTTGGTCTATAATATGTAACGTTTCTATAGTGTGTCGCAAGCGCCGTTTTTTGTATGGTTGTTTGATGTCTGAGTTTGTAGTCTGATTTATGTTGAGCTATTCATGTTCTTAGTTTGGATTTTATTGTACCAATGTACAATCTGTTGCAACTGTTTTCTACATTTCCATTACATGGAATCTTGTAGATCACATTGCTCCTATATTGAAATTCGTCTTATTGAAAAAGGTCTTTTGATTTATTTGGTTTGTGGTTTAGCTGTAGCAGTCAGAATGGGCGAAATGTTCTGAAAGCTTCGGAACATATGTGTTTCTTTTTGGAGGTTGGTTTACCGTTCTTCTCAATCAGAGATTTGATGACATTGTTTGGGAAGTTATTGTCTGTCAAAATTTGTTTGATTTCCGAACTAATCTCCTTTGATATAATTAATCACTTATGTCCAACATCCGTTGTATACAACCTTTTGTTGTATTTACCACCATGTTTTTAGGGTCAACCTACCGTTGGTTCTTATGGCAGCTATAAGATATAGTCAGCCGATTTTGACCGAAATTTTCAAATCTGTGCGAAATCATATAATATCAGTATGGGCTGAGTTTTGGGACGCTTACATGGAAAACAAACAAGTTTTTTTCTCTTAGACCCATTTTCCGACCGATGGTTCCTATGGCAGCTATAAGATATATTCATCCGATTTTAAACAAAATTTGCAAATCTGCGAGAAAGTATATAATAAGAAGATTCGCTGAGTTTGGATTCGTTAACATTAAGGCCCTTATCTGGTCTAGAGGGATAAATTTGACATGTTTTTTAAAAATTTGTGAAAAGAAATCGGGAAGAAATTTTTGTAATTCTGTTTTTTGTATTTGGTTGTACGATTCATTATAAAAAATACAAAATTAAAAATTTGTGAATGCGAGGGCTGTTCAAAAAGTTCTCGGTATCCAAAGTAGGCTGTTTCATAAAAAGATGTGTCTATGGTACCCACGTTTCCGGGAGTTACAATTATCAGAAAGCAAAACGGAAGATGGGAAGTTAGTAAGTATGAATGCCTTTATCGTCCGCAGCAAAATTGTGAAAATAAAATTGACTTTGAGAAAATGACGGCTTTTTAAAATCTATAAATCGAGTTTTGACCATTATTTTGGGCAATCCAGTGTACAAATAAAATGTTAAAAACTTTTTTCTCAAAGATTGAGGTAGGTACGATAGCCACGTTAATTCTGCGTCCACAAAGCCCTACATCATCAAAATCGGTTCGGTAGAACTTGAGAAAACGTGGGCAACATTTTGAAAAACGTGGTTTCGAGATAAATGCACTTAAAGTTGAAGTTGAAAATTCCTAGTATTTGTGAAGACATTGGTCGACAAAAAAGGCTATATCTTCTAAAGTATTTCGAATTTTGAAAAATCTTTTGGGATAATGTTTTTGAATATCTAAGCTTAAAAATAAAAAACAAAATAAAAATGTTGAAAAATTTTCTAGACAAAAACAAAAAAGGTTTTTATCACTAAGACCCTTTTTCGCCCAATAGTTCCTATGACAGCTATAAGATATAGTAATCCGATCCGGTCGGTTCCTTCCGACCTCTAACAACCCAAAAGCAATTGTCGGTGTTCCTGAAACTTTTTTTGCAAATTTTGTGCCGACATAAGGCTTATATTTTTCTAATAAAAGAGGTTAAAGTCAAATAAAACAATGACGAACACAACTTGAATGCTTAACTGATCGATGATGATGGGTTTAAAGTAATGAAAATTAATTTTGGAATATTGTCCAGTGTTAACCGTCCCCGCATCCCGAAACATAGGTTAATAACTGCAACCCTATCGGCCGTTATTCGTTTCGATTTTTATACCCGTTACTCGTAGAGTAAAAAGGGTATTCTAAAGTCGTGCAAATGTATGTAACAGGCAGAAGGAATCATTTCCGACCATATAAAGTATATATATTCTTGATCAGCATCAACAGCCGAGTCGATTTAGCCTTGTCCGTCTGTCCGTCCGTCCGTCCGTCCGTCTGTCTGTATGAACACCTAGATCTCAGAGATGGTAAGAGATAGAGGTTTGACATGTATGGGACAAGTGCTTCTTTTATCTGCACGCAGATCAAGTTTGTTTCAAATTTTGGCCACGCCCCCTCCCGCCCCCGCAATTTGGATAAAAGTTATATCTCCTACAGTTTTAAAGATAGAGGATTCGTACTTTCTAGAGATAGTTAGTAATTAGCAAAATGAATCGATTTGCCGAAAGAATGATATAGATCGGATGAACGGTTCTCAAGTTATAAGCAATAAAGTGAACTAAGCCCTCCACGGTACCACCCTAAAAACTGTTGCATACTTTTTGGATGGTCACACTCAGGAACGCGGGAACACTGTTAAACATGTTTTTTCATGAGTAACGGGTATATCGAAGTCGGTTAGAGCCGACTTTAACTTACGCTCTCGTTTTCTCTGGTGTGTACTAATCATGAAAATTCTGTGTAATGATTTTTACGACTTTGACGTGAATTATTAAGACAATAATGCTTCGATAAACTAACTTTGACTTTGGCGATAAAGTTCTCTGCAAGGTCACAGTAATCAATTGGTAAAGAGTTTTCTAAAGAATGGGTGCCCGATTTTTTCGGACGAACTGTTCACGTCGCAACTGTTCTGTTTTAGAACCGTTAAATGATTAATTCTAACTGACACACCATCTATTTGCCTGAAGCATTTGGAAAATTAAGGAAAACGAACCGCCAAAGCCGGATCATCCTTACCAGATTTTCAAATCGACTCACTCAGGTGTCCTATTTTTAAGGTTTACAAAAAATTAAATTACAAAAAAACTATAAGTGATATTAACAAGCTGTTAGTTTTTTAACCGAAGTCAATCACAAAAGAACTTAACCAGTTTTAAACAGAATAGTTTGAATGTTAACTATGCCTCCTACGACGAACAAAAAAACAACCAGACTAAGGGCCGATTTCACATCTTCTACATAGAGCTATCTGTCACATAAACTAACAAATAACAGAGCAAAATGTAAGCTTATCTGACACATACAGGGGTGCCACGGAAATCACTTTCGCTCCAAATTCGCTCGAATTTGATTTCGCCCTGCCACAGAGCCTGTTTTCGAGTGAATTGCAATTCGCGCACTCTTGAGTCAGCGATTTACTAAAATAAGCCCCCTAAATGCATTTTTATATAAATAAGTCTTATTGTTTCCTGAAGGGTGTTCGATTTGTGAATAATCTACATCAAAAAATTAAACACTTAACGTGTTAAGTTTATTAAATTCGCATTCTACTAAATCGCCAATAAAATCGCTGGTTAATTCGCTAGTGAAATTTGGCATTCACTTCAACTCACCAAATCGCTAGTATTTCAGTGGTGCCTCATTTTAACATTTGAAGTTCGAAATTAATCGAACTTAATTTTAAAGTGTATAAAACAGCGATTTTTGTGTTAAAACAAAGATAAACGAGAAGGCCAAGCTAACTTCGTCTTTGCCGAAGTTTTTATTCCCTTGCAAATGTTTTAATACATCAGAGTTTAAGAACGCCAGCATTAAAACAAACAATTTTTCTAAATAAAACCCACTTTTCGACCGCTAGTTTCTATGACAGCTATAAGATGTAGTCATCCGATTTTGACCAAAACTTCCAAATCTTTGTAAAAGCGCATATTAATAATTGCTGAAGTGAGACACGTTAACATTAAAAACAAAAAAGTTTTTCTCATTAAAACCCACTTTTCGACCGATAGTTCCTATGACAGCTATAAGATATAGTCATCCGATTTTGACCAAAACTTCCAAATCTCTATAAAAGCGTATAATATTAATAATCGCTGATGTGAGACACGTTAACATTAAAAACAAAAAAGGTTTTCTCATTAAAACCCACTTTTCGACCGATAGTTCCTATGACAGCTATCAGATATAGTCATCCGATTTTGACCAAAACTTCCAAATCTCTATAAAAGCGTATAATATCCATAATCGCTGAAGTGAGACACGTTAACATTAAAATCCAAAAAATTTTTCTCATTAAAAACCATTTTTCGACTGATAGTTCCCATGGCAGCTATAAGATATAGTCATCCGATTTGGACGAAAACTTCTTAATCTATGTGAAAGCGTATAGAATTAATAATTGCTGACACAAAGACCCACTTTTCGACCGATAGTTCCTATGGCAGCTATAAGATATAGTCATCCGATCCGGTCGGTTCCGACATATTAGCAGTGTGCAGTAAAAAGAAGACTCTGTGCAAAGTTTCAGCTCGATAGCTTTAAAACTGAGAGACTAGTTCGCGTAGAAACAGACAGACGGACGGACAAAGCTCAATCGACTCAGCTCGTCGTCCTGATCAAGAATATATATAGTTTATAGGGTCGGAAATGAATATTTCTATGCGTTGCAAACTTCTGGGCAAAATTATAATACCCTTTGCAAGGGTATAAAAAATTGATTAACTAGCAATAATTTTTTCGTTGATCTTTTGCTTAATTATTGTGTAATTTGTAAATCGATTGCTGCCAATCTGAGTTAAATAAAGTGGCAACGCCAACGCTCACGTAAAGACGAGAAGCCGCTCAAATGTTGGTAAGTTTTAATATTCTTCCGAAATTGTTTAAATTAAAATTAATTATAAAGGCGAAAGCATCGAACAGATGTCCAGAGCGGAATTTGATTGGCTTTTATTAAGGAGCATAAGGACTTGGCCCTCAATCTCACAATGGGCGACAGGGAAGTTGTGGCTGCAGCCTGGAAAGAACTGAGACCGGCCAACCTTTCCTCCGATTGCTTGAATTGAATAATGCGTGACTCAATGTTATTTTCAAGCACACCATCGGTTACCCGCATAATCTTGCTATATCGTCTGATTTAGAAAGAAGATTCGATGCGGACCCAAGGCGGCTTCACTTTAGCGTCCCCTTACGGATTTGCTTCTTCCCCTAAATCGTCGATTGCTAATAAAAAAAACGTTTCTCAGTGAAAAAAATTTAAATGTTTTGTTTAAAAAAGAACTAACCAAATACCTTACATTGAAAATATTAATAAAAAACGCATAAGAAGGCTTAATCTAGTTTTCACTTACGGTGAGTCTACCCTACGCAGCCAAGTTCGAAAGGGTTTGTGAACAAGCTAAAAAACTGAAATCGCTCGAAGTTCTGTGGCATGGCGAAAATATTCGCCCGATTTGGCAAATCGCTAGTAGCCAAATCGCTAGTGAATTCTGTGGCACCCCTGATAGCAACTATTTGTATAGAGATAGAAATCGGCCCTTAGTCAATTTGCATGAACTTGAAACCTTTAGTTTTTAACTTAAATGCCAATAACTTCCATATTCTTTATCGGATTTTAATGATTCATGTGGCGTTGTATTTTAAATATCTAAATCTTTGGTGAGCAGCAATAAAATATATTTTACACAATTTTTTTCGTGATGAAAATCGAACTTAAAATCTAGCTTTTTTAAAAAAAATGATAAATTTAATGCAAAGTTGCCGATAAAAGCCTTTAAAACGCCAAAGTCAAGCACCGGATTAAGGATGAACCAAAACTGAATATATACACATTTTTCTAAAGGTACTTTTTTCAGAATCCGCATTCCACTAAAAAATATTTGGACTGCAATTTTGGACTCTGCGAAGGGATTTACATATGAAATGACTGTCAAATGGTCGGGATCGAAAATGCTGTAAACTAGTGTAATCGGTTGATTTAAATTAATAAGCTTTTGCTTTTCTTGCGGTTGTTGATGTACTTCTGTTTAAGTTAACCAAAAATTGAAAACATAGGCCCATGGTTGCAAAAAATTTTTCAGAACTGATTGCAAGTGAAATTGAAGACGAGGTTTTGTTAAAGAAGCTTCCATAAAAAACACAAAAAAATATTTTTTTCTATGGCAGCTATCAAGAATATATATACATTATGTGTTTGCAGATAGTTCCTTTGAAGTGTTACAAACCATGCGGCCAATTTTAATATACCCTCTGCAATGGTATAAAAATACGTTCGACTTTATAATTTCAAAATCGATTTTCTGGCATTGTCGTTAGGGGCAAGCGGGTATTGAGGGGTGGAGTCACAAACACGAATGAATTTATTGAGAAATACTAATGCATTTAAACAGGACTATTTGAGTGCTTTTTGCACTTTGTTATCTCTTTTCTCAACTGACAACGGATAGAACTCCAAAAATGTCTATATATATATATATAAAACCTAGTGATCAGATCAAAAGTAGGAAAAAGATGAAAAATAAACTCTTCCTGA
This sequence comes from Lordiphosa stackelbergi, assembly GCA_018904235.1. Lineage (NCBI taxonomy): Eukaryota > Metazoa > Arthropoda > Insecta > Diptera > Drosophilidae > Lordiphosa > Lordiphosa stackelbergi. Next base: position 52,043 of record JAEIFU010000095.1, on the reverse strand, counting down.
TTACCTCGAGAAATACATCACCTTTAAAATGCATATCAATTTTTTTGTTTCCGATAATGCGGTAACGAGTTACGAACTTCAAAAAAGAAAAAAGAAGAACTTTAAAAAAGAAATGAAAATTCGAAATACACCATCAATAAAAAGAACATTAAACAACAACTTAACAACTTAAAATTTGTACATAACATTCTCGACATATTGTTCATTCAGAAAAAAAAATAAAAAAGTCGAGAAAGGCAAAGCTGACTTCGGTTGTGCCGAATGTTCTGATTCACTTGAAAAAGCTTGTTTCAACGGTTAGTGACTTCGACCAAACTTCGCAGATCAGCTTAAAAACATTTAATATTACCTATGACCGTGTTTGAGAGCTGTAATATTAAGAACAAAACCGTTTTTCTCACTAAAACCCATTTTCCGACCGATCATTTCTTTGGCAGCTACAAGAAGTAGTCATCCGATCCGGTCGGCTCTGACATATTAGCAGCGTGCAGTCAAAAGAAGACTCTGTGCAAAGTTCGCTTAGAAACAGACAGAAGGACAGACGGACGGACGGACAGACGGACAAAGCTTAACCGACTGAGCTTGTCGTCCTGATCAAGAAAATATATACTTTATGTGGTCGGAGATGATTCCTTCTAAGCGTTGCAAACTTCTGGGCAAAATACAAAGTGTATAAAAAGAAAAAAATCATTTTATTTTATTATTTTGTTAATTAAGCTAATACCTTGATTAATCCTACTAACTATTTTCTTTTCTTTCCCATTTCTTTTCATTTAAATGCATGATTTTCATTTATTTTAAGACTATTATAACTCAATAAAAACGATTTTTGAGTTTCCGAAGGACAAATATTCGCTATACAGAGTTCTATATGGTGTACAATTATCGTAATGATATATTTTATGCTCTGAGAATATGTCATTATTTACTTTTACAGGTTCATTGTCATGATACAAAAAATTTTAAAGACCTTCGGCTTCCTGTTAAGACTTAATATTTTCGAATGGGATTGATTAAGATAAAGTAGTATTTTTCATAGAGAATACAAAATAGTTTATTTTAAGGAATGATATGGTTGATGAAAGTGCGCGAAATATGAAACGATTTCGTCTCTATTTTCAGATAAACTGTCAGAGATAATTTACTCTTTCGATCAAATTTATGAAATTATATGGGCTAATCCTGCGTTGCGGACGTTACATTTGTACGCAAATTTGCTTGTTTAAATTGACACAGCTGGCGTCCACATTGGTATATTTCATAGATTTTTTGTGCCAAATGCAGTTCTTTGGGAGTACTTTCAAACCAATCCGATTTAAAATAAAAGGGTTTCTGTTTTTGAAAAAAAGTTAAGCTTGTTTAAAGTTCCGTTGCGGACGTTGGAAGTCGACCTTGAGGCTTATGTGGATTTCCACATTTTTTAGCGAATTTTGCATTTCAAACAAAAAAAGTCTCATTACAAAAAATTAAGTGGAATAAACGACCATTTCAACCCAGCTTTCAAAAGAATGATAGGTCGTCCCGTTATTTAAATTTCTTAATTTTTGGTCAGTTGCGGTCGTTACGTTGCGGACGTTACACTATTTCCATTAAGTCAAACTGTGGTTTGCAAGCATAGTTTGCCCTCGATATTTATCAATTATTAATATTATTAAAACACACTTTTTGTCACTTTAAGGTTATGTTTTTCGGATTCTCGACCACCTAGAGGAATTTAAAGCCCAGATTCAGATTCAGCAGGCAAAAATCAATTATAAACACCTATTTCCAACTCATAATAGTAAAAAAAATTTTTGAGTATTTTTATGCCGTTGCGGACGTTACACATTTTGGCAATAATTTTTTTTCTTCAGATTAAAAGGCATGAAAAACTCTGTTTATAAAGCCAGTTTGCAAAACTAAATTATTAAAATCCATTCTGTTAAATTAAAAAACCTTATTTTCCGTTGCGGACGTTACACACAGTAAACCGATTTTTAGTTTAAATTTTTAATATATAGTAGATATCTTACAAATATAATGGGTGCCTTGAATTAAAGAAAATTAAACAAATTTTAAGTTTAGCTAAGCTCAAAATACTGAAACGACTGTTTTTACCATTTTTTTGACCAATAAAAAAACCATTTATTTCAAGTATTAATACAAGCAAGACTTAGGTGTAGGAATGCATTTGCCAAGAACAAACTAACCACCGTAGAACAATATTGCTGACATATTTTGAAGCTTGAATATGTATCCTAATATTCCATTAACAAACATTTGGATTTTGGAGAACTTTAAATTTCTGCCCTTGGTTTAAAAATTTTCGGATTAGCCCATATCTCTCTAGTAATTTTATGTTCAGAGGTAAGCGTGGTAGAGAAAATTCTCCCAATACTAAGTTATCGCTTTGCAGTCTAGTTGTTGAACTCATAACTGAAACTGTACCGTTACTATGTTTAGGTCTTTTTCGGTATTTTTGGTTCCAAGAATAACGGTTCCCGGATACCGGTATACATAAATTGAAAGTGTAGGTTCCGGTTCCGGATCTGGTACTGAAATTTAATTGGTTCTTTTCGGTATACGGTTTCGGTTCTTGTTTGATTCCCTGATAGTAGGACATATCTTTTTCAACCATCATGGGACTCTGCAGATCATAACAATATCCTTATCTAACAGTAGAAGTATTCATTCACTATTCAGTATGAAATGTTGAAAAAGTGCTTCTGAAAAGTGCCATGTGCTTTAATCAACCAACAACAAATTTGGAAAGCTTTAAAAAGGAAAATCTTTGTTGCAAAAGTAAATACGGGTCGAACTCCGTTAATTCGAAGTCTCGATAATTCGATTTTCCCCCTTAATTCGAACTATTTTCCTGCCCGTTCAATATTACAAGTAAAACTATTTGGTTAATTCGATAACTTCGTTAAAAAATTTAAAACAAAGTTACCTCATTAATTCGATGTCGGTAAAATTAGTTTTTTTCCCAAATATTTTGTACCGCAGAATGTCGAAACGAAATACAAAATATACAACATTAACCGTTGAAGACAAATAAAAAAGCTGTTCTGGATATTGAAAATGGAAAGGCTCGAAAGGATGTTCAACAAAAATGGCAAAATATTCGAATTGAATTTTTTCCTCCAAATCTAACTGCACTTGTTCAACCCATTGATATGGGAATAATAAGATGTTTAATAGTCCATTACTGGAATGTAATTGTGAGTGAGATGTTGACATGCATCGAAAAAAGAGGCTGTTTCAAAAATTACTCTTCTCGACTGCATAAAGCGTATTTCTTGCACTTGGGATACTAAAGTTTCGTCTAACATAACAAAGAGTTGCTTTAGAAAATCTGTTTTTTTCGATGATGGTTTTATGAATCAGGATGACAACATTCCGTTAAGCAGTTTAGCCGAAGTAGTGGAAAGGAATTTTGATTTGCTTAGAAGAGTGGTCGACATTCAAGACGAGTTTGAAGATTATTTCGATTGTGATGTAGATTTATCATGTGTAAATATCATATTGAGGAAGTTGAGAGGGAGGACGATAATAATTTTCGATTGGCCTGCGAAAATGAAATGGACGAAAACAGTGGAGATAACAAATGAAATGCGAGAGTCTCTCCGGACGGTATCATGGTTTGGTTCAACAATCATCAGTTCCCGTTACTTTAATGCCCTTAATGAAATTGGAAAATTTTTTGTGTTTTTTTATGTACATTTTCAGTCCAATCGTACTTTCTGCGTTAATGTCCTCTCACACACATATACAGGGGGGTCCATCTAGTGTTTGGAATTTGAACCATTCATAATTTGACTTTGAAAACGTCAAATGTTATTTGGAAAGGGACTATTATTTAGTAAAAACTTTGAAGTTTACGAAATGGGACGATATTCGCTTGAAGAAAGTTGAGAAGTATTAAAGTGGTAAGTCCTCGACTCAAACTGTGCGAAATTTGAAAAAAAACGAGAAGGCCAAGCTAACTTCGCCTTTGCCGAAGTTTTTATACCCTTGCAAATGATTTAATAAATCAGAGTTTAAGAACGCCAGCATTAAAACAAACAATTTTTCTAAATAAAACCCACTTTTCGACCGATAGTTCCTATGGCAGCTATAAGATATAGTCATCCGATTTTGACCAAAACTTCCAAATCTGTGTAAAAGCGTATAATATTAATAATCGCTAAAGTGAGACACTTTAACATCAAAAACAAATAAGTTTTTCTCATTAAAACCCACTTTTCGACCGATAGTTCCTATGACAGCTATAAGATATAGTCATCCGATCCGGTCGGTTCCGACATATTAGCAGTGTGCAGTAAAAAATATCGGTTTAAAAGTTTTCCGTGAGTGCAAAAAGTTTTTATGCTCGATAGCTTCAAAAATGAGAGACTTTAAAGTTGTGCGTCAGAAATTCAAGACAGAAAAACGCGAAAGAAACGAGACAGCGGACGGACAAAGCTTTCCAATTGGACTCATTAGTGACTCGTCACCCTGATCAATGAATATAAAAAAATAACCTGATAGTTTATAGGGTCGGAAATGAATATTTCTATGCGTTGCAAACTTCTGGGCAAAATTATAATACCCTTTGCAATGGTATAAAAACACTTAACAAAAAAACTCAATTTGTGGATCAATTCGTGAAGCGAGTTGGTGAAACTGGAATGTTGGTGGATAAACCAACCCGTGTACGTACTTGTACCGTGCGCTCGACCGAAAACATTGCCAAGTCAGCAGTGGTGGTCATTTGACCGAAATTTTTTTTCAATAAATTTTTAACCTTTGAACCTTCTTTTATAGCTAAATGAAATTCCCATTTTTAAATGGACTACCCTGTGATTAAATTGAAAGGTACATTTTCTTATATTTTCAAAATCTTTATTAAATATATCTAAAACCGGAAAAAAAGCACCTTGACTTTAATTAATAACAGGTCACTGAAACACTTTTTTTATAAATATAAATCTATTTCATTCCCTTCAAAGTAATCTCCTGCCGCTGCATTACACTTATGCCAACGAATTTGCTAGTTATCTTTCATTTGGCAAAGTCCTTCTTCGGAGAGGCCTTTAGAACCTTCTACGATTTTCTTTTTATCATGTCAATCGAGTAAAAACGGTGCCCGGAGCAGTCTCTTGAGTTTGCTGAATACCCAGAAAACAGCAAGTCGGGCGAAGAAGCAGACACATGTGTAATTAACAGTGTTACCATGTTACAGAAAGAAAAAAATTATGGAGTGGAAAAACCGGGAGGTTAAATGCTTCTTTCAATTTGATCAGAGGAGTACTATTATCAAGTGAAAAGATTTGTACTTCGACTGGCAGAGGACAATCTCCTGGGCTTTCGTAAATATAAAATGATGCTTGAATTGCAGACTTTTGTTGTGTTGTAATAAGACCGAATACCTTCGCTCGCCGGCAAATCCACTCTTCTTTCTTGTTGATACAAATTGTTGACCCAAGTGAAGGGAAAATTTTTATGCTATTAGAATTGCCGAATTTGGTCTTAAGAGCAACCCGAGACAGTGTAAGAGCTGCCAATGCACTCTGAAATACAATATTTGCTGCGGTTTGTGTACCGGCGGCATCCAATGAGCGTACTATTTCAAAAATAATGAAAATCTCAACGGTACAGTCTTTAAAGCAAAGTACCGTGCGATGATTACCAAAATGGTAGTATTGGACTCGGTTCACATGTGGTTTCAACAAGGCTGTGCCACACGACACACGAAACCATGTACCAGCTGAGAGCAATTAATTTCACATTTTGGATATGTCCATTGGACGCAAAGATCAAAGGACTTTATCCCACTAGACTATATTTTGTGGGGCTACGAAAAGTGTCTCTTGTATAGGAACAAGCCAGCCCTGGCAGACAACACTGTAATGTTGTCATGAAAAATGTAAATTGGAGCTTGCGGATGGACCAACTCAGGCAATGATGACGATGATTGATGCACCGCTATATATATTTTTATACCTATATTTTATTTATATTTTATTTACTTCTTCAAATTTTTCGTTTTTTTTTTCTATTTGTAAAAAACAAACATTTAAAAAAATCAAATCTTTTTCAGACAAGCGTATAAGCGACAAACTAATTTCTCATTATTTTCATTTGTCAAGGATATCTTATCAAATAATTTGACAAATTTTAGGAAATTTTGATAAAAATTTGGAAAAGTAGCATTGAATGAAGATTTTGCACGGTTGAAAACATAAACTATGTTTCTCATTATTAATAATTTGATCAAATTTGGCCGAGAAGTTTGTCAATTTGGCCAACTTAGCACTTCCGACTTAGCATTCTGAGAAGTTTTAGAAGTTTGTTGCCCTAGCTGAGACTTATAGGGCGAAAAGGGCAGCACCAATGTATAGTCACAAATGGTTTTTTTTTTTTGTTTAAAGAACATTAACATTATAAAGATTTATATAATTGACATTTTAAGGAACTGGGTAAAGAGAGATTATTAAAAGAGATAGTCATTTATTCAATACGCTCGGGCCAGAATCAAACTATATATTTTTAAACTCTAGGTGTTTATTTTGTTATTTATAAACAGATTAATATTGTTTAATAATAATAATTAATAGCTCACATAACTAGCTCACAGAGAATATCGAAGCAGCCCCGACCCCCCCACCCATCGCTTACTAACCTGGCCAGCAGTATTATCCATTTTCAGGAGTCTCCTTGTATGTAATTTCAACGTTGCGCCCTTTGTAGATGTACTTCCATCTGCGTATGTGTGTATGTGTATGCGTGCGTGTATAAGTAATAATCCACTTGTACATACATAGATATCCCTTACTGGGCCCTTTTCAGCGACTTCTCATGCAATTTGCCTTAATTTCCTTAAAATATTACTGCCGTCGTCGTAGTCGCCTACAACAACAACAACAACGCACCACCACCAACAACAATGCCAGGCTGAGTTGTTGGTTGTATTTTTTTTCTCACGCACACACTGTGGCCGTCTTTATTATAAACTTTTTCATTTTGTTTACGGCTGCGTTTTTTCCCCCGTTTCTCGTCACTCAGAAATGAATTATAGAATCTTGCTTGGTTTTTCTATTGCTTAATTGGCCCTTTTTCAACGATTTATATGCAATTTTCTTTTTCTGGCACTTAATTTTCACGAACGAAGAGTGACCAGACTTTGCTACAGCAAATATACGACCTTTTGTTGTGCTAGTGGTGATAGTTGACCACGATAGTCGTACAATAGGGACACAATTATCGAATATAACGAGTAAATAATTACTTTTTGTAAGGGGGAATAAAGCAGCTTTGTTGCCCTTATAGGCTGTTTATACTAGGACTGCGTTTTAAGTTATTGCGTTAAGGGCAACAAGCAGCTTTTTCCCCATGCAAATGGTATAGGGGTCTAGTGGTGACAAAAAGTTGAGTTTCGTTTGGATGCAGTTGCATGTAGGCGTAATACTCGATAAAATAGTCGATATTATTGCCCAATTTTGCTATCGTCTTCAACTATCACCACTAGCACAACAAAAATAAAACAAAACAGCTGTGAGATTTTTGGTTCTGCCAAATTCTTTTAGGCTGGAATTTTTTAGGGACAATTCTAGTCACAATTTTTCGTCTAATGTCAAAAGTCTTTGGTGTAAGCGGGTCAGAGTATGCTTGAATATGCCGCAGAATGTATTTTAAGAGGCTGGAATAATACATAGCAGTAAATTTAGTTTATGAATAAAAAATTGCGACAATAATTGTTTTTAAAAATTGAAAGTGTCATTCTAGCCTAATTAATGGCTCAAAATAGATCTAAGAAGAGATTTGTAAGGTCACTTGATGCCACATGCACGCTGCTAGAGTTGTGAAAGGAAAACATGGATGGATTTTGGGAAAGAAGAAAAAACTCCCACATATATATAGAACAGAGTTCCGCAACGATAGCCCCGGTGGACAATTCTTCAAGAGTTCCCCAGCCTCGGTGTTAGCTAATGGTGCTGATAGATGTACCTAATGCTGAGGTGGCTCTAGTTGCAAGTGATCCTCGGCCTTGGGTCTATCAACTGGTTTTGGTGGAAATTGATTTAACTTCAAGTGTTCCCAAGCCTCAGGATTTACCACTGGCTCGCTTTACTGCTGTGCCTGCAACTGATGTGGGCCAGGCCTCGTGGTTTCTCCACAGCTTCTGGTGCGGGCAGTGCCTGCTCGAAGTGTTCGCAGGATAATAAGAATACTAATATGTTATCAACCGTCTTCTTAGAAGTGTCCAAAGTCATCAAAGGCGTCGTTGCTTCACACATCCATGTAATATTCATCCTTTGCAGCATCACGGCATCCCAAATAAGCCGATTGTATTTACTTTATTTTGATTTTATTAAATTTCTTGCCATCCGCAGAACCAAAATAAAACTCAGCTGTTTTTTTGACTCTTAACGCAATAACTCAACATTGTGCCAGTATAAACACCTATTCTGAGTTATTGCGTTGATGACGATATCGATAGCAAACTCAGTGTAGTGTAAATGTACATTATCGCCATAACGCACTATTTGTGTAGAGCTGATGAGAAATTCTTTCACAAAAATAAACATAAAATGGCTTGAATACTTATTAATTCGATTTGATAGCCATTTACTTTACACCTTTTCCAATGATTCTAGCCAAGCTATGTCTGTCAACTGGACCCCAATCATTTTGATTTGAATACTTGAAGAACACTCGCCACCCTGTCAAAGAATTCCCAAGTCGAGGGAGTGTTACCAGATGGACCCTTAGCAAGTTCAGCTCTGTAAATATAAATTAATTATATAAAACAAGTTTTGTTTATTGAAATTGACCTCACTACTTACTCAAAATTTGATCTTAATCTCTTGGAGCGACGGGGGGAGGGATTTCCAACACATTTTTTCTGAAATTTCCTTATATATGTCACATATCCTATTACCACTAAGCAACTCATACATTACATTTGATTGCTTAGTGCTTATCGACAGAGCATAGTGTGAAAATTTCGTATATGTATATCGGTTAGTGTATGAAAAAAATCGAGAAAAATGGAAATTCCCAATTTTGCCCTTTGAAAGAACCGTTATGGGAAGAAAACTAACTTTATATAAATGTGACTATCTTTTGTTCTGGATTGTTGTTTCATCATCATGTTGTTCAATCATTCATAATTCAGTTTTTAGTCCGATTGTTGACCTGGAATCTTATAAGTTTGCTGAGTTATGAAAAAAAAAACTGATTTTAGGTATGATTTCCACCACAAATAAAATTGTATAAAACTAATTGTTTGCTGTCCATTAAAGTTACAACTATTAAAATTACAATGCCCCATATATCATTCAAATCTATTGAATAATATAAAAGTTATTGGCATTTAAGTACGAAATTAATGGCTTAAAGTTTAAAAAAATAAACTATTAGGCAGAGCTCGCAAAAAACGGTCAACACTTTCAACATGTCTCCAGAAAACTATTTTGTTACAGACATAACGAAAAGAGGTTTCAAAGTGACACTTTCAATTCGGTTTTGCTCAATAGCTGTTTTCGATCAACCAAAGAGTGCTTTTTTCGTCTATGTTTTGCTCATGTCTCACTGACAGTGTCTGATCCTCGTTGACAAAAAATAAGAGACACAAAACGAATCGCTCTTGTCGGCTGCCTCTTCCTTTGTCATCTGCTCCTTTCTGATCGTTTTGTATATAGAAATGATGTGTTTACATCGTCATCGTCCAACCGGTTAGTAGGCCCAACAGCTCCTTTCATGGTGTCCAATATGGTCGATTAGCTTTGGTTTCAGATAAATATTCAATCTCTTCAAATTCTTAAAACCGACGTCTCCTCCAATCCCTGTCCAGATTTTCTCTTTCCTCTATCCGCATTTGTTTGGTATTGTATTTTATTTGAATAATTGGCATCGGACGCGTCTGAAATTGCAGGGCGCCTTTCCACCAGCGATTAGGATTGTCAAAATTTTTTAATATCGATATTTTCTATATCGAGTCCAAAAACCACCGATATATCCTTATTTTCTAAAGCTTAAGAAAACTGAAAAGTTCTTAAGGAACGTCCTCACAGCCAAATGGCCATTTCTAGTGGCCCATATATCTTATCTTTCTAAAAGGATAACTTTAAGATTTAAGTGACATAATTTTCTGAAACTAGATTACAGTGTTAGGGTTCGATTAGTGTAAGCGGAAAAAATCAACAAAGCGTATAGCAAAAACGAAATCTACGGTAAATTCTAAGAAAATTTCACCAACAACCCATGGGTCCAATATGAATTCCTAGTAGGTGCAAATCGATCTCAAATATTAAAGATATTTAAGGATTTGACATAAAAAACTTGTTTTATGTATTTTACTTAGAAATCGCAATTCTTCAGACAAAAAATATAATGCATAAGTTGTTTACAGTTGTGAACAAAAGAAAGAAGAAAAACTAAAAAAAAACTAATTTTGTCTAATGATTAATAACACCTTTCATGGACATTTCTTGTGATTTGCTCATTTGAAGGGCTTGCTCACAAGGTCCCTTTCAGTTGTTATTGGCAGACAGGCTCGCCTGATTTGATCGACCAAGAACAAGGAACCGAAAACACAAGAGGAGGGAAATAAAGTGTTTGGCTCAGTAAAAGATCGTGTGTGATTTGTTTTTTTCTATTTTGTTAGTGGGCTGATCGCACTAAAAAAGTGTTGAGGGTTGTTTATTTTGAAATGTCCTTTATAATTGTATAGAGTACTTCAAAACAAACTGATCTGGCCCAATGTTGGGCTATTTTTATTCCATTCCCTTGCGACTTCTTCAAAAATCCTTTTTTATAAGCTTATTTCAGTGGCAATATTTCGGGGAGCAGTGTAGCAAGAGACATGAAATAAATTTTCAGTGATAAAAAATTTAACAAAATTTCCGAAAATGACAAAATGTGTGATATACCTTAAACTTTAATCACCTATCACTAAACACAGAAACCACATGGTGTCACATATTTTCTGTGACGCCAATGTGAACACTTGAATTTTGCCACAGTGTGACGCAGTGAACACCTAGCATAACAATAAAAATCTCTAAATCTGTTTTTTGAAAAGGTCCATTAATTGGTTGGATAATTTGAGTTTAAACTTGCTTAAAAAGTCTATTTCGACCTTTTTGAAGCCAGATTTTTTTGATATTATCTTCGATATTATCGTAAAGTATTTATTGTAAGCTTTAAAATAAATTCTTCAAAAAAGCTTTTAAGCGTAAAGATGGATACGCAGTATTGTTTTGTTATTAAAATCGATTGGCTAGTAATCAAATAATAAAAATTACACACCAAGCTGTAAATCGTTTATTAGATTTGTAAATTAAGTCTTAGACACTTATTTTAATGTTGAAAAAAGAAATACATTTAATTTCGTCGAGATTACAAGCAATCAACACAAATCACTCGTTTCCGGAATTCGGAACAGGCATTGGCATGTATTTCGTTTGTTCGCTCATCACGCACATCTCTAATTGTTCGAATTTCGCCGCAACTTAATCTGGTCACACTTCACCGCCGACCTGGACTTGGAAGCCGCAGCATTTTAGGAATATCCAAATAAACTATGTGAATTGTGGCATAGCGGCACCATCAATCCGTTCCAACCATGTTCTCCATGTGCAAGCAAACCCATGCGGCCACCGCGGTGGAGTTCTCCATCTCATGTCGCTTCTTCAACAACGTCGAAGAGAACTTGGTGGTGGCCGGTGCCAACATGTTGAAGGTGTACCGCATCGCGCCCAACGTAGAGGCATCACAACGACAAAAACTGAATCCCAGCGAGATGCGGATAGCGCCCAAGATGCGATTGGAGTGCCTGGCCACCTACTCGCTGTATGGCAATGTGATGTCGCTGCAGTGCGTTTCGTTGGCGGGCGCCATGCGGGATGCACTTCTGATAAGTTTCAAAGACGCCAAGCTGTCTGTGCTGCAGCATGATCCGGATACATATGCACTGAAAACGCTTTCCTTGCATTATTTTGAGGAGGATGACATACGAGGTGGCTGGACGGGACGATATTATGTACCCATAGTGCGTGTGGATCCGGATGCACGTTGTGCCGTGATGTTGGTCTATGGCAAACGACTGGTTGTTCTACCCTTCCGCAAGGATAACAGTCTGGACGAGATTGAGCTGGCAGATGTGAAACCCATTAAGAAGGCTCCGACGGCCCTGGTCACAAGGACTCCCATAATGGCCTCCTATCTGATTGCTCTCAGGGATTTGGATGAGAAGATTGACAATGTCTTGGATATACAGTTCCTGCATGGGTACTATGAGCCCACGCTGCTCATTCTGTACGAGCCGGTGCGAACGTGTGCGGGACGTATTAAGGTACGCTCGGATACATGTGTTCTAGTGGCCATCTCCTTGAATATTCAGCAACGGGTGCATCCCATCATTTGGACTGTGAACAGCTTGCCCTTCGACTGTCTGCAGGTATTGCCCATTCAGAAGCCCATAGGCGGTTGTCTGGTGATGACCGTGAATGCGGTGATCTATCTGAATCAGAGTGTGCCACCCTATGGAGTGAGTTTAAACAGTTCCGCGGACAATAGCACAAGTTTTCCGCTCAAGCCGCAGGATGGTGTGCGCATCAGTTTGGATTGCGCCAACTTCTCGTTCATTGATGTGGATAAACTGGTGATCTCACTGCGCACTGGTGATCTCTATGTGCTTACGCTGTGCGTGGACTCGATGCGAACTGTGAGAAATTTCCATTTCCACAAAGCCGCGGCCAGTGTACTGACCAGCTGCATTTGTGTATGCCACATGGAGTACATATTCCTTGGCTCCAGACTGGGCAATTCGCTGTTGTTGCACTTTAGCGAAGAGGATCAGAGTACGGTGATTACGCTGGATGATGTGGAGCAGCAGCAGGGAGAGCGGGAGCAGCAGGCCTCAGAAGAGCCCGCAGTCGAGGAGATTTTTGATGTAGATCAAATGGAGTTATCAGCTCCCTCACAGGCCAAATCACGGCGTATAGAGGATGAGGAGCTGGAGGTAAGTTGGGCGCCATTTAAATCTGCCTTCATTTCACACTTTAACTTCCCCTTCCACTTGCAGGTCTATGGTTCGGGTGCCAAAGCCTCAGTGCACCAGTTGCGCAAGTTTATCTTCGAGGTCTGCGACAGTTTGATAAATGTGGCGCCCATCAACTACATGTGCGCCGGTGAGCGAGTGGAGTTCGAGGAAGATGGCGCTACCCTACGACCCCATGCCGAATCTCTGCCCGACTTAAAGATCGAATTGGTGGCCGCCACTGGACATAGCAAAAATGGTGCCCTCTCGGTGTTCGTCAATTGCATTAATCCTCAGATCATCACCAGCTTCGAGCTGGAAGGCTGCCTGGATGTGTGGACCGTGTTCGACGATGCCACCAAGAAGACAAGTCGGCAGGATCAGCATGATTTCATGTTGTTGTCGCAAAGGAACTCAACTTTGGTGCTGCAAACGGGTCAGGAGATTAATGAGATAGAGAATACGGGATTCACGGTTAATCAGGCCACCATTTATGTGGGTAATCTGGGCCAGCAACGCTTCATAGTGCAAGTGACCACCAGGCATGTGCGTTTGCTGCAGGGCACCCGACTCATACAGAATGTGCCCATCGATGTGGGTTCGCCTGTGGTGCAAGTGGCCCTGGCCGATCCCTATGTGTGTTTGAGAGTGCTCAACGGACAGGTCATCACATTGGCTCTGAGAGAGACCAGAGGTACGCCCAGATTGGCCATTAATAAGCACACCATCAGCAGTGCACCGGCTGTGGTGGCCATTGCCGCTTATAAGGATTTGTCGGGATTGTTTACCATCAAATCGGATGATGTGATGAATTTGACCGGCAGCGGATCGACCAGCGGATTTGGTAACACCTTTGGTGGGTATATGAAGGCGGAGCCACACATGAAGGTGGAGGATGAGGAGGATTTGCTGTATGGTGATGCGGGAAGTGCGTTCAAGATCAACAGCCTGGCCGATCTGGCCAAGCAATCGAAGCAGAAGAACTCGGACTGGTGGCGCCGCCTGCTGGTGCAAACTGTCAAGCCCAGCTACTGGCTGGTGGTGGCCCGACAGAGCGGCACTCTCGAGATCTACTCGATGCCGGATATGAAGTTGGTGTATTTGGTCAATGATGTGGGCAATGGGGCCATGGTGCTTGCAGACGCCATGGAATATGTTCCCATCTCACTGACAACTCAGGAGAACTCCAAGGCTGGCATAGTTACGGCCTGCATGCCTCAGCATGCCAACTCTCCGTTGCCCCTGGAACTGAGCCTGGTGGGTTTGGGCTTGAACGGCGAACGACCTTTGTTGTTGGTGAGAACGCGCCTGGAACTGCTTATCTATCAGGTGTTTAGATATCCCAAGGGTCACCTCAAGATACGGTTTCGTAAGTTGGATCAATTAAATCTCCTGGAACAGCAGCCATCGCACGTAAATCTCCTGGAAAACGAGGAGGCGGAGGAGCTGGAGTCGTATAATATGCAGCCGAAATATGTGCAGAAGCTGAGACCCTTCAGCAATGTGGGCGGCCTGGCTGGTGTCATGATCTGTGGGGCCAATCCCTGTTTTGTCTTCCTCACCAGCCGAGGGGAACTGCGTGTGCATCGTCTGCTGGGCAATGGCGATGTGCGAAGCTTTGCCGCCTTCAATAATGTAAACATACCCAATGGGTTTCTGTACTTTGACACCACCTTCGAGTTGAAGATTTCCGTGTTGCCCAGCTACCTGAGCTATGACTCCGCCTGGCCCGTACGCAAGGTACCTCTCCGTTGCACACCCCGCCAGTTGGTCTATCATCGCGAAAATCGTGTCTATTGTCTGATCACGCAAACCGAGGAACCCATGACCAAATATTATCGCTTCAATGGCGAGGACAAAGAGCTTTCCGAAGAGAGCCGTGGCGAAAGATTTATCTATCCCATAGGAAGTCAATTTGAGATGGTTCTGATTTCCCCCGAAACCTGGGAGATCGTACCCGATGCCTCCATACAATTTGAGCCCTGGGAGCATGTCACCGCCTTCAAGATTGTGAAACTCTCATACGAGGGCACACGTTCCGGTCTCAAGGAGTATCTCTGCATAGGCACCAACTTCAACTACAGCGAGGATATTACCAGTCGGGGAAATATCCATATCTATGATATCATTGAGGTGGTTCCCGAGCCTGGAAAGCCCATGACCAAGTTCAAATTGAAAGAAGTTTTCAAAAAGGAGCAAAAGGGTCCCGTGTCCGCCATTTCCGATGTCCTGGGCTTTCTGGTCACCGGATTGGGTCAGAAGATTTATATTTGGCAATTACGTGACGGCGATCTTATAGGCGTGGCCTTCATAGACACCAATATCTATGTACACCAGATTATAACCGTTAAGTCGCTGATCTTCATAGCCGATGTATACAAATCCATCAGTTTATTGCGCTTCCAAGAGGAATATCGCACTCTATCGCTGGCTTCCAGAGACTTCAATCCCCTCGAGGTCTACGGCATCGAGTTCATGGTGGATAACTCCAATTTGGGCTTCCTGGTGACCGATGCCGAACGGAATCTGGTGGTGTACATGTATCAGCCCGAGTCCAGGGAGTCGCTGGGAGGACAAAAACTCTTGCGCAAGGCCGACTACCATTTGGGTCAGGTGGTAAACACCATGTTCCGCGTGCAGTGCCATCAGCGGGGCCTGCATCACCGCCAGCCCTTTCTCTACGAGAACAAACATTTTGTGGTCTATGGTACCTTGGATGGAGCCCTGGGCTATTGTCTGCCCCTGCCGGAGAAGGTCTACCGTCGCTTTCTGATGTTGCAAAATGTACTGCTCTCCTATCAGGATCATTTGTGTGGCCTAAATCCCAAGGAATATCGAACTATTAAATCGTTCAAGCGATTGGGCATCAATCCCTCACGTTGCATCATTGATGGCGATCTGATTTGGTCCTATCGCTTGCTGGCGAATTCGGAACGCAATGAGGTGGCCAAGAAGATTGGCACACGTACTGAGGAGATTTTGGCGGATCTGTTGGAAATTGAACGCCTCTCTAGCATTTTCTAGATGGAGGGAGGGTTTCGGTGTGGTCAAAGATGTAAAGTTATTAGTCATTTAGTTCGAATTAAGTTAAACGAGTTTTTCCGATGTAATTCCTAGTTTTCTAATGCAACTCTAAAAACAAATTACTTTGTTAAGTAACCAACTGGAACATTTTTGGGATGCTGGGGGAGAAAGGGTAAAGCCGACTTGGCTCGTGGGTCAAAGCGTGGGGTAAAGCGCACATCTACAAAACCTTATTCATTAAAACTAACTTCACGGGGGATGGTAAGTAAGGATTCGCAGAACCCTGAAACTAGCACTGCAAATCTTGTACCTGTAATACCTGGTGTAACATCCTTCCCTTGTGTTAATCAACATAGCATTAACATAATGTTAGCAGACAGCGCATTTTGATCCCAAAATTATTTCAGAAATTGTGTTTCATTCGGATATGCCGAACATTTTTTTTATTCACAGACACCGATGCTATATTCCTATAACTATCTGTTATCCGATCTTTCGGAAAATTTCAGAGATGATAGATTTTTCGACTATAAGAGTAAGTTTAAAGTTTGATCTCCGATATCGTGAAAATTGAAGCAGTTGTTCAAAAAAAAATTTTATTGTGGGGACAAAAATTTTAAACACCTCCAAACCCATCTGTCCGTCTGTATGAACACGCAGATCTCAGAGGCATGAAGTGCTGGAGCAAGTAAAATTTTAATGCAGATTCCTAATATCTGCACGCAGATCGAGTTTGTTTGTAAAAATAAAACGCATTTTCATTTTGAAAAAGGCTTGAATTACACAATTCTACAAATTGAGACCCTTTGTGAGTATCTAGAGAATCTTGTACTAATTTCTGTGAGCCTACTCATGCTGATTACGAGTTGCCATGTCAAAGCCATTCCAAGATATTTGCGAAAAACTGAATTTTCGATTTCTTGCCGTTCTATAAATTTTTTAGGCCACACTAAGCATTAATTGCTGATTTTATGAAGCTTCTAGGATAGTACACATATCAATTGTGTGGAAATTTGCCTTCAAAGTCAAATTTTACTTGATTTATAGCAATTTTGTCAAATAAACCGTTTGCTTGAAGCTATTCTGTTTGTCGGACATTCTTGCCAGGACTGCAGGCAAAGCTACAGCCTGTTTTATTCAAAAATCAAGATAAAATTTATGGGCGGCAAACTAGATTCCCACCCCAAATGTTTATAGGAGTTTTAAAAAGGCAACTTGATATAGCATTAGCTTAGCTACGCTGATATTTGCAGACATTATTTAAAACAATGAAGGTACTCTTTGAACGTTCTTTTTTCTCTTTTGTACACATGTATTTCTGTAGCTTGTTCATTCATATGTTTTATAGCCGCCTTATCCGCTGCTGTTAATGTCCATGCTTCTGAGCTATTTTGTAGGTTTGGGATGATAAGCGACTTGTACAACGCTATTTTTGTTTTTGAGAAACCGCTCTGCTCTTTAAGTCCTTACTGAGCCCCTAGAAAAATAAGTTGGCAACAGTAATATTTCTGCGTAGTTATTTTAAAAATATCTCTTGCTGTCAAGGTCCATATTCTCAAATCGCGGTCCCTTAATCGTTTGCGGGGCAGTGTTGCTCCGGTTGTGGAGTTCTTTTGACGGTAAAAAGCCCGAAGAAGCAATTCAATTAACAAGTTATGAAAAGCAGAGGGAAACTCTGTAAAATAAAGGATTTCCTAAGAATATGTGTCATATTGATATAACGAATATTTACTATAGCTTCTGTGATGCTGCCCTCTTGTATTCTGCCTCCGTACTTTCTCGATAAACACTCCAGCAATAATCCGCTAAAATTGAAACATTCCACTTGACCTGATGATTGCAAAATCCTGATGAAAGCGCTACCCATGCAAAATCACTAAAAGCCCCGCAATCGTCCGGAAAAAGTCCAAAAGTCCTTTGCGCTTTTGAAAATAACAGAAAAGGTATTACTACTGATTACTGTTATCCAAGTAGTCTTTTTATAATTCGGCCATTGTTTTACTTTCCACAAATATTAACGTAGCATTCCATGAATGTTGTTATTTAACATTACAATAAATATTTTGTTAAGCTAATTCTATATCAAGTTGCCTTTTTAAAACTCCTATAAACATTTGGGGTGGGAATCGAGTTTGCCTCCCATAAATTTAATCTTGATTTTTGCATATGACAGGCTATAGCTTTGCCTGCGGTCCTGACAAAAATGCCACAAAATTTCAATAATAAGTGCATATGTTTAACTATATGATGAGATGGCGCCAACAAATGTCCGACAAACACAATGGCTTGTAGCAAACGGTTTGGTTTGACAAAATTGCTATAAATCAAGTAAAATTTGACATTGAAGGCCAATTTCGACACCATTGGCAATACTTACATAGCGTGTTTGAATTTTCTTAGTTGAATTGATATGTGTACTATCCGAGAAGCTTCATAAAATCAGCAATTAATGCTTAGTGTGGCCTACAAAATTTTTAAAACGGCAAGAAGTCGGAAATGCAGTATTCGCAAATATCTTGGAAACGGAAACTAAGATATGGCTTTGACATACCAACTCGTAATCAGCATGAGTAGGCTCACAGGAACTAGTTAAAAATGCTCGGGATACTTTTCGCTGTAGAACAGTGTAAGAGAAGGGGTGTGGCCTAAAGTCTGGGATTTTAAAATTTCCATTATAATTGGATAGATCACTTTAAAACAAACTGATCCGTCCCAATGTTGGGTGATTTTAATGCCATGTCCTTGAGATATCGTCAAAAATCCTTTTTGAATAAGCTTTTTTTATACCCTTGGAGGGGGTATATTAAAATTGTCCAGATGTTTGTAACGCATAGAAGGAAGCATCTCCGACCACATAAAGTATATATATTCTTGATCAGCGTGACAAGCTAAGTTGATGTAGCCATGTCCCTCTGTTTGTCTTTCGGCACAAATACGCTGCACATTTGTCGGAACCGGCCGGATCGGACGACTATAGCATATAGCTGCCATAGGAACGATCGTTTGAAAAAGTAGTTTTAATGAGAAAAACTTTTTTGTTTTCCATGCGAACGTCTCTGAACCTCGAATTTATAAGTTCTCTATGCTTTTACATAATTTCAGCAATTTTTATGAAAATCGGGCAACTATATAGCTTATAAGAATAAAATTTTTTTATGCTTCGCTCAAAATGTTACTGCCATACTAAAGATATTCCAAATTGGAAAAATGTATAAGAAACTGTGACTTTTTTAATGCTGTCGCGAGATATTTATTCTTGTTTTTAAGATTTCTAGGCTCATTTCAAGGTTATTTAATCTTGTTTTTATAAGATTGTAAGAATCTCGAAAAAGAGATTTTCAATCTAGATTCAGATTGATTTTCTCTCAGTATAGTGGGGAATAAGTTTTTAAAATAATTTCTTGTCATTTTGGGCACTCCATTTTGACCTACCTGGATTAAAATGTGTATAAAAATATCCAAAATTAGCTGTTACTTATCATAGATCTCCTTATAGACGGTTGTCAAAATTCGGAATTATGGAGGGGGGGAGTGGCAAAAAATTTGAAATAAACTTGTCAAGTTAATCTAACAGGCTCTACCAAACACATCATTCAAACCGTTGTATAATTCTTTTATAGCGAAAGCAACGTCCACTTGGAATGCTGTTTAGGGTTTAAAAAAAAAAGTTTTTTTTTACACCGGCCTTTTTGAAAGCTTATAGAGTAAAGTATTTTTATACACTTGAAAAGTGTATTTTAATTTTGCCCAGAAGGAATCATCTCCGACCACACAAAGAATATATATATTCTTGATCAGCATGACGAGCTGAGTCGATTAAGCTTTGTCCGTCCGTCTGTCTATTTCTACCCGAACTAGTCCCTCAGTTTTGGAGCTATCGAGCTGAAACTTAGCACAGAGTCTTCTTTTGACTGCGGTCGGAACCGACCAGATCGGATGACTACTTCTTGTAGCTGCCATAGAAATGATAGATCGGATAACGTGTTTCAGTGAGAAAAACTGTTTTTTTCTGCGTCATGGTTAATATTGTGTGTTTTTAAGCTTATCTGCGAAGTTTGATTGAAATCGTTAGACGTTAAAGCGCGTTTATTCAAGTGTATTGAAACTTCGGCACAGACGAACTTAGCCATGCTTTCTCGTTTTATTTTATTTTTCTTTATTTTTGATGGCATTTTGAAGTCAAAAATGCGATTTTCGTCAAAAATAATTTGTCAATTTGTTATTACAAAGTTGTTATACAAAATGTTAGAACCTCACCCCCACTTAAATAAATACTTTCTTGGTACAGTATTTAAAAAATGTATTTAATGACTTATAATTACATTTTTGATTTAAGTTATATCTACTTATTTAATAGCAATCTCCAATCTCCGTTGCTTCTCAGCGATCATATTCAGTACGTCTTTGGCGCTGGCCCTAATGTCACGATGAATCTATTAAAGGGCCAGCCCATTTAAGCGGGTTTCCCCTTTCCAATTCCGCAAATATGTTTTTAAAAATGTCAAAGAAGAAAAAGATCTTTCGCCTGCGGAAGTTGTAATTGGCAAAGACATGAATATTTGCCGCAGAATATAAACATTTGGGAACACTACCGCGTCAGTTTTCTGCATGGCTTCCTTCAAGGTTTTTGGATGCAAAGCGTTGGCCAAGTCTCGTTACCAAAGTTTTATTTCGTGGTTTCCCTCAGCAGTTGAGCGTTCCAAAATGGTTTTTGCTTGCTGACATCGTCCGAGCTCCAATATTAACTATATTTTTGAATGCAGCTATATAAAGAAACACTGATTTATGGTTAGATAGCCTGTGTTTAATATTAATCTTTAATCAAAACTTAATCGGGATCACAATAGAAAAGCCATTTTCTGTGCAAAGCGCTGAAACCGTAGAAAATATGTTTTCAAACACAGTCTTAGCATTTTTTTCGCATATCTTCCAGTTCGGATGTAACGGTCTCTGTACATTTCATCGTTGTATCCAGGTCCGCTGATTCAGTTTGAAGAAGCCAGCTAAGTGGCAATGTGACTGCGAATATGGCTGCTATGGTTTTAATTGCACACTGAAACTCTGGGGTTTTAATCAATGTTCTCAATTGATGCGCCAACGATGCACTCGTATTGTCATCCCATTCTACAATTTCTCCTAGAGAAACTATTTGATTTATCCAGATATAAAAAACAATATTGATTTTGTTTTAATAAATTTTATATTTATTTTAGAAGTTAGCTCGTTGATGTGCTAGACTAGACTGAGGAATTCAGCATAGGAAAACTAAATACAGTTTTCTACTATATAAAATGACAGATCAAAGTATCTTTTGCTTAGTGACAGTTATTTCAACTTATACTACAAGTTTGTAATACAAACATAGTGAAATAGGTATGATTCCAACAGAAACAATAACTGCTGTCTGAAGTTTTAGAAACACCGGTACGGACTCGTGACGCTGAACCAAGCGGGTGGAAACACATGTTCTTAAATTTTGTCGCTGTAGAAGTCGTTTCCAAAAGATCAATGTTTACCGCTTTGGCGTATGAAAAAATGAGCATATCGTAACACCTTTTCCCCCCAAAAAAAAAACGAAACCAACACATTCCAATTAATTTCTGGGCCCATAACTTGTGGCGTATTTTTTGTATAATATGTATTATATGTATGTTTATATATTTAGATATATGTATTACTAGGTTATTCATTGTATAAACTAACAACATCATCAGTATCAGTTAATGATTATTTCATATGTGCAACAGCCGAACAAAAGCCGTACACTTGTCGTACGAAGAAAATACACATTTCAATCGAAAGATCATCCGAAAAGGGGGGAAAAACTTAAAAAGAAAAATAGAAAGTACAAAATTGTTTTTTGTTTTACTTTTCGCTTAATCCTAGGGGTTGCGTATGCAGCATATTGTGGGGTATCGTAGATAAGACATGTATAAAGGCGTATGATGGTTTCCTATTTTTCTCTTTCGTTTCGTTGAGCAAACTAATTTAGTTTAGAAAAACATTTGCTTGAAAAAATATGCAAAATACGAGCTGAATTTTTATGTGTACGTAGTGGTGGTGGTGGTGCTGGCGGTGGTGGAGCTCTTCCGCTCCTAGATCTGGGAACGCAGGCGTGGTCGTGGCAAATCACCAAAAACAGCCTCGCCATGGACACTCTTGGCGAGGGCCTTGATGCTGGCAGCTATGTCGATGTTGTCGAGCACCTGGAAAGGATAAATTCCAATTAAAGGTGGGCATAAGCTGCAACTGTTGAAAAGTAGCTTACCTCCTCGTCCTCCAAAACAAAGTTGTTGTTGGCCCTTTCGGCCAGCGGTGAGTTGGCTATTTCAATGGGCAGACTTCTGGCAAAGTTCATCAGCTGCGCTGGAGTGGCACCCTTTCCCATTGGTATGGGCATGGAGCTATCCAAGTCCAGAGCATCTGTAAAGCTTGAAATTTAGACAACTTCCAATGGCTTCTGTTTTTAAAAACTCACCTTCTGCCTCATCGGCGGCCACCCCCTCATCAACTTGGCCCATGTTGTTCAGTTGCTGCTGCTGCAGTCTCTGGTAATGCTGCTGATGCTGCTGCTGCTGTTGGTGGTAGATATGGGCACGCGAAAAGCTGGGCACCTGCACGGATTGCATGGGTGTGGGTGAATCCACATCCTCCAAGTCGAACAGACAATCATCAGTGTCATCTGCGGCTCCATTTGAGGTGTTTGCTCCTCCATTAGTGGCCAACAAATGCTGCCTGAAGGTGGGACTGTTGCCCACACTCATGGGCGTGGCTTCAGGTGTGGCGGGCGGTGTATCAAAATTGGACATTTTGCGAGCACTCAGTATGGAGGCACTGCTGGGAGGTGCCTGCTGATGCTGTTGCTGCTGGGACAAGGCCAGATAGTTAGGCGGCTGATTGAGCGCCGTGGTCGGCGTGGTGGGCACACTCAGATCTCGACGGCTGCTGATGGTATTCCGACGCCTGGCCATACCAGAGGGCAAATTTAGGTTGCCCGTCACCTCCAGGGCGGCGGGCATGGCACGATCCAGTAATTCAGATGCCTGCTGAGGTACTTGTTTGATGAGCCGCACCAGCAGCGCGTAATCCTGATCGGATTTCTCACGGAAACTCTTGAGTAGTTCAAACTCCTTTTGCGTATACCGCTCGATCCGTTCATTGGTTTCCGCTATCTCAGCCTGGATGCGAGCCTGGTGATTTACCTGCAGTTGCCGCAAACGCTGCAGCCGCCCGTCCAGCGGATTGGCCGAGAGCGACCCAATACTTAGGCTCGAGGCGGAGGGAGCAATGCTGTATGTGGGGGATGGTGTGTCTGATGCGTGATTGTGATCCATTATGATTACTTCAAAGCAATCGGAATATGATTTATTGTTTCGGCGCTGGGACAGCTCCTCGCTGCTGCTGAGAAGCGTGCAATTGATGAGGTAAAGTGGGGCGCCTGCACCCAAAGTTAAACGCTTGGCACATAAAACCTCTTTGCAATTAATGCAGAGGGTCAATTGCCAGCTCTGACCTGAAGCCTCCAGGGTCAAGCCATAGATAAGATCGGGCTGGTTGATCATATTGACGGTTAGATCTGGAATGGGGCCATGTGCCTGGAAAGAACATAGAAATTAGTAAGTCAACAGTGCAAAACGTAAATCTGAGCTAACAAATAAATGATATCAACAACACAATGAACAAATAATCAGCGAACGGGGGGCTTAACTCGATGGTCAATGCCTGATTACAGTGAACTTTTGGTTTTTTTTTTTTGATAACAAACTCCTTCTAATTAATGTTTTGAACAATTCTCTTTCTCTATCTATGGCAACTCTGGGACAACTCCAGACACACAGTAGTTCAAGTGCAAATTTGTCAATTATGTTTGTGTCAAGTGGGCGAACGAGAAGAAATGACGTGCTTATCACAGAACAGAACGAAGAGAACAGGGCAAGAAGATGGAACAAGTAAACAACAAACAATTAGTGCAATGGCAAAAAGTTGTTGCTCCCAAAAGGAACAAGACTACTTGTATTGTGCTGATTTTTCTTTTTTTTTTTTGTTTGTTCCGTCTGGGAAAGATGTCTGATTGCTTTTTTTTGAAGAATCCATGGTGTCCAATTCATAGAATCAAAGACCAGTGCATATATTAGAGAATTTTATTTGAAACCAAGGATTTTTTGAAATTCTAAATACTTTAGAAGATATAGCCTTTTTTTGTCGACCAATGTTTTCGATGAAACAAGCAATTTTAAAATTACTTCAAACTTTAAAAGCATTTATCTCGATACCACGTTTTTCGAACTGGCAGCAATGATATATCCAGTTACAGTGATCCGATTTTGATGATTTAAAGTGAAATCGACGCAGAATTGCCACCATTCTGGTCTGACCCTCAATCATAATTTTAAAAAAATTTTGCTTTTTTTTTACACTAAACTAAAAAAAAAGACCCCAAATCGAAATTTAATTTTTCCGTCATTTTGTGAAAAAAAATCACAAAATTTTGTTCAAGGGTCACACCAGAAGTACATCTATACTGATTATAGCCACGTTTTTATACCCTTGGAGAGGGTATATTAAAATTGTCCGGATGTTTGTAACGCACAGAAGGAAGCATCTCCGACCACATAAAGTATATATATTCTTAATCAGCGTGACGTGCTGAGTTGATATAGCCATGTCCGTCTGTCCGTCCGTTCGTCTGTCCGTTTGTCCGTCTGTTTCTATGCTATCTCCTCCGTCAGTTTTAAAGCTATCGTAACCAAACTTTGCACGAAGTCTTTTGGTACAAATACGCTGCACATTTGTCGGAACTGGCCTGATCGGACGACTATAGCATATAGCAGCCATAGGAACGATCGGTTGAAAAAGTAGTTTTAGTGAGAAAAACTTTTTTGTTTTCAATGCTATCGTTACCAAACCTCGTATTTATAAGTTTTTTATGATTTTACATTATTTTAGCAGGTTTTATGCAAATCGGGCAGCTATAAAGTGTAGCTGCCATACAATAGATAGATCTGAAAAAAAGTTTTAGTATGAAAAACTTTTTTGGTTTTCAATGCTATCGCTCCCAAACTCGTTACTGATCAATATGATATGCTAACACATAATTCTGTCAAGTCTGATCCAAATTGGATGACTATAGCATATAGCTGCCATAGGAATGATCGGTCGAAAAAATAGTTTTAGTGAGAAAAACTTTTTTTTTTCAATGGTAGCGTGTTTGTACGTTTCAATTATAAATATTATCTGTCTCAACACAATTTTAGAGAGTTTGATCAAATTCGGATGAATATATCGTATAGATGCCATATAAAAAACTGGCAGAAATATATCATGCTTCAAGGGTATATAAACTTCGGTCGAGCCGAAGTTAGCTTTCCTCTATTTTTAGTTATCATTTCACACAACCTGGAGACGTGAAATCATGGCCCCCCCTTTGACGACCGTGAACTTTTTGAACCGCGCTCGAATCGAAGAAGTAAAAGCAGTTTTGTTTACTTTAATCGGTTTGTAAAATAATGAAAAGAACAGAATTGGAAAAACCCTTTGCGTTTTCAAATAGGTTTTTTTTTTTAAAAGGTCCAAAAAAGTCCTCTACATGGAGAATACCCCCCTTCAGAACGGGTAACTGGAAAATGAATCTGTTTGTACTCCTACCAACACCAGTTCGCTGAGAATTGCTTATTGTTTTCCATTTTTTGCAGAAGAGTGTAGAATAATTCAGCACTTTTGCATTTATAGCACGTGTTGGCTGGCTGACAGGAACGAAAGCTATTCACATATCTACATGCTCGGCTAAATTTGACGCTTATTTTCAACCACACATTCACACAGTATAAGCCGAACAACGGGCAACAAAATATATATAAATTGAATTAAGGTATAAAATGCAAACGTCAACACAAATCAAATGACAAAATTGTGTGTTTTCCTGTAGATTTCATAGCATCATCATCATCATCAACCACCTGTCTGTCTTTATTTTTATGTAAATTCTCATTCTATGTAGTATTATTATCTAAATTAAATGCAAATTGTACCCTCACAAAAAACTACTTCCGTATAATGCCATCCCATTCGACGCCCACGCTAAATTAAGTACACATTGTGTTTCATTGCACATTCCAAATGAAAAGAAAACAACAACTTGTTTACGCTGTTCGCTAATGCCCAAATCAGCCCATGGTAATTAGAAACAATGCACATGCCTTCTATGACAAGTGTTGTCACGTATAATTTGGTATTTGTTATATTTTTACATCTTACCTAAACGCATAAATATATTTATGGCCTCATGATTATTTGCCCAGTTTCGTATTGCAATTTTATGACTTGGCTTGACTTGACTTGATTGTTGTTGTCAATATTGGCTAAAGAGTCGCTGTGTCTATATTCTTGTTGCGGATTTGTTTTGAATACCCTAAGGAGGAAGAAGGGTACATTCAGAAGTGGAAAAGTTAAATTGAAAATTTGATTCGCATTCTGTTGGGTGTGGTGTGATGCATGACTTTGGAAACTTTGTTAGCCTTGTGGAGGTTATTACGTTTTTTGAAAATTGGTCAGGTAATGGATGGAAGTGGGAAATGGTTTTAAATTTTAAAATAATACGAAAACGGTTTGGTATGCATTCTTAATGGATTGCAAGCAGCTCAGGAATTACTAGTCTTTCGGTTCATCGGTCAAAGAGGTCTTAAGTCACCGGTTTTATTCGCAAAATGGATTCAATTTGGTTTAGTAGTTCACGTTAACTAATTTGATTCGTATTTTTAAATACAGATCCTTGTTCTCAAATTTAAACTTAACAGATTTTTTTTAGCTGGAAGTTAATGTAAGGAATTACTGTTTTATAACGGCCCTTAAGGCCGTTTTTACATCTAATCGATGGTTAATTGGCAAAAATCAAGGGATCAATGGCTTTCTACTCGGCCACATATATTTTTTGTTTTTGGCTTTAAAGCAGAGATGGGCGCGTCGCGACTTTCCTATGCACACGTGCATTGGGGTTCTGCCGCGGCCGACTGCACAAAATCACACGTACGCTATAAGCATTGAAAGCTATTTATAGAACACGAATGTTGTGCAACCAAATTGTGCTTGTATGCGTGTGAAAAGTGTGACGATATGTGTACATGCCCATCTCTGCTTTAAAGCGACGAATTCGCTGTTACGGATATTGTTTTTCTGGGACATACATTTTGCCTTATATCCAAAATGTTGGACCAACACCCAAAGCAAAAATGCATCCAAATATAATTGTACTACCGCCACCATGCTTAACTGTCTTGAAAGCGTATTTTGGTTCGTAGGAAGTACTTTTTAGGCTCTTTACTTGAGGTTTTCCATCAAATACGTGAGGTAATATTTATATTTCGGGAACTGGTAACACTGATGTCAAAAGTTAAAATATGGTAATACTAAAATAAAGTTAAACATTTTTTAGCATAAACAGTCTCACAACGTTATGATGTATTATCGTTATTTGTGTTGTTAACAGTGAGTTAAAAAAATCAATTTGGCTTTTTCGTTGGATTTTTTTCACAAATTTTGACAGGACTATCTCAACAAGAGTGTTACGATGAACTCAGTTATTTGTATGGCGATAAAGCACCGTTCAAAATCACTCTATATCGCTGGTATAGAGTATTCAATCATAGTTGTAGTTTCTCTCGCCCCGCTCCCGCAAGCAAAATTGTTTCGTGTATAACTTTGGTGTTTTTGCTTGCATCTTATTATGCTGTTCAGAATAGATAGATTTAAGGCCTAAGATAATATATATTAAGCGAAGAGATTGTAAGTTTAAAATTATGGCTCTGACAGTTTTTGGCGTTTTAAGGGGGGAGGGGGGAAATTTTGCACATCTAAAACAAACTTGATCTGGGTACGATATACATTTCTACTTACAGAATAAAGAAAACAAAGGACTATCTTGGGCATTGCTTAATCTCATACTCTGTTTATCAACTTGCTTAATCAATTGTGTTTTAGTCAACTACAGGGTATGGCGTGATCGATCGACTCTATATAAACTATGGCGCATTCATTCTTTGTTGCCTTATGTACGGTTTATGGCCTGGCCAAAGTTAAAGTGGGTGCTGTTAGGTGGTTGTTGTTTAGCACATCGTCTGTCTCGACCGTTTGGCCTTATCTGGCCAAGTTGTAAAAAGTTGAGTATTGTCCCTCCCCCTCTGCCCGCTGCTATTTGCACAACTTGGCTTGCACAATTTTTGTTTTTTTTTTTTTTTTTGTAACCGCTCCTCATCATCTTTCGCAATGTGCAAAGTGTCAATGACTCTGCCTGCTGTCCACAGTTCTGAGAGGCTACTCTGCGGTAATAATAACAATTGGCAGCCCAGCAGCAGTGGCAGTTTTGCTTAATTAACCTAACTGCATTCGTTTGTGTTAATTGAAAATAAATGTGTTTGACTGTCTGCTGTCTCTGCTAATTATGTTGTGGCGCCATCTATCGGCCACTGTATGTCTCATTAAATAACCATTTACAATTTTGATGTATGTTTTGTTTTATGGTCTCATTTGATTAATTGTGATCGTCGTATTTGTGCTAAAGCACAAAATAAACCACAACAAAAAAAGCCAAACTAATAAATAAAACATCGCATGTTCTTTGTTTGGATGACGTTGCCAAAAGTGGAAGAGAGCAAATGTGCTGGGACTCACGTAATGCTATTCGGAACGTTGACGGAATATCGGAAATCAATATAAATCGTTTCAATTGTATGTGTTTGTATGTATGTATAAATTGAATGACGCTCCGAAATGTACAAATAACAAATTGACGCAAACTGTCGAAAATTGTCGAACCTTAACGTCAAAGTGTCTAATAGAAAGGGAATCAGTTAGCTCACTTAAACAGTAAAGTAAATAATTTATTGTTTTTTTGTTTTACACGAGCAATAGTAGTTGTAACTTTAAAGGAGGAAGGGAAAATGAAAAGCTGGTTTGATGAAACTAGAGGATTATATCCTTTTATAATGCAACATATTAATCACATTTAAATTACTCAATTCACTTTTTAAATTTTGCTCTAACCATCATTGTGTATCCATAACATAACACTCTACATCTTTGCAATCAAATTTCGAAGCCTTTCTTTAATTTATAGAATAAAATACTGTCAGACGATCTAGTTTTAATCCATATTCTAAAAGGAATCGGATATTAAAACTGCATGGTTTTCTGTTTTGATGGCTTTTCGATATGTGTGGGTTCGGCTTGGTTCTAAATCTAAATTCAAATTCAATTTTAGCTGCGTAAGTCTTTCGTTAAAAGCAGGCCCTTAGTATTTTCTTTCTCGTTTCTGGAAAATTAAGTTTCCCTTTAGTTCGCCTTCAGTGCTGAATCAGTACCGATTTGGAAGGGCTGGTATTGAAATCATGACTGCTCTTACACTGTGCAACACTAAAAACTTGATCGAATCGAGACCAAACAAATCTAAAAGGAGACGACGGCAGTGTAAAAACCTTGACTGGGTTTTATCTGTTTTGCTGCCGTTTTATTTAATTACATTTTAAAGTTTAAGCTTCGGATAGGTTTTAAGAACATGAAATCTCGGGATCTATTTCATAATTTGAAACGTCTGAACGTCTTCATATGAAGAAAAGACTTGAAGAAAAGAATATGAATTAAGATTCGGCCCACAAAACATTAGAATGTTGCAAATCAAATAAATCACATCTTCATACTAATGTTCTAAAACCCAATCAGAAACTGAAAACTTCAAAGTGTTACAAGAAGAAAATGACAGCAAAACCAGGCCAAACTCAACATAGGCTCTTAATTACTTTCATACGCATCGGCGCCTTGTGTCACAGTGTTATTAGCCATGCTTTCCATTCACTTTTGCAAAAGTTTTGAGATTGGAAGACCAAACTTTTGCGAAAGTGAAAGTTTGAGCATGGCTGCATATAAGCGATGGCCACGCTTGGTCCGCAGGGGCCAACCAAGTTTCGTTATTCACACCGACACGAGCCGAAAGAAGGACAAACAGCTTTTCAGTCGCGGGCCAGAGCTGATTTGCGTCGCTGTATTTTCTCGCTTTTTGGGCTCGCTGCTAGAGGGCCTACTACTTCACGACCTTCGTGAAGGCATGAGTTTCGTCGATAGTTCTGAAATCCGTCATGAATTGGATCAATTCCAACTTTTCAGGACTGAATTTAGCTCAGAAAAATGACTACTGAGTCATTAGTTTTAGTACGGGGTTTTCTCTCTAAATGCTTTAAAAAGTTTAATAGCAATAAGGTAGAAATTTATAACCATGAATTAAATAAAAATTCATTTATCAAACTTGCTTTATATCGATTTCATCTTCATCTTTTCATCAGCATCTTTTAAACTGAGTGCAAAATTACATTATAAAGTTTGACTTGCGAAGAAAAAAAAACTTCATGAAGGAAACTTCGTCGTATAAATTTTATTTTTATTGCAATGTTTTTTTTAGCAACCCAGAACTAGCTAACTAGAAAAAAGAGTCTCGATGTTGTCACGTCTGCACTTAGATGTTTAGTTTTGGGGGCTCGTCAGTACTGAACGGAGGCTAGGTCAAGAAATAAAGATTATTTATTGCAAATTGGTTTTTTGTTGTTGTCCATGTTGGGTCGGGTCGGGGTTTAGCACTTCTCTTGTTCATATTCTAATGAATTTTTATACCTATAAAAATGTTTCATGCGCTGTTATTGGTGTTAGCTAATAGTGCTATCAAATTGGCTGTGCACTTGAAATGGCCGCAGTCTGCGGGCTGAAACTAACACAATTGTTATTCATATCTGCGAGTGTCTGGGACAGACGTTTCTCCCCTCCCTCTGGCCTGTCTGGTGAGGGCACTTATGCAACGCAAGCCGACCGAATGTTTCCCATAAAATGCACAACTTTAAATATGTAATATTTTTGTTTTGCAAATTTTTGCATAATTAAATATTATTGTTTATGTTGTTGTTTTCGTGTGGCGTTTTATGACATTAGGCGGCCTCTTTAATTGATTGCCTGGCATTAATTACATGCAGTCAACGCGACGCCTATGTCTGACAGAATGTGCAGTAATGCGGTTGCGGTCCCATTGATTTGGTTCAAAAACAAAAACAAGGAAACTTAAACTGTGACTGGGCTGACTCATACTAGAGAACTTCGATTGGAGGCCCATGTCTTTAGATGTCATTGGTTAACACCTTGTTTGACGTTTTCCATTTCTATTTTAATTTAATTTTCCTTTTCCTTTTTTTTTATGACTGCGATAACTCGCCTCGTTTCGTTTCATCAGCAGCAGCAGCAGCAGAAGCTAGCACAATACAACAAAAAAGCAGAAACCCAGCCAAAAAGAAAATAAGTTGTAAACAAATCAAGGCACAAAAGAAACTACGAAAATAATCTTTTATAGATTTGGTGTTGGCTTTTTTTTGTTTTTCTATTTTGCTATAGGCGAGAGTGCTTTTTTTTGTGGGTTCGGGTTAGGTTCGGGCCCGACTTAGTTCGCCTCGTTGCTCACAAAATAATACCATTTATTGTTGTTTTTGTTATTTTTCGTTCAGATTCAGATACGTCGCTGGCCCATTATCATAAACAACATTAGACAGCTGGGAACCCAACGCGTGCGGGGCGTTTTTCGCTCTTGGATTACGGAATTGGCAATTGGTGTTTTGCCAGCTCTGTTTTATATTTGTGGACTCTGCAAATTTTCCATTGGGAAGACCAATAAATAATAATTATTATAACTAGTGTTACACTTCTCGTGGTTTTTAACCAATGATGAGTCACTTAAATGTTAAGCCAATCTTAATTCTACATTACGACATAAAAAAACAAACAAGAGCTTATTGTCATAGACATGACGGTGCTTCTTAATTAATGGTCGTTAATTTGGAGGATTATTTGGGCATTTGCCTTAAGATTTATGACATTACCGAGCAGGTGTGCCAAAAAGCAGGACAAAGGAACTTAAATGTACATGTTTTGAAATATCTCCCGTCTAAAATTTTCGAATTTAGATTTATTCTTCGCTTCAAGTGTGATAAATTACATCCAAACATTGCAACAATCACTTAATTATTTCTATCAAATCGTATTTCTTGTGTCAATTTCAAGTGTGCTTAAATATATCATAAATCTCACTTACAGATATATTGCAGAAAAACTTAAAATAGCAACAGTGTAGTATAGAAATTCCTTATAAGTAACTCAAACTAGGGAAATAATATGAAATGGCGCACCAAATTGGAACTTTCATTTATACAATTCTGCTTCTAAAAATAATAAAAAAATTTAATTTTGATCGGAATGAAGGGGTTTCAATTTAGATGAACCTTTTAACTTTTTTTTACATTATTTTTGAAAGGGAAAAACCCTTTCTGCCTCACCACTATGGCCGTAAGAAAGCTATTTCGGTATTGGACGCCATCTCATGTTAAGCCAATTTGAGTCTGCAAAGGCTTGCTCAAGAATCCTGATATCCACATTTTCGGACCATTACAGTGGACTTTCACATTAGGATAATGCCTGTCCTGGGCCCCTTATTCTTCTGAACTGAATATAGTCGAAACTGTACATTGGGCAAGACTTTTCCCCATACGGGTGTCAACATGTAAAGTTCTCAAAAAATTCAGCATATTTTTATTCAAAAGTCCAAAATCAGTGTCGAACAAATGAATTAAATATTTCAAGTTAAATTAAACTTTGGACTGTGGACTTTGAATCCGACGACCCGAGTTCACATCCTGGTAGATCATTAAAAAAAATTGTTTTTTTTTTATAATTTCACCTATAAACTACAAGTGAATAATTGAATATGGGCATTTCCACAGTCGCGAACGCGACAATCTTACGCCTTTTAAGTGCAGAAAAATATAGAAGACAAAACGAATTTTTGATTTTGTTTCTATTTTTTGGTAGAATTTTGGTAGCCGTATATTTAGTCCAAAGGGTAGGCTCAGTCGATTTGACGATTAAAATATACTTTAAAAAATCAGGGAACACCAAAAAAATGGAAGTCGTTTTCGACTGCATCTAAATAAATTCATAAATCTGAGAAAGTTAAATAAATATTTTGATGCAGTTAACTTTTAAATAAAGGGGAAAAATTCAGCTTTTTATTGAGTGCAATCATATTCATTTATTTACATTAGTTTTGTTTTTATAAGCTTTATTATTATGAAGAACGCGACATTTATCACGCGACATCTTAAACAAAGCTAAAAGTGAAATGGACATATCTTAGGTATTCAGGCCAATTTTCTTATAGTAAAGAATCAGAAAAGCTGTACTTATATTTTAAGATTTATTTTGATTTTTGTTTTCAATGTTATGTTAAGAAAAACCATTTAAAAAAACAATATTTTTCAATCTCGGTGGACCTTTCGGTGGAAATGCCCATATGCAATTAATGATTTTCCTTTACATATTGGAAGTCCGAACGGAACCGGAACCGGAGCAAACAAATCTTTTCCGCCCGATTCTGCAAAAATATCTAAATAGTGCCACTTAGAAAAAAATAATTGTAAGAAAATTTGCCATTTTCAAATTTTTAAATTCTAGCAAAAATGGAATTTAAAAAAAGCTTTATTTTAAATTCAAAAAAATTTTCTAATAAAAAGAAAAAATTATCTCCTACTTCCAAAAACATGACATACAATTAGTTTAAGAAAAAAAACTTTTCTAAAATTAAGAATATGAGAGATTTATTCAAATAGCCCAACAACGACAGGAAATAAAGCAAACTTTTCACTAATTATTTTTGGTCGCTGAATTGAAATCAATTGTCCGTTTTCACCCAGCACGTCACAGTTACGATATATTTGCATGTGGGTTGTATGACCAAATTAAGTAATCTGTTCTAACAAAATTTGTTTTCTTGTAAGCTGCATTTAATGACGTTACACAAAACCCAAACACGAATTTTTGATTTTGCTCATAAGATAAAAATTGTTGGATTTTTATATGGAAAATGTGGTTATTTTTTTATA
The DNA here is from genome assembly GCA_018904235.1 of Lordiphosa stackelbergi. Taxonomy (NCBI): domain Eukaryota; kingdom Metazoa; phylum Arthropoda; class Insecta; order Diptera; family Drosophilidae; genus Lordiphosa; species Lordiphosa stackelbergi. Next base: position 18,059 of record JAEIFU010000095.1, on the reverse strand, counting down.
AAATCCGTTTTTCCAAGTTTTTTTTTTAATCAAGCGACCAAATATGCTTTCGAACTTTTCTAGTCACTTTTTAAAATAAGTTCAAATTTACTTTTGATTTTAAAGTAAAATATGCCTTCAAATAACTATTATTGTTGTTATCAAATATTATATTCCAAATATCAAGATTCTGAACTTCCAAATATGTATGAAATGATAAAGATTTTTTTTCAGCGAAAACAAAATTATTTCTGAAATAGGGGTTCGAAACTGAGCCTGGGTTCAGCGACCTTCTCAACCCGTTCGGTGAGCCCGAACCCAAAAAGTTTGAATGGGACAAACTCCGGAGTGAATATTTCCCGATTTTAGGTTTGAAGCTCCGATTTTTACAATAAAAAGGCCTATTGATGTAATTAAGGCGTCATTTGACTTCTTTTTAACGTTGATTGCCTTTAAAATCTAGAGATATGAGTTTCAAAATACGAAAAAGGACAAGAACAAGACAAGGAATCAAGATTTAGGAACGATTTCTCTTTTTCCAGATAATTGCTATGTGTCAGATAAACTTACAAGTTACACTGTTATCAATTAGTTTATTTTGAAAAACAGAATGAATTTATATAAGTTTAACCAAAGGTATTTAAGCCGGCTCGAGGTCATATAATGTTTGTACAAAGCTTTAAACATGAACACACAACACCGCAAAGAAGGCTGTGCAATTCGGCGTGGTCTTTTGCTGTCGCTTTTGGCACTTAAAATGACTTGGAACTCCCAAGCAGTCATGGCAATGCTGTCTACTGATTTGCAGTCGATGGGCAATTTAACCGGGAGGTTCTTGAAACAACTGTATAGTCCACTATCCGCCCTGGTTATGTTGTGTGTTCCTGAATAAGGTAAAGTGGAAAAAAAAACACGACTTAGCTAACATTTTTTGGGATGAGAATGCACTTAGTAAGCCTAACTCTTTATGGCCGAAAACAACAAAAATATTGACGAAAATAACATCAAAATGTATTCGATTCGCCTCAGAAAAATATTTGATAATGATATATCGCTTTCAAAATCGATATTTCAATTTGAATCCCTCATTATTAAATTTTGGTAATTTGTCGAACAAACCTTTTGGTCAATATTAGAAATAATTGGGAAGATAGTTTTTAAAGCAGCCAATAACCAGATGAAGGCAGGCCAATTAAATTGGAAAGCTACCGATTTTCTCCATCTTTATTTTAGGATTGTTGTTGTTTGACAAATGATTTTCTTTATTGCTACAAGCATTGTGTGGGCAGTGGTTAAATGATTCCTTAAATTTTTGCACAATTCTTTTAAAGTTCGAGATTCATAGATCTAGTACAAAAAGAGTGAAGTAGATGTTGGGCACCAAGGGCGTAGCCAGCTTTCCGAAAAGGTGGGGGCAGCTGGTCCTGAACTTTTCTAAAATAAAACATAACGACGGAAAACTTAAGTTATAAATGCAAAAGAGGTTTTTTCGAGGCAAAATCTATGATTAAGGGGGGCAGCAGCCCCCTATCCCCCCCCTTGGCTACGCCCTTGTTGGGCACTCTCTAGTTTGCTAGTGGCGGCCTACCGCTGAGTGTTCTCCATTAGCTTGAGAATAATTTTTTGGTGAAAGGATCTGGAATTAACCTAGTGGCCTCACCTAGTACCAACTAATTTACTCTTCCCCATAATAACCAAAGTTATATCGTTAACTGTGGCTCGAAAACAAATTTGAAATCTGATAAGCAAATTCAACCGAAAATTAAACCAAACAATCTACCTTTAAATCTATGGCCAGCCAGGGGAGCTTTTAAAACGTGCGCACGTGTGTCGAAAAGCCCTAGCCGTATACAGCGCTTGATTAAGCATATAATAGTTGGGTTGTAGGTGGGTGAAGAGAGGAGTGAAGAGGAGTCAAAATATACTTTGCTTATAACAGTAAATTAAGCGCAACACAATGTTTGCTTGCCGGCTGGCTTTTGAAAGTCCACAATAGGGTACCGAATTGGTGGAGGGAGGGAGGGAGAGCAGGGTGGGGCTCATGTACCGGGCGTTATCTAAAAACTTTGACAAACAAATTTTCGTTGCCCGTGTGCTGTTTGTTTAGCGCACCCGGCTCTACTCTGCGGGCCCAAAAAGTGTGTAGGCCCACACACTCTAACCACATCAGTATGTGTGTGTGCATATATATATCTGCGCTATATGGCAACTCAAATTTGATATACAAACAACAATGATGGCGCGGCATTCTGTTTGCTGTTAATTGTTAGTTTACTTGTACATCTGTGTGTATACTTTATATTCTTACTCTAATAATGAGATCATCCAAAAAATAAAGAGTTGACTTCACATTGATAAGCTTTTACCCACACTTTAAGCTATTTATAGATTTGGATTTCTTTAACATTCTGTTAAGTCTTACATGCTGTACTGTTAAACAGCTGTTATGTGCTATATTCGTGTGTTTTTTGTTTGTTTATGCCATGCAAACAAAATCTCAGTCGTCTTCACATTTGACACAAATTTTTGATTGCAAAGGCAAAGCATAATTGAGTAGCAGACGAAATTAACCCCTGTGCCAAATCACGCAAGCTAAACGTGTGCGTCAATCAACCCCCCTGCCGCAGCAATTCCACACCCTTCAACCCTCTGTTGCGCTTAAACAGCAAATACACAAGATTTGTTCTCGTAAAATTATTTGAAAAATCTTCTCTCGAGCCAAATAGGTATTTTTAGCTATTTGAGAATTTATAGTTTTGTTTACATGGCGGCACACACGCAAATTGGCAGCACTACGCAATGGTTCAATGGCTGACCAGGGGGTATTTACAAGGCTTACGCTAAAATGTTAAAAGTTTAACTGCACCATTGATATGCCCATTAAATTGAAGATTGGCGTAGAAGTGACCACTAGAACTGTTGGTGACATGCTCAAGGTTATATTTGTTAAAGATTAACATTGGTTTCCAATTAAGACACACACGCGCTGGTCTACTTCAGCAGAGTGACTGGGGAAGAGAACAGCGATGGCAAATGGGGCGTCAATGCCTTTATCAAAAGGTGGAGGGTGGGGAGAAAGAAGCAAGCTGCCTTTGACCTTGTAGAATGTAGGGATGATTGTGTTTTTGGTAAGCTAGTTAATGAGTTGGGCAACTGAGCTATTGAATTGAGTTTTTTTCTTAGGAAGTCGGTGGTATAAAAAATGTCAATTAATAGTCGAATAATCCACATAGTGGCCGTCTGTGGCCCAGTGGTTAGTGTGCTGGACTGCTGGGCGGGAGGTCGTGGGTTCGATCCCGCCTCGAACATCTAATAAAAAGTTTTTTTCTTTCTTTAGAAACTTGCTTTTATACCTTCACCAGCTTAGTGGCGCCAGCGGAAGTAACAGCCATGAAAAAGCAATTTCTCAAACTTGCCGTCGGATCCGGCGTTACTGTAGGTCCTTTGTGCGAAAAATTTAAAGCACCAGCCAAGAGATTGAGAGAAGCTTGGCTTGCCCCGTTGAGGGTGTATAGCAGTTTACCTGATTATTGCTATCATGCTTATTTCACTACCCAAGGCTTTCAAAAGTTATTGGATATTGAGGTTAGATGCCATTCTCTAACACCCATGTTTATAAATAAACGCCTTTCTTCTGAATTCTCTGCAGCATTGCGGTACTTTTCTTTTCTTAGAAAGCAGCTTAGAAGTTTTGGATCAAGGTACGATTCGAATTAAATTGGATCTCAGCTTATCTTAAAAGCATTGTTGAGTTTGGTCACTGGGAAACAAGTGTAACTTACGGTCTGGGTAATCCGTTATTGGTGCCAGCTGTGAGGTAACTAAGCACGAAAGCTTTTCAAATTTATTTTTACTCCGCTTCCTTTTCGTGTTCTCAATTCCGAAAGAAATTGGTAGCTTTCCAATTTTGCAAACCACCGGTCCAATCGAGAATAGCACAAATTACACAAGTGAGAAACCACAAGTCTAGGCGAAACTATCGAAAATGGAAAGGTCGGTAATGAGCGAGAGACTGACTTTTACGTTTCACTTTGCGGTTTTGATGGCAGTGACAATCTCTAGACTCATTAAACAAAAGAATTCTTTGTTTCATTAAAGAATTAAATGCAAATCAAATTTCAATAACAATTTCCAATTAGATCCCAGAATTCAGAAAAATTCACTTTATGTACATCTAGCAACTGTACGGGTGCGATATTTGGCAATTACTTTTCATTCCACCATCAAGCAGTACTTTTTAAAACGAAAAGCTTTTTCGTGTTGCAATAAAATGAATCCATTCCACTTTCGAAAAGTTGCCGTAGAAGTGGAATTGAGAACATGACTGAATATGTTAAAGGAATTACTTTCTTTTACCGAACTACAAAGTGATTTCAAATTATTTACTCAAACATTGTTGTGTTTGTGATTTATGTTAGTTTTTATACTCTGTACCAAAGGTACACAGAGTATATTAAGTTTGTGCAAAAGTATGTAACAGGGAGAAGGAATCATTTCCGACCCTATAAAGTATATATATTCTTGATCAGCATCAACAGCAGAGTTGATTTAGCCATGTCCGTCTGTCCGTATGAACAAACAGATCTCAGAGATGGTAAGAGATAGAGGTTTGACATGTATGGGACAAATGCTTCTTAAACTTGCAGGCAGATCAAGATTATATTTAATTTTTGCCACGCCCCCTCCCGCCCTCGCAAATTTGGAACAAACGTCATATCTCAACGTCATATCTCCCACAGTTTTGAAGGTAGATGATTCGTACCTTCTAGAGATAGTTAGTCATTAGTATATGTATATCGATTTGCCGAAGAAATGATAAAGATCGGATGAAGGGTTTTCAAGTTATAAGCAAATAAGTGAATCACCCCCTCCACCCCCCTCCCACCCTTTTACAACCATCGCCGCACAATCTTAGAGAGAAAGAGAGGGAGAGAGAGAAACTTAGAGATGAGCGCGGCAGCAGCACTGCATTCAGCTCCTACTCTAGGTACAGAGTATATTTTAATCGGGCTTAACCGACTTTCTCACTTGTTGTTACTAGAGTTTATAAAATAATTTATAAATAAAGAATTTTTTCATTTATAATACTTATTTTATTGACAAAAAATATATTAGAACGAGCAAGTAAACAATAACAATAATAAATTGCATTTGTACATTTAGAGTGGTAAACGATTCAATAGATCCGTATAGATTTGTAAGTGGTTAACCACCATTTGACAAGATTGAGGTGGGCAACAACAGCTCGACAGTTAGTCTAGCTATGGCTTTTGCCTATCAATTCTGTTTTTATTCTGGCCACTTATCATTTTACTACAAGCATTGTTTATGCCATCTCTCATCGACTTACTTTTCACTTTTGATAATGTCTATTTATAGAGTCGACATCGGCGTCGCCGCCGCCACCGCCGCGCCTTGTATTTTCTATCAATTGATAACTTTTTTATTATTTTACCATTAAGTAGGCGAGAGTCAATGGTTCGTAAAAGGGTTTCCGATTTCGTAACGCAGTAACGCTGAGCTAAATATAAACACCCAAGCATTAGCATATGAATGCGATGGTAATTGTTTTTATTTATCAAACTTGTTTGCTCAATTGCAAGATCGTTTTTAATAACTGACTCTGTTAGGTGCGGCGTGCGGCGCGTGTATGTGTAATAAGCTAAAAACAAAACCGAAACAGATTATGAATCTAATCGTAAAGAAATCAATTAAAACAAAAACAATGAAAACAGCAACAGACGAGCTGACTACGTCAGCCAAGAGGTTCGCAGCGAGTATATATATCTGCATATATATACATTAACGAGGCATTTTTACCGTTTGATAACCTAGAAATGAGTGTGTTGAATACATATGTAAATGTGTGTGTGCGTGCTAGTGTGAGTGGGCGCGAGCTTTGAAACTGGACAAACGTTTAATGATAAGAGACATTGAAAAGTGCCTCAACTACTTAACAGCTAAAAGCATTGGAAGCATAGTGTCAGCGCAAATCGGGTTTCAGGCTTACGATAGGGCTTATCAAGGCTATGTTTTGAGTACTCTCGAATCTGCGGAGAGAAGTCGCATAACAATGGCAAACTAAATCAAACCAAGACAGAACAGTTTGCTTTAATTTGGCTGGTGTAACAGCCGTTTCTCTGGATGTATTGGTTGCCTTGTAAAGATCAAGCCTCTAATCATGAGTATGACTATCCTAATAGAGCGTTTCTTTTGAAAGATCTGCGTCACTAGTATTGAATCAAATCGGACAATGTTGAAAGCAACTTCATTTTGAAGACTTTTCGCTAAAGTGTAATCATGGATAATCAGTATTTGAGATAAAATTTGTTTTGCCTCTCAATTTAGCTGGTGCTAAACGAAAGTGTAGGAAATCAGTAGGAAATCACAGTAGTTAGAGTCAAAGGGACATATTCCCAAATGTATCCAGAGATCGTAAGTGTGAGCTAAGAGCCGACATTCTGACAGAAATAACGAAAAGGGTACAACAACATTCTTATTTTTGTCATTTGCTTTCGATCACCGCGATGCAGCGCGTGTTTTTTGTAATATCTTTTGCGTAGTGGGTTAAGGTAAATAACGGGCCGGGTTGCGCGGGTAAGAAGTGCTTCGAGGTCAACTTCTTTTTGAAGTCTTATCATTAGGCTTTATTTTTCAGTATGTGTTGTTTAGTTGAATATGTCAACTTTTGTGTAAAAAAAAACAGAATTTGCGGAAAAGTTTACTTTTAGGCAAAAAGGAAGGAATTTTTGCTTAGCATTGTGAATGGTAATGACTGAATTTACGATAATCCCAAGCGCAAGAAATTATACGAGCCGCCCAGCCAAGCTCCAAAATCGACTCCAAAGCCGAATATGCACTGTGGCAAGGTCATGCTCTGTATTTGGTGGGACCAATTGGGTGTGGTTTACCATGAGCTGCCACAACCGGTTGAAACCATCACAGGGAAATTCTAACGAACTGAATTGGTGCGTTTGACCCGATTATAATCGGACCGCAGAAAACTGTCAGAGCCACAATATTAAAGTTACAACATCATGGCTTAGCATATTTTATCTTTGGCCGTATATCTATCTGTTCTGAAAAGCGCAACATGATCCGATCAAAATCATCAAAGTTATTCACAAAACAAATTTTGACCCACACAGTGCTTATTGCAGATTGCCCGCGTGAGTGTGTGTCTTACTTGTTATTTTTTATTTTTATACCCTTGGAGAGGGTATATTGAAATTGTCCGGATGTTTGTAATGCACAGAAGGAAGCATCTCCGACCACATAAAGTATATATATTCTTGATCAGCATGACGAGCTGAGTTGATATAGCCATGTCCGTCTGTCCGTCCGTCTGTTTCTATGCTATCTCCTCCCTCAGTTTTAAAGCTATCGTAACCAAACTTTGCACGAAGTCTTTTGGTACAAATACAAAAAAGTAGTTTTAGGTTGAAAAACTTTTTTGTTTTCAATGTTATCGCTCCCAACCCTTTTATAAGTTTTCTATGATTTCACATAATTTCACCGAGATTTATCAAAATCGGACATCTATATAGTATAGCTGCCATACAAAAGTAGGTCTGAAAAAAGTTTTAGTATGAACAACTTTTTGTTTTCAATGCTATCGCCCCAAACTCGTTACTGATTAATATGTATGCTAACACACAATTTTGTCAAGTCTGATTCAAATCGGATAACTATAGCATATAGCTGCCATAGGAATGATCGGTCTAAAAAATAGTTTTAGTGAGAAAAACTTTTTGTTTGCAATTGTAGCGTCTTTGTACGTTCCAGTTATGAATATTATCTGTCTCAACACAATTTTGGAGAGTTTGGTCAAAATCGGATGAATAAATCATATAGCTGACATATAAAAAACTGGGAGGAATATATCATGCTCCAAGGGTATATAAACTTCGGTCGAGCCGAAGTTAGCTTTCCTCTATTTTTTTAATATGTACCCTGACTAAAGCATTGGGGGTCGGTCAGGGCTGTACATCGCAATTACCATTAAACAATTTTGGGTTATGAAAAATTTAATTACCACTACCATTATTTAAAAAATAAATAAAAATTACAAATATCTATACAATTATATCATTAATTGCACCTTAAAACTAAATTATTTGTAATTAAAACTAATTGATGTAATTTCTGATTCTATTTTTCATTACATGAAAGTAGTTGTAATGGTAATTAAGTATGTAATTACCCAAATAATTGTAATGGTAAGTTAATTGTAAGCATAATTTCGATTTATAGCCCTGATGGGGTTATACCTGATGTACACATTTCACTAAAATGCATACAGCGGTATATTTTTAAAGAGGTTTCATTATCCGATAGGGATTATTTATTGGATTTAATTTTTTTCGAAATAATTTTGTCATATTTCGAAAATAAAAAATTTGTATTGTATTGTATTGTATTTATTCGAATATTCCTAGTGATACATGCAAAGCATATTTTTAATTCACTAGTCACGACAGATAACAAGAATATTTTAAGAATATTTTTGCAAAAAAAATCTAACGATAAGTATTTTTGCACGAAGATATAGAATTTGAGGATCTCACTAAGATTACATAACGCCGGTAAGATTACAGAAAGCTGTAGCGTGACAAAAATTGAGGAAATCTCAGTATACCTTGCTGCTGGAATACATAACCCATTAATAGAACTAATGCCGTAGATCAAGTTAACCTAATCAAATCTCATGTGTAATGATTAATCTGATATCTTCCCATTGCAAGCTGATCTTTAATTCATTTTAGGTGAACTTTTAGCTATTTCAAGCTTTTTGCTAAACAATATTATGGAAATATTTGTGCTCGCATATTTAGCGATCACACGCTTCGATTTCAACATTGGACTCATTTATAAATGCAACAATTAAGAGAGTTGTAAACACCATCGCCTTATCCATCCCATATGTCTCCAAAGACGACAAACAACAAATTCGAAATCATTTGGTACAAATTTTATGCATAATTTCATACTTAAAACATTTCGACTCTCGGTCCATTTGATTTGGTGCCTACGCAAGTCACATATGGATGACGACGATGATGATGATATGTTGATGGGGCGCTGCTGCCTGTCAACTGCCCATCAAAAACCATTTGCTTCTCTTTCGACCTCTTACCCCTTGCCCTATATACTTACTCCCCCTCGCGCCCAGCTTCAACCGGCTTCCCTGTTCCCGAACTCCGTATTTGGTCCCCGGACCGGCCCCACATTTGGAAATCTGAAAAACTTGTTTATACAACAACACAGAAGTAGAAAAAAAAAAAAAAAACAGAAAAAATGTATAAACAAGTTTTTTGTTTTGTATTTTGGCTCTGCTCTGTTCTTCCTCTTCTGCTCTTGCCTTCTTCCTCCTTTATTTTGTGCTTTTACTATACTTCTTTGCTGCTGCTGCTGCTTTGTCGCTGGTTTCGTAATTTATTCTAAAAGCGTTCCGTTTTGGCTCTATATAGAGGAGAAATATATACACGTACATACAAACATATTTATATGAACGTACATATATGCTGTGATATAAATTTGAATACACTTTATACACTTTGCAAGGGATATAATTGCTTTGTGATACACAACATTGATTACATTTTTTACATTTATTTATAAAACACATTTTAGTAATGAGTAAGAACACTATATTTGATCGAATTTTTACACGGAAACCATCAAATTAAACTAATGTAAGCAAATATTACATTTACTAATAACCCAATTGGATATATTCGGTTTCACGGCCATGCTAGCCCGATTTTTCTCATTTTGAAATTAAATTTGCTTAATTTTTTTGAAAAAAGTGACTACAGATTACATGTACTTTCTCTACAAGAATGCATAAGAAACCATGACAAACTATGGCAATGCAATTAACTGTAAGAATCAAAAATTCGATTGACTATGATTTTTTTTCATTTTCAATTTGTACGACGGTCACGGTTCGACAGAATGGAAATGCCCATATAATATTAATTCAATTGGTTGTATTTTCACAACGAAACAAATTATAAGACGATCCGAATATAATCAAAATATTCCACAGAGCAGGTGCCGATACTTATGGAGATATATTTTTAGGCTGGAATGACACTTTTAATTTTTAGGGACAATTTTTGTCACAATTTTTCGTCTAATTGCAAAAGTTGTTGGTGTAAGCGGGTAAGACTATGCTTAAATATACCGCAGAATGTATTTGAAGAGGCTGGAATGATACACAGCAGTAAATTTAGTTTATTAATAAAAAATTGCGACAATAATTGTCTCTAAAAATTGAAAGTGTCATTCCAGCCTTATATAATTAATATTCTCTTTTCAAATTGTGGGTACAATCAATTTGGAACATGACATAATGATGTGGTATTGTTATTTTTATAAAGTAAAAAAATTACTGATAAAAACCAAATAATATAATAAATTAAAATTATTTAGGGTGTTCTTATCTTACTTTAGTGTTACCATAGATGGTTAGATCGAAAACAATTTTTCAGTCATTCAATTGTCTTTATTTTCAGTAAACTAATTTTTGTACTATTTTGGAAAGTCTGAAATTATGTATGACATGTCAGGTCCATGCGTTGCAGCGTATATTTTTTTGTTACACTAAAATACAAAAAAGGACCCAAATCGAATTTTCATTCTTCAATGGCCGCCATTTGTCGAACAAAATCACAAAATTTTTTCGAGTGTCTGACTAGAGTGACTTCGACCAAACTGATCATAGCCCCGTTTTTAGATTTCATTTTACACAACCTGGAGACGCGAAATCATGGCCGACAGCAATATACCTTTTTTTGGACAACAAAAGAACTTTTAACTAATACAAACGAGAAGCTTTATGAAAAAAGTTGTTCGTGATTAAATTCGGATCTGCTAACTCTGTTTGTAACGGTAATCAAACGAGAAAGAAGAAGTAGTCATACGATCCGGTCGGTTCCGACATATTAGTAGCGTGCAGTAAAAAGAAGACTCCGTGCAAAGTTTCAGCTCGATAGCTTCAAAACTGAGGTACTAGTTCGCGTAGAAACAGACAGACGGACGGACAAAGCTTAATAGACTCAGCTCGTCATGCTGATCAAGAATATATATACTTTATGTGGTCGGAGATGATTCCTTCTATGCGTTGCAAACTTCTGGGCAAAATTATAATACACTTTTCAAGTGTATAAAAACAGAGTTGGTAAAACTCTTTGCGTTTTCAGATAAGATTATTTTTAAAAAGGTCCATAAAACTGCCTCGGTATGGAGAATATCCGTTTAAATTTGTAGTGCCTTTTATCGATTATGCAATTCAGCAATATGTTTCTATCAGGAGATTCTTTATAAATCTTTAGAGATTTTGGCCCCCGATGGTTTGCAAAACGCACGAAAAGTCCGTCCGTGTCCCAGAACTTCAAGAGTTTTCTTTATTTTGTTTAAAAATCTTGTTAGTATAAAACAGTTCCAATTAAAGTTATTTTTTTTAGTCATGGGTTAAATTCAACTGAAATTTTTTCATTGTGTTATATGTTTTATAATGCATTTTAAAATTATAATTCAAATTTATTTCATATTGATATCATCTCCAAAAATAAAATGCGAAATTTAAGAATGTTGTCGCGCCACTTGCCAGCCCTTAGTCAGCTGGCTGTAAAGCAACGTGTTGCTTTTCCTAACAATACACAAGAGATTTGAAACCAATCGATAGAGAGATCTGTGACACTGAGGATTGGTTTCCGTGACAACTCGGTATAGAAGCTGTTTTTGCTCTAAGATCAGAAATATTTGGTTTCTTGAATACAAAAACGGATGAAAAAAATTATGTGAAAATGTACTTCAACTTTAAGCGTTTCAACTAAAGCCGTAAATATTCAATCATTGCTATATTTAAAATTCTTAAAATTTTGTTTAATTAATTATCACATTTACATATTTATTTCAGACCCGTATAACATAATTTCTATTAACCTCAAACTTTCCCAGAGTATTCAATATTCAGCATTTATTTCCATACTGTTTTGCATTTGTTGTTTTGTTTTGCTATTTGAATTATTCAAAATAACACTTTGGGTTTATTATTTTGTCCGGGGCTCTTGGACGCTATTGTGTATAGAAGTAGTTGTTGTTGTACGCCTCAGCGCTTTAGAAGTGGGTGCAATGCAAACTCATATCACACGATCTCCAGACCGCAACAAAACAAACAACAACAAGCAACGGCAGCAGCAGCAGCAAAGCTGCTTTATTGAACAATTCAATTTACAATCAAAACGAATGCGTAACTCAAATTGCAAGATTTTGGTTTTTATTGTGATGGGATGCGCAAGGGGTGCGGTTTAATTTGTACACATGTAGGTTCTACTCCCTTAAACCCGGTCCTCCGCCTACAGCTGCTGCTGGCTTAGCTTAAAGCTGCTCAAACTTCAAACCTGTCAAATCGTGACAAGTGCTTGGAGAATAAAGATACAGACAGGAAAGGTGCCGAGAAACTGCTCGAGAGAGTAATAAAGAGAGAGCGGCGAAGCAAGATTTAACCTTGAAAAATGTAGCCAAGAGACAAAGAAGATACACAAAATGATGTTAGTGGGGGAACAGATTTACTTTGGGTAGGGGAGAGAGTTAAGAACTCCAGCGAGTCAAAGCTGAGGGTTGGCTTCACTTAACTTTTCGCCCCGAGCAAAATAGAAAACCTAAATTGTATTAAATTATGCAAATTATTTTACCGCAAAAGGCGTGTTAAGAAAGGGGGGAAAAGCGCATAAATCATAAAAGAAAACAGAAGCTGTTGCTGACGCAGAAAAACTAAAAATAACGATCAGGTTAAAAGGCAAACAAAAAAAAAAAAGGGGGCAAACAGGTTCTGAACCGAACGGAACCGCTTTTTTGCACTCGGGAACCGAATTAATCCGAATCGTTGTGTTTTAAAAAATGCTGAACCAAACCTTATTGATTCATTCAAATGATACAGTCTTAAAGATCTCGTTATGATTTAACGCACATTTTGAGTTTATTAAAAATTAAATCTTCTTTTAAATCTTTTATCAGCTTTCGGATTTGATAAAAAAAAGTACATAAAATTCTGAAAAAAAAACTTTTCTTTATTTGAGTCGATAGAACGATCTTATACAGTGGTGGACAAAAGTATTTTGACTAAAAAAAATCATAAATAATCCATTATATCTTTTAAACAAAAAATCCTAAAATTTTGAAATTGGTATCGAAAACTGGTATAAAAGTAAGCTTTCAATAAAACATAAGTAGTACACAATCAGTTGCATAGGTTAAAAAATATAAATATAAATGTGCAAATGGGAGTGGACATAAGTATTTTGACAAGAATTTAAAATTAATTTATTCGCAGCACAGAACCTTAAATGGTAAAACAAAGATTGGTTCTAGACAAGTTTTTCACGCTGAAACCGAATCTGGCTTTAGAAATTCCATATCTCTAATGGATTAACTGTAAAGTGGACATAAAAATGCCAAAAATGGCCCTTTTTGCCCTTTTTCCCAGGACCATATGTCCTAGAAACGTGCCATTATTAAAAAAATTTGATTTGTCAACTTTTAGAACTTAGTTTTATCTGTCAATTGTAGTTCATACTTTCTTCATTTTATAAGATATAAGTTCGTTATCGATTTGCGAAGAATGGCCGATTGGCATGAACATTTTAATTGTTTATACTGAGCTACTGATTTGCATTCAAATCGGCCTTACTTTGCAGATCGAACACATACTTATATCTTATGAAATGAGTAAAGTAGATGCTACATTTTACAGATAAAACTGAGTACTATAACTTGACATATTTAAATTTTTATATAATACCTGTTTCTAGGACATAGGGTCCTTGAAAAATTGTCAAAAAAGCCATTTTTTGCATTTTTATGTCCATTTTACGATTGATCCATCAGAGATATGGAATTTCTAAAGCCAGATTCGGGCTTAGCGTGAAAAACTTGTCTAGAACCAATAAATTTTTTACCATTTTAGGTTCTGTGCTGCGAATAAATTAATTTTAAATTCTTGTCAAAATACTTATGTCCACTCCCATTTGCACATTTTGATTTATGTTTTCTAACCTATGCAACTGATTGTTTACTACTAATGTTTTATTGAAAGCTTACTTTTATACCAGTTTTCGATACAAATTTCAAAATTTTAGGATTTTTTGTTTAAAAGATATAATGGATTATTTATGAAGTTTTTTAGTCAAAATACTTTTGTCCACCACTGTAATTTAATATTTAAAGTTGATTTTAATTAAATGTTGACCGCGGCCGCGACTAAATGGTTATAAAAATTGGGTCCCATTTTGGCATACTCTTTCCCACATATCGGCCGGTATGATACGAGTAAATTCTTCAATATTGGCTTATAGTGTGTCAACTGTTGCGGGCTTGTCGCTATACACTAAAGCCTTCACAAAGCCCCCAAAAAAATAGTCTATAGCAGAGGAGCGCGCGTGAGCGAATTTTCATTCACGTTACGAACGAATCACGAAATAAAAACCATTGGGGTATCACAGGATTTCCAATTGAAATAGTCTTTTTTGGAGAAACCGCGATACGTTAAGAATCCTTAAACTGAAGTATTGAAATAATGTAATATGTTTGACTTTTGGTAATAATGCACTTTACTCATAAAATTTATTACATTATTTTGGTGAAGCTGTTTATACCCTAAATAGGCAAACATTTTCTAAGGCAATTGATAGTACAAAAATGCCTATAAACCGCCAACCAAGTCTTCTTTGGCAAAACCTAAAACGCAATCTGTGTATTTTTAGATATAGTTAATGGCCTATATGAATTGATTTGTGGTTGAGTCTAAAATCGATACTCCATATCGCAATCTTTTGGGTAGCCATTTCTTAGGGACTGCATGTCGTTGCCCATTAAACGATTTTAGTAAAAATTAAGGTTTAACTCCTTTTTTATATTGCATTCCCAACGACCCTGTTTACATTTCCGGAATTTTGGAGAAATAATGAATCATTAAAAAGTAAGTTAAAATTGTTGTCGTTGTATGTTGCGAGAACAAAGTACTGGATATGAGGTGACAGAAGCCCCTTTTATCATAATTTAATGGTCGTATTCTGGGAGCTTTAAAAATGTTGGATTTTGTCGAACAGTGTAATTTTTATAAGATTTCGGTTCCTTAAATATAAAAGTTCAGTAAATCGTGCATTACTGTGACTGCTCTTAGAAGAGTTTATTCGTTTTAAACAATATTGTTTATCGTAAGATTGCTGCACATTTCTTTAATCTTAAGCAAAATATCGTTCTTCTTCTCACAAAAAAATAAACAGTTTTGGATTTATAAACAAGGCAACGTGTTGCAATGAATGTGGCTCTAACCGATTTTTAAAAGATTTTTTATTGACTATTTCAATAGATTTCATTGTTAATGATATGGAAAGATAAAATTAACGAAAAACCCAAATTTCCAGAAACATTTTCTGTAGGTAAAATAAATTTTAAAAATTTCGTCGTGACCCGCTGTGTAAAAAAAATAAAAATAATTAGTTGGAACAGTTCCAGTCCTTATTTTCAAGCGGTTTGCATCTCTGCATAAAACACAGATACTTGGGTACTCTGCAAGGAGCAGGTGCCGACAAACATATGAAGAATTGTTTTTCCCCAGGCAACGAAAATAGACTCATGAATGACCCTATTTTTTCGTTATTCCTCTTTGACTGGCCCTTTGCCTTTCCTCTTGGGCTGCACAAACGCACCACATACATTTATCGTTTCAAAGCATAAAGAACAAAAATAGAGAGCGTGTGTAAGGGAGAGAACGAGAGAGACATAGCCGGGTAACTGAACATAGAATTCCCTTATTGTTGTTGTTGCTGCTTACCCCCCAATCAATACTGGAAAATACTTACATGCTTAAAGAACTCAGTACACTGGCTGTAGTAGGCGAATTCCCTGGGATATTTTTGCTGGAACACTTGCAACAGCTGTGTCGACAAGGCCACTTCACCATCTCCTCCTCCTAATCCTAAGCCTCTCGACGAAGCGGCAATAAAATTCAAGCATTTGCACGAGATCAGCATGATTGATTTGGTTTGGCTGCTGATAACGGTAATTGATATTGCTCTCACACACACACACACACACACACACACTACAAATCACTCAATAAATTTCGCAAATATATTGTCCGTTGTTTCTTTTAAATTTGTCAGTATTACAATATCTTGAATTAAATCAATGGTACTGCATTTGATTGTTTATATTATTGGGGCCAGAATTAAAATTGTTTAAACAAATTGAACAGCAGCAAAGCACCACCCACGCAAACACAACCGAAGAGTTCAATATAAAAATTCCGACTAATACCATTCTATCGAAAATGGTCATACTAAATTTATTTAGAGGTGTTGAAAAACAGTGTTGAAAATCCAGTGTTGAAAAACCAGTGTTGAAAAACGGTAAGTTATCGAAATTGACAAATTATCGGCATTATCGCAGTTAGAGACGGCGCGTGACTGGCGTGACAGACGAAAGCTCGCTGATGCTGGGATATGTGTTTCATAACAGCTAGCTTTTCGACATGAGCCTAAAAAGGCGCCATATTTCAAATTGGTATATTACTCTAAAATGGAACAAACTCCCACGTTGACTTGCGCGTCATCAGGTTAACACACCAATTGTGTGAGTCTTTTTGCTTAATTCAGGCCAAATCAAGAGATTAAAAATTGTTTTTGTTTTATTTTAATATCCAAACTGTTTGGGCGCACAAAAAAGTCATTGAGCGTGTTCAGCAGCATAAATCGATGACAAAAAATCGACTATTTTTGTTAGATTGTGCTGGTGAACGGGCATTATGCGCAATCATGTTTGCTATTTTTCGTGATTGTGTTAGATGTGAATCTAACAAAGAAATAGTTTGTTAGAATTGCTTGTTTATGATTTGTTATCGATAGCACACAGCTGTCAGAAGTAAACAAACAAGCAATTTAGAAAAGGCAAATGCAAAATGAATGTGGAAACCCCTTTGTTTTTAATAAATGAAATGGCAGAGGACGTGGTTTCGCCAGTAGCTCACGGAAATTCGTGCAAGGCTTTGAAGGCTCTACTGGTTGTTGCGCAGGAGGAGGGAATCTTGAAAAGCCGCCACTCCAAAAAGGAGAAGCCCTGCGTACGCGTAGTACATGGACACCTCATCACAGTTTGTCAATGCAATACCATTCAGCTCCTCCCGGAGAAGAGCTGGTTAGGGATACCCATATCCTCATGCAAGATAATCACAAGGAATGAAACCCGGCGCCTGGTAGCTAGGGTCACGTGGTACTCGTTTAACCTGAAAGGGAAAAATCTTACTTCTGGTCTGGGCCATAACGGGTCACTGCCTTATTAGCAGGCATGCAGCGCTTGGTAGTCGTTCACAGCGATTTCTGATGTCCCGTGCATCGTTAAGAACTCATAGCTAGAGATGGGTTCGCGACGGGATTCCAGCGGGACCCGAGAGACGCGCGACGATATTGAATTAAAATTTGTTGGTCGGGATCGTGGCGGGACGGGAATGAATTGTCCTTATTTGCCCAGCTATGCTATGTGCACATTCTCGCCGGGGCCGGGCTTACAACAAACATTTAATGACTAACAAAGTCTTAAGGAAAATTCAAGGGGAATTCCAGGAGCAGTTGGTGCTAGTGACGACGGTCCTAAATATTTAGTAGTCAGTTCTTAATTATATTAAGCTGTTTGTTGTCAAAAATTTAAACCTTCCGCCAGCAAAAATATATCGATAACTCTGTTGCCTAAAAATTCTATCAAACTCGTTCACCAGCAGACTAACACTTTTTTTTGATTGATGATTTTTGTTAGATGATTGGTGTATGCTGGTGAACACGCCCATTCATTTCGCGGGTGGATCCTTAAAACAAATTAGTGTGCTGAGATAGCCAAAAAATGCCAGAAATGCCAAATTTGAGATTTTTTGGTTAGAGCACGGTGCGGTCCTAAGTTCTTTTCATTGCCTCTACGGCAGAGGTCGCATAAAACGGTCCCCCGTTTGCCTGTGTCAGAAAACGACCGCTTTCGCGCGATCACATCAGCATAGAAGAACTAATATAGAAGCGCACTGC